>CAJQZP010000978.1:7295000-7630000 GCA_907164705.1 Parnassius apollo | reverse complement strand
TGACGTCCCAATGTCATAGTTAACCCGGCTACCTTCAGTTTTTTAATATTAATTTTTCGGTCCGATTTACGCAAAAGGAGCTTATAGTATCTTGAAGTCTTGCAGTAGTATGCTTGTGTTTGGGATTAATTTTGTTAATTATAGGATCCCAAGCAGATGGCAGCACCCATCCATCCTTTCTATTGAAATTAGGATGTTTTTTAATTTCAATAGCCTCGCGTATCATCCTGCATATATACATACTATCTATACATTCAATTTATGGACGAATATGTCAATCTATGACATATGTCTGAAAATGTAAGTAAAATAAACAAAGGTACTCCATCTAATTTTCTGTCACATCATTGCATTCAAAAGAAATCTAGTACATCTACCAAACTCTGTGTAGTCTTCGGCGCCTCCGCAATCACTACATCAGGAAAGTCATATAATAATATTCAAATAAAACTATTCAAGATGACTTGCTGTCGTCAAATGTTTTATCTGCGTATTTGTGTGTTTGGCCACAAGAGCCGTCTATTTAGAGTTAGTGCCTGACATGACAAGGGATGCCTTCGTAGCTGCTTTTAGCCGTTTTATTGCTCGTAGGGGGAAACCACGCAACGTGCTTTCAGACAATGGCACTACGTTTGTTGGGGCCTTTAATGAATTGGCTCAACTGCTGTCACAAGACCTATAATTAAACGACATCGTTACAGGTATTAATTTTTCTTTCATACCAGCCTATATACCTTATTACGGAGGGCTATGGGAGTCTGCTGTCAAATCCGTGAAACATCATCTGCGTCGAATTTTAGGCCTAACACATTTCACTTTGAGGAAATGGCAACATGTCTAATCCAGATAGAAGCAATATTAAATTCAAGACCCATAGTCCCTATTTCAAATGACCCTAAAGACCTCACTCCAATCACTCCACATTTCCTTACTGGACGGTCTCTAGGTATGATTCCTCATCCACAGATTGCCAATGTCAATGTCTCCAGTCTCCAGCGTTTCCGCTTAGCGAAGGGTCCGTGGTTCTTATTAAGAATAAGGCGACTCCTCCCCTTATGTGGCCTTTGGGACGAGTCTTGCGCTTGTTGCCGGGTACGGACGGCACCTCTCGGGTTGCCGACATTCTCACACGCAAAAGAGTCGTCCGTAGAGCATTCAACACCATCGTCCCGCTACCAACAGCTACAGTTGAAGCCGCTTCAACGGGGGGAGTATGTTCAGATCACTGAACGATATTTAGGTGAGAGAAGCGGTAAAACCGGTCTGCTGGCGGCCGCGATCGGCATGGAGTAGAGCGGTAGTGAGCGAACGGACCTGGCACCGACAGTACGCGTGGACGCTCATATTATATCATTTTAATTTAAACATACTCTAACGTTTAGTTCCCTATTATACCAGTTTTTATATACATTTGCAGTCATTTCATTTAGTACTACAACATCGAGAACAAACAGTATGCATTTTTTATAAAATAAACTGGTATTATTGCAACCGAAAGAAGTGATTTACTTCACAACTTTAGCTATCGATAAGTTAATTAATAATTCGGGTTTGTCTGCCGAACAGGTTTTTATTCTTTGTTTAGATTTTACAATAAAGTATCACAAAGCACTAAATTATGCTATTATCGGTTTGATTTTACATATATCCAAGAGACCCTCTTAGGTGGCAGACTTGGATTGCAGCTTGTAGAATTCATGATTATTAGATACTTAAACAGACTAGCACCATTTGTTATGAACATTTTGATAAATGGAATTTCATAACACAAGCTATCAATAACGTAACGCATCGGGCACTGGTCACCGACTCATATCAATAACATTCCGTTTTGTTAACTCTAATGAAGTAAAAAAAAGAGTAATTTGTTGCTTACAAGTCTATAAGGTATTCCTCGGGAGGAAAACAAGTGTTTGACCAAGCCATGAATGATTGTTGAGGTGAATGATACGATAATGGAGCAAACATGGCAGGAATAATTAAAGGTATATTATATAAACCATAATTCTGAATCAATATTCTCGAGCATTTTTTAATATATGTGGTAGTCACACTTTGAATTTCTTATAGCTGATGCAGACAAAATTTACGTTAAATCAGCTTCTTTATTCGGATTTCTCCAAATCTGTTTGTTTTATTCTCTGGATCAACAATGCGTTAGGAAGACGTTTTCAAGCATATTGAAGGATTATTGATGAAAAAAGTTTGCGAAACTCGCTGGGAGAATAGAGTTTCCAGCTTTTCTGCTGTTCCAGTTTTGAATTTTTCAAATGACTTAGTTGCAGCATCAGAAGTTTTGTTATTCTATCTTTTTTAACACTGTATGCCATAATGGTCATAATGGGCTAAATAAATGTTTTCAAATAAAATTATTTACTGTAATTTTTACCCGACTGCCAAGGAAGGGTTTTGTTTTTCGCGCGATTTTGTATGTTTGTAAATTTCTTTATTACCTCGTATCTTCCAAGCCGCTGGATGAATTTCGACAATTAAGGTATCGTTTTATTCGTCTTAATAACTCAAGTGTTCTTAGATACCTTTAAAATGGCGGATGTTTGGCGCAAAGTAGTAATACGTTAGTAAAAATAATAACCAAACCTATAGAATATCGAAAATAAAATGTATGGTTAAATTTAATTAGGAATAATAAATTGGTTTATAAAGTTTTTGATAACTGGTTTATAAAATGCGCAATGTTTGTATCGAATCTCGTGCTATTATATGAAAAAAAGAATAGGTATTAATATCCGTCGTCCAATCACATTTAAAACGAAACCAATAAATTGTTTTCAATAAATTTTGAACCATATACTTTGAAATTTTAAAGAAAAATGTAATAAATAAACACCGTTTATTTCAGGATATGTACATCGACCTTTCATCGTATAGTTATTTAAAAATCGTCAAAAACCTTTACAGAATAGACTGGGACACTAAAAAGTCTTAAAAAAATAAATAATTAAAAAAATCAAATACCCGACTGCAAAAAAGACAATTTAAAAGTACATATTGCACTAAAGAGACCGAAACAAGATTGAGTAAAAAAACAAAATTTAAAAAATTATACACAAAGTAAACTCTACTTTGGTTTAACAGACTATATTACGACCCATTAATTTTCTTTCAGTTTATAAATAATTTGTAATTTGGTCTGGCCTGCTACTAAACTTAATATTTTACTTACGCTATTTTACTTAGGTTTTAAGCTCATATATGCAAGCACGGTCTTATATAGAAGTGATTAAGCAAACATGCGGCACACCTGATGGTGACTACCACCGCCTATGAACAACTGTAACACTAGGGGAATTGCAGGTGCATTGGCGGCCTTTCGGGAAACGTAAGCAATCTCCGGTAGTATACAATTCCTCAAAGAGGTCATACGAGGTAGGTAACTCCTAGTAAAATGCACAATGGTTGACCAATAAACATACAGATGGTAGAGATGATATCGTGAGTTTCGTCACGATGTGCGTTCGGGAATTTTGGCAGCTGGAATTATTCCGAGCACTCAGAGCACTCCCCGTGATAAATGCGATAAAAATACAAAGGAATAAAACATCCATTCGCAAAGCCGGGGATCAATCGAAAAAGAACACGGTCGTCGTCCACTTTGCGCTGGATGCGGCCAAGTGGATGAAGCTGGCACTGAAGATGTGAACAGTATTCCATGTGAGACTGAACTTGCACCTTGTAAAGTTACAAGCGATGTGTCGCCATGAAATACTGTCCCGCTATGCTGAGCACGCCAAGATTTTTAGATGCCAACGTAGCCTTCCCTTGTAAGTGGCGACGAAACTGCACATTATTCGATACGTCGATGATTCAGATTCTAATGCTAGCTGAGGCAACAAAGGAAGTGACCTGAAATTGAAGAGATGTGACAAAGGGGTTCTTTTTATCGGTAAACGCGCAAACCTGTGTCCTCTGGGGGTTGTCAAGTGCAACAGAGTAGTGCGAGCGGAATGGGTAATATTTTCTTAACGCAAATGAGCAGAACAAATGCTACGTCATGAGCGGCAAGCACTGTGCTTGCCCCGTAGATACACCTGTATTATATTTGGTAGGTCTCATACTAAAAGTTCGCGGAAAAATTTTCTTCGTATTTTATATTTGTATATAAATTCAAGACCTTTTTTTAAGTTTAATTGCATTTAATTACAATATATATGTGCCATTTTATTCGATAACTTGTTGCCAACCTGTAGGTAGTGACATAAACTCTTTGCTGTAGAAATCATCTTTCTGTTTCAATCATTTTTCTGTTGATCAATTGTTGTAGTAAATTGGAAGTTGTTATCTGATTAATATGTAGCGTAGGTGGCACACACTTTAAATTCAGTTTAAATAACCATGTCTTTGCCTATTTCCAGTTAGCACAACTTTTCCATTTACTCTCAATGAACAGGTCTCAGCAGTTGATTCTGAAAGACAATTCGGTGAGCGATCTTGTGCAGCAAGCACAGAAAATAGATTTCTTGTAATCGAAGGTACATACCAAACATCCTTTAGTAAAATATTTTCTACTCCACCTTTAACATAAGCTTCAGCACGGACAGTACCAATTCCAACAGCCTCGATACTTTGCCCATTAGCCCCTGTGACGGTGTGGGAAGTTTTAAAATATTCAAAATGTTCGAAAAAATCCCCTCTATTGGTTATGTGACTGGTAGCGCCATTACCCACATACCAATTTGTCGTATCTATTAAATTGTCCATCAATAAAACCGTTTGGTTAGTTTGACTTATATTCACGCTTAATTGTTTAGGTGGCCTTCCTTCACTGATCCACTTCTTGCATTTCCTTACTCTATGTCCTTGTTCCCCACAGTAATCACATTTGAAAAATCTCTTCCAATTCTTATCTTTTCCGCTAATTTTTCTTTCTGGTTTTGCGTATAGTGCCTCAGCACAATTCTCAACTTCTGCTCCGACAGACAAATCTTTCTCATGGGCACAAAGCTGGCAAGTTAAATTTTCAATTGTTCTATCCTTTTTTGCCATTAAGAGCCAACTGCTTTTGAATCCAAAATATTGAACTGGCAATGTGTCAAAAATTTTACAAATCAGTAAAATATCAGGAAGATTTTCTGCTGACTCTAAATTTTTATTTAATTCGTGCCAAATATTCTTTAAAGTCGATATATGGGTAGCCATATTGTGATTGCTTTCCTTTTGATATTTAAAGAAATCAAGACAAAGTTCGTAACTTTTATCTTCTGTTTCCCCATTGTGAAGATGGTTCAATTCATCCCACATCTCTTTCGAAGAAGTGAAACGCATGACTTGCTGCAGTGTCTCTTAAGACATGTTCGTAGTAAATATTATTAGGATTGTACTATCTACATTCACAAACTCTTTTAATTCATTCTCATATTTCTGATTCTCTTCAGCTATAGCTGTATCCGATAGCATGGGCTTATATCGTTTACCTTCTATGATATCCATTGCTCCGGGTATAGCTCTAAGCACGATGAGAATTTTAAACTTTCACGTCTTCCAGTTCTTAGAATCTAGATATCCTACCTGTATCTTTGACGCTTCAACTATTGATTTATCCATCTTCAAAAGTTTCAAATAAGGTTCAGAATACTTTATATATATATATATATATATTGGTTTCAACCAAATATATATCCTAGATTTAGAACTTTTGTATTCCCAAAGTTTAATTGCTTTTTTTTCGCTCTGCTACCATGTTAAGATTTAAAACATATACATTAGTTTTAAATAAACAATATAAGAAAAATTAATAGAAGTTTTATTTTATACTTTTACAATAACGTGACAATCAACAAGTTACGTTGCTAAGATACCTATTTCTTTTTAATATTTCGTGTATCTTCTTAACAAATTTAACAAGCGAATTACTAGCTGATTTACCATGAATTCTTTAGAGTATAACAAAAAGCTACTGCACAATTTAACTGTTAGTCTTATCTGTTTTTATCAATACGTTTAAAATGGAATCATGTTATGATAATAAAACAAGCTAGCTGATTTAACGTGAATTCTTCAGAGCATAATCAACCGCTATGTACAATTTAACTGTTCTTAAAAGTACATTTACTATAGAATTTAAATAAAAAAAGGAAAACATTTTTTAAAAAGCGTGCAGAACTTAAAGCGCCTCAAGACTATTCTTTTTTATGAAACTTTTAATCGAATAAAAATCAATATTCTTTCATAGATTTTGTGTTATGGAATATAGGATGGCGAAATTTTCATGTAGACACTGCCCTCTCTACCCTTGTTTTAACTTATGTTTAAATTTAGTCAAACACTACGTTTATATCTTTGGAAAATAAACCATTTGGATCTGACGTCCTAGATTCGTTCTCGCAGATTTCATCGTGTCGCCTTTTTGGAAATTTGTTTGATTTTAAGGACTAGCTCGATTTCTAACTTTTCTAATAGAGATTCTTTGAACCAATGTTCTATCGATTTTTCTCTCACTCCTTGCAAGATTTGAACAAGAGCTTGCATTATCGCTACAGAATTCACATTAATAATTTAATCTTTTTGTTTTCCAAAGTTCACTCCATTCATTTCTCGTAGAATATTATCCCAAACTGTTGAGTTGAGAATAAATTTAAAATTCTTCACCATATCTAGTAAATAACCAGCTTCATAATTGGATAAAGCAGTAATAGCCTGGTGTTTAGCCAACAAACTACTTACTTTTAAGTCTGTATTTGTACACTTTTACATTATTTTCCACTGTGTGATGGATCCAACAAAGAAACAATAACGTTTTTTTACAATGCTAAATAGGCTAGCTGCTTCTGGACATGATGACGCTGAATGTACACTCACAAGATTTAAAGTCTGTGTTAGATATGGTACAAAATTTGCCAGTTCATTTATTTGGAAAACATTGGATTTGACTTCTTTATATATGCCGCCAATATTAGATCCGTTGTCGTAAGATTGTCTACGACATTTTTGCACTTCTAAACCATCAGCTTCTAGCTACTCTAGAATTTGCTGTGTAATTTATTTTCCAGTCTTTCCATCAACTTCAATAAAATCAATAAATGTTTCCTTTATTTTTCACGTCCGGATTCCGCCATTTTTATAAATTGAATCACCTGGTGCATTTGTTCCGTGTGAGATACATCTAGAGCGCAGTTAAACATGATGGTGAAATACTTGGCTTACTTGATGTCATTGATAATGATATTTCGAACTTTGTGTGACATTATATCGATAATTTTATTTTGTATTGTTTTCGACAAACCAAATCTCCTTTTTATACGTGGTGGTGGTGGTGGTCTAAACGTGGTTCCGTCATTAGATGTTGCTAAAAATCTACTGCAGTACTGCTGCTGCAGCACATTTCGGAATGAAGCCTTAGGATGTGTTCGAAAACCAATTGGGCGTTTTAACATCAAGTGAATTATTGATAGAACAACATGCGTTGGATACTAGACGATTTGTGGAGCAAGTTTTTTTTAAATCCATATTATATAATAATTTTGGCGCCCCCTGAAACTACCGCCCGGGGTAGGTGCCCCGGTTTGCACCCCCCAGATCCGGGCATGTAACTCTGTGCTAATGTTCTAACGCTGTTTCGTCAATTAGGTATCGTATTTTAGTTGGTTTGTTTTCTTTTAAAAGACGTACTAATTCCGCTTTTAACATATTTATGTTTACATCTACGCCATTTTTTTGAAGCCATGCGACGATGGCAGCTTTCTTTTGAGATAGGGCAGGTGGCTTGTCAATTTGCATTGAGTGGTACGGGGCGTTGTTCATGATTATAATAGATGGTTCAGGGAGGCTACACAACATTGAGGTAAACCATTCAGTAAACTTTTCTCCATTCATTTCTTCATGATAGTCTCCAGTGGTTTTTGATGCAAAAGCCATGAGAGAACCTCCGACAAACCCTTTGATGGTTCCGGCGTGATAAATCATAAGTCGCGATCCTTTACCAACAGAAACTGTAGACGTAGATACTGCAGTGTCATCGGTCCAAGAACGGCTTACAGTATGGTTGTTGTCATGTTTATGTTCATCCAAAAGCACAACATTTTGCCAATTTTCAATTTCTTTCACTTGCCGTAAAAAAGTATATCTTGCCATCACGATATCAAATCTTTCCATCAATATTTTCGTTTGTTACATTGTTTGTATCGAAGTCTAACGGTCTTCAAAATCTTCGTTAAAGAACTTTTCCCACCAAAGAATAATCCAGCTTCCTTCAGTGATTGCACTAACTTTTTTCTTTTTGAAAACTCCTTTAGTAAATGGTAGCCGTACACATGTCTTCGGATGGCATCGGCATCAAAGCTATCGATACCTACGACTGGTTTTTCTCGTTTTCCCTTTTTTGGCGAGTGAAATTTATTTTCTTCCGTATCATTCTTGCCCTATTTTTCTTAAGTTATTCGTCTTACAGTTCGTTGTCCAATATTAAGCGCATCAGCTACGCGTTCAACCACCGACGTTATAGGTAAAATTGGCCCTCCATTTTGAGATTCACGATCGAAATAGTTACGAAGGCGTATAACGAACTCACGTGTCTGACTGTTAAAAACAGTTCTCAGGGTACGTTCGGTCATATCGACGAAATCCACATCAAAAGGCATAAACAGAGTCCAAATTAACAAGCAAAGGTCAACAGTACTGCAGTATCAATATCTGAAATCCAAAGTCAGGTCAAAACTATATCACAATCATAGTGCACTCACAGTTTGTACTTTTCGAAGCAACGTCAAGCCGAAACTGCTTTGTTTTGCATAGAGCATTGACGCGAGTTTGTCGGAGGTAGTAATTGTGTGGCCAGCGATCCTATGTGACGATCGTATTAAATTTCATTTCTTTTTAATTTTGAATTTTGAAAAACAAATGCCGTGTTGTGTGGTAAATAAGTACACCAATAATTATAATCGTATAAAAATAAAAAATGAATGTTCGCGGGACCCTAATATATATAATTAGTTTAGAAATCAATGTAATAAATAAATTTTGTGTCCTAAAATAATTCATTCGATAAATTTTATGACTAACTGCACGTCACTATTGACAATAAAGAACAGCAGTTTACTCCTTCAAATGTAATTATAATTTATACGAAATTTCATGAGTGGACAAACGTCAAAACGACCATCATAGCATGCCGGTAGTATAAGCAATGAATAAGCTTTCTAATGGATTCTGACAATTCTCCTCACTCGATATCCACTGTTAACTAAATAGAATACCATAATACATACATAATAGTACGGGGGAGTGGGCGGAGCCCGCGTTGCCACTAAAATGTCACTAACACGTCAATTCACACGTATTAATGTCAACTCGAGATGTGTTTTGACGTTACAATCACTTCCAAATTTCGCATGGAAATTATTTAGAAAATGCCAAATTGCACCCTATTTACAAATAAATATGTTTTAACATTTAAACGATTTTTAATGATGATCTTGAACATTAATCAAAAGTCTGCGAATCGAGTTTGGTGACTCTAAGCCTCGTACAAAATATAGTTGACAGCCATTCTATTGTGTATTATAGTATTCTATGATCCCAGCTTTCACACCGACCGAGTTCTTTGCAGTGCTTTCTACAATAAAGTGTCAAACGCCAAACATATATAACTTTCCTCTATGCGTCAAACATATTTCATTCACGTTCCTTGATCTATGGAGTGTACAAATAAGGAGTAGAGACTGTGTATTAAAAAGTGTTCCAAAAAACCATTAAATAAGGGTGGCGCCACTATATGTACGGGGTAAATTTTAAAGAACGCACCGAAAATATTAGTGGGATAGACGACTTTTTCGAGGTTATATTTACTAAATCAATTTATTTTAGATTTTAGAGCTACTGAGTAGTTTAGCAGTACACTTAAATCGTCGACAACTGCTAAGTTCATTTCATCCCAGTAGCTACTCCAGCGCTGTTGTGGAGAGATTTTTATAGTTTTTGAACTGTTATTTACTGCTTACAGATGGCCACTTTTTCAACTGTTCTACTATGTAAGTTGGTACTCCTTACTTCTACGCTCCATACTTGAATCCTTGACTATGCAAACCACGGAGTATAGATGTATGGAGAACTGTCTCTGTATATTAAAGTGTCCCTAGAAAAGCGTTAATTAAGGGTGGCACCACTTTAGCTAGAGGGTAAATGTTAAAGATCTTTTTCTAACTTTTTATTACACAAGCATTCACCATAAACCTTTTTTATAATAATTATTTTATTGTGTTAAATTTATTTCAAAATCACTCAACTGTTTCACGATGACTTTTTCTAGGTTATACTTACTAATTTATTTTAGACAACGTGAGTAGTTGAGGCTTTAAATACTGCAGTTGCATCAACTTAATACTCTAGTCACAACAAATATTAAATCCCTCAACTCAGCTCACTCCACTCCGTCGACAACTGCCAAGTTCGTTTCATATCCTCTAGCTACTCTTGATCTGTTTGTGTGTGTTTGAACTGTTACTCACTATATACAGATGGACTCTTTTTCAACTATTCTCCAAGTGAGACGGTTCTCCTTACCTTTACACTCCATGATGCAAACGCTTTTCAATTGTCAGAAAACAGTGTTTAAGGAAACATGTTTTTTGAAAATCTCGACAGTGCAAACTCAGAGTTAACATACATAATCTGTGAACACTTTAGCTTGCCACAAAAAATATTTATTAATCTGTGCTTCAGTCAGCAACCGTCATAGTATGGAGTGTAAAATAAGGAGTACCAACTCCCATAGTAGAATAATTGAAAAGGTGGTCATCTGTAAGCAGTAAATAACAGTTCAAAAACTCTCCACAACAGCGTTGGAGTAGCTACTGGGATGAAATGAACTGTAGACGGTTTAAGTGTGCTGCTAAACTGCTCAGTAGCTCTAAAATATAAAATAATTTTATTTATTAAATATAACATCGAAAAAGTCGTCTATCCCCGTAGACAGAGAAACCTATAGACAAATTGACGCCTTCTTTCGCATTCGCACACAAAAAAGATAGCTTTATGCATACGTCTTGCATAGAAATGAGACAGAACGGTGTGATTGTCCTTTTCTCCGTGTCGGTTTTTGACAGTTTGCACTTTGACAGTTCGTAGCGATCTAAGGAATTTAGAAGTTGAATTAAGTGAGAAAAAAGTGTTTTGTGAGCGTAAGATTAGTGAATCTTGTTCAGTTCAGTTCTTAGAACAATTAAAATGGTTATCTAAATATGTTTAAGAGTCATAAAGATTATTGTATAACCCAAAAGTCTATAGGTTTCTCTGTCTACGTCTATCCCACTAATATTTTTCGGTGCGTTCTTTAAAATTTAACCCGTAGCTATAGTGACGCCACCCTTATTTAAAGGTTTTTATGGACACTTTTTATTACACAGTCTGTACTCTTTACTTCTACACTCCATAAGTCATAGTTAATATTATGGAGTGCCTCTACACTCCATAATATTAACTATATAACTCATTAGGAGTACCAACTCTCATATGAGAATAATTGAAATAGTGTCCATCTGTAAGCAATAAATAACAGTTTAAATACTCTCCACAACGGCGCTGGAGTAGCTAAAGGGTATAAAATGAACTTAGCAGTTGTCGACTGAGTGAAATGTGCTGAGTTAGGGAATTCAATATTTGTGGTGACTCAAGTAGTTGATGAAACTGCAGTATTTGACACTTCAACTACTCACGTTGTCTAAAATAATTTAGTACATATAACCTAGAAAAAGTCGCCATAAAACACGTTGAGAGTGATTTTGGAAATGAAAATTTTGAAAACAATAATGTAATTATTATAAAAACAATTATGGTGAAAGTCTGTGCAATAAAAAATTATAAAATGTTCTTTAAAATTTACATTCCAGCTACGCTGGCGCCGCCCTTATTTAGTACTTTCCTTAAGAAATTTTTTTATACAGAGTTTGTTCTCCTCTACACTCAATAGTAAACATACTATTTACTATACTATAAATATATATTACTATAATTTATATATAGGACAGCACTGGAACAGCAACCATTACATCATAAATTATAAAGTTGCATCACATCATAATAAAAATTTTAGTCTGTGGTAGGTATGATCGATGTTGTGATACATCGATGATGACATCGATGTTGGCATTCATAACTCGTATCGATGTTCAATCTATGTTATCCTACTCAAAACATCGATGTTGAACATTATCGATGTTTTTCTCAAATGTATTTATGGGTCAGAACTCGATGAATAAAAACAAACATTTTGTTTATGGTAGGGTCACCCGAGACAAGTGTGAAAGTGGGGCAAGTGTAATAAATGCAAATTATGCGGCCTAAACACGATTTTTTGGTTTAATTCCATCTATTAAATAACACAGGAAATTTTATGCTATTGACTAAACTGACAGTTAAGTATATAGCTTGAACTATTTTATCAACAGACGTTATTTTTAAAAACTATTCAACTGGCGACAGACAGCGCAATTTTAAGAGGTGAAGTTATTAAGTGTTTCGATATGTCGTTAAGTTATTTTAAATCAGTGAGTGATAAAGAATAATATTGGTACTTATAGAGTTATATGTTTCTGCGGCCTGAAATTCACTGTTCTTTGAGATACGGATACAGTTACACTTACCTCACCCAATACCTAACATCGGGGTAAGTGTGACATTGTCACGTTTATTATGATTATATTATTATAAATTGTTAACGTTCTGAATAAAATTTTATTTTGCACTTGGCATTACTTTTATTATATTTACTAGTTAAAGTCCAGAACTAGTGTGAAGTCACACCACTACATCGGTTAAAAACGGCCACACTTGTCCCATGTTGGGGGAAATTCATTGTTACACAAAAATTGATGTTCAAATCGTTTCCATAGATCATAAAATATATCGAAGTTTCATTAAGAAGTATCATCTCATCAATTTTGTAGAAAACCACAGATAATAATAAAGTAACTACAAAAAGAAACACTTGCCCCATTGATGGGTAAGTGTGACAGTCTTCCACTTCAATTAGTTTTAATTGCCTCAAATTATAAAATGCTACTCGTAGATATTAAAATGTTTGATCAAACATACAACCACTTAATAATTGATGTTATGAAACTGAATTCTCTATATTAAATCTTTACTGAGTAGAAGTATTTAAATATCGATTATAGTTTTAATTAATTTATGTCACATTTGCCCTAGGTGACCTTATATTAACAATGAAATAAAATAAATTAATAAACAATGTATTTAGTTTAAAACAGTAAGTAAACAATTTGGAAGAATTTAATAAATATCTAGTTTATTTGTTACACGTTATATGATTTTTTTTAAAGAAGTACCTTTCAATCTTTTTTTCCGTTGATAAAGAGTTGTACAAGCTTTCGAAAATAACCTTCCAATAATCGATTCATTGACATCAATGTTTGACATGTGCCAACATCGATGATTTAAATTTTAATATCGATAATCATAGTACATCCCTAGTCCGTGGCAACCATCATCTGTCATTTCGAGTTTTCGAGTAAGCAGCAGTGAGCAGAAAGCAGAAATTTTACTGCAAACATTATGTTCCGTTTACCGTTCGGAGAAAGAGTAGATCCTATGGAGGAGAAAAGGCAGGCCAGAGAAAATACGATAAATAGTGTTATAACATTTTGCGTACTTTGTGCCGCAATTAGAATTGGTGAGTATAACCAGTCAGTTGCATTGAGTACACCCATTGAAGTAGTAGTAGTTACATGTACCTTATTACTTCAATGAGATTTATTAGTTTCCTTTTACATCCGGCCAAAATTCCACTGCTGAACATAGAGGTATATTTGCCATAGTTGCCGTGCTTCTTAGGGTGGTTAGCAACCGCAGTTTTTTACATTTTACATTAGGAACCCGCTGCTGTCAATTTTATTGGTTTGTTTCCTTTTGTTACCCCTAACACTCACAGGACATTATAGTAGGAGTGGGTAATATCGCTTTTTCTGGATATCAATATGTGAGTAAATTTTATTGTTACACACATGAGTTAACCATAGTTTCACTGAGATCTGTTAATATATATTAAAAATAATAAACATCCCAATACAGTACCTTGGGGTATTGAAGCATTTACAATTATTTTATTTGATCTCACTTTTAATATTTTATTATAATCAAATTATTCTATTTCTACATATTGTTCTCTTATCTTGTAATTATGATATTGAACCATTCTAAACTAATCCCACGAACACCTATACAATTTAATTTATTAAGTAATATATTGTATTGTACCTTATCATATGCTTTGGTCATATCTAAGAGTATTCCTATTGCATATTCTTTATATTCTTCCTGAGTCATTACACCTTTATTTTTATTTTAGTTTATTTGTAAACGTTTTACAAATTGAGATCTCTTCCAAACTTGGCATTGTTTATCTTTTGTTTTTCATGTTTACAAGAATAAAATATTCTTGAGCATGTAAAGTTTTGTAGAAAAACTCGAAAGATATGTTTTAAAGGAAACTTAATGCTTTTATATAGTTTCACGACACTGGGTTACATTCATAATCTTCGTTGAAATTGTAGCGCCCCATTGATCGTGTAAGGATTTCAAGTTCTTTTTAAGTTTGAAAGGATTGCCAGATTTTTTAATCAATGTTACATATTGATGGGATGTATATATTGGAGAAGATTTCAGGTTTTTTTATCTCTTTCTCAATGAAACTGTGAACATTATTCATTCTGTGTGTGTCCAGGTATTAAATACTTGTGGTAGTGTTATTTGCAATATTTGGAAATTGAGACACAGCATACAAGTACACACGCAATAAACTTGTTTTTATTTTGCCCGCAGCAATTATCTAACTAAAAAATTATGTCTAATTGTTAATTAAGAAATTTTTCACTGACCGTTTTCAAATACTCAAGTATGCAAGATACTATTTCTTTTACCCTGTATTTTATCCCCATATTTAATAAAAAGAAATTATAAATATCCCCCTAAGCACCAACTGTTTCGTTTTCTATTATTCCGCTAATTTCTGGGGTCTTTGCAGTTGTATTTTTTTAGTTTAGTTTAGTTTACGACGGGCTGTTTTCCGCAACTCCACGTCTAAGCGCGTATTTTGCGTGTGGGCAGGAATAATATGCTTATTCGAGCCATTATATCTCCCCGAAGAAGCTCAGCAGTCTTGATGTTGCAAGCAACTTCGTGGAGCGATCCCGGCGTGCCGAGATTTTAGCCCTGTATGAAGCGACTTCTGGACATGTCAGCAACACGTGAGCCGCCGTTTCTTCCTCTCCAATGCATGCCCTGCACAGGGGGCTGTCAGTAACACCTATGGTGAACAAATGTTTGTTAAAAGAGCCATGTCCTGTGATAGCACTTGTTACTATCCTGATCTGTGGCTTGTTCAGTCTCATTAGAACCTTGGTTAGACGACTGTTTATTTCAGGTAGGGCTTCCCTAGCTTGTCTACAGTCTACTAAATTTTTCCAAAGCTGAGCATGTAAATTATTGAAGTATCTACTACTACTAGTATACTAGTGAACGAACGTAGCCAAAGGGGATTGGTATTATTGGTTCCGGCCCTATAGTTGCTAGGGCCGATCCCCTTCTGGCCAGTTCATCTGCTGCATCGTTGCCTCTAGATCCACTGTGTCCCTTGATCCATTGCAGAGTCACATTGTTGTGCTTACATACCTTATTCAATCGTTGATGGCACTCGTATATCAGTCCCGAGTTCATCACATTGCAACTCAGAGCTTGTAGTACCGCCATACTGTCGGTCAGTATTCTGATGGAGAAGTCTTTCACCTTCCTTGCATCTATTGCTATGGCCGCTTTGATGATACCCATGCATTCAGCCTGGAAGACTGTGTTGTGGGTACCCAGCGGAGTGCATATGTGGATGTTAAGGTCTTCAGAGAAAGCCCCAGACCCCACACCTTCATTTGTCTTAGAGACATCCGTAAAAACTTTGAGCTCTCTTGGACCCAATCTTTCCAGATGGTCAGTTTCCTTCAATTGTATCCTGTACTTATCGAATACAAATTGTTTTGGATCCTATCATACTTGGCTTGTAAGATAGGAATTTTTGAGTAAATTCTATCAATTATATCGGTATGGGGGACTCTGCTCTTACTTAAAAGATTTAAGGTCTTGAGTCTAATGGCAGCTAAAGTTGCTTCTTGTTGTATATGTAGATGAAGCGGTGTTAGCTCCAGCATAGCCTCCAAAGCTGCTGTTGGTGTAGTCCTTACGCAGTCCGTGGCAGCCATACAAGCTAATCTCTGGTAATGCTGAAGCTTTTGTATAGTGGTGGCTTCATTGGTTTTGGTCCACCATACCAGAGAGCCGTACGTGATCATGGGCTGAATTACAGTTTTGTACAGCCACAGTATAAAATTTTTGGCGTTAAACCCCATCGTTTGCCAATCATGTTTCTGCATTGCCAGAAAATTAAACTAGCTTTGCTGATTTTGTTATCTATGTGTTTGTTCCAGTTAAGTTTACTGTCCAAGGTAAGACCTAGGTATTTTACCTCGGAAGAAAGTTGGAGTTTTGTGCTGAAAAGACTTGGAAGATGATAGTTATTCAGCATTCGTTTTTGTGTGAACATTACTATAACCGTTTTATTTGGATTAACGGTTAGGTCATATTCCCTGCACCATCTCTCCACAATACGGAGAGCCGCTTGGGTCAGGTTGCACACAATGCTTGCTGTCTTACCAGAGACCAGTATTGTCAGATCATCTGCATAACCGACTGTGTAGAAATGGTTAGCATTTAATTTGCTGATGAGTTCATTGATCACCATATTCCACAGGAGAGGTGAAAGAACCCCACCCTGCGGGCATTCTTTCATGATCTGAATTGTCTGAGATTCACCAGCAATATTTATTGTACTCTCTATCGTCTTTAGGAGAAAGGATATGAGGCTAATAGGTCTGTAGGATTTAGGGTCTGTATAGTCGTTCTTACCTGGTTTGGGTATGACCGTGACTTTCTTTTCCCTCCATCTCCTAGGAACATATAAGAGCCAGACATGCTCTCATTATGGCAACAAGGCTGACTATTAGGACTTTACCCCCCACCTGTAGAAGTGCCGGGAATAAGCCGTCAGGTCCCGCTGCCTTATAGGGTTGGAAACTGTAATAGTGGAGACGTACTGTCCACTATTAACAGACTCCGAGTGGTTTTCTTTAAGGTGGAGAAATGAAACTACTGTTTATGTTTATGAATGTACTGTTGAATGGGATTCGGAATGGAATATCTTTTGCATCAACCTTGCCTATATTTATATGGCTGGCTCGCTATTGATTTGCCAATGGTAACAATTAATATTTTGCCTAGCCAATTATATTGCTTATTTTATGACCAATGAAAACTATTTAAAATATACAATTATCTACGTTTCGTTTCCCGGCGTGAGACTTGTTTGTTGTTCACGAAGCTACGTCGCTGGACCGGGCTATATAAGACATGCAGATCGGTGCGCACGCGTAGTCGGCGGGCGGCGGCGGTGTGGAATACAGCTCCGGAACAGCAAGAGGAAACGAACTGCGGCGTTGAAGAAACGGCTCACCATTGGTCGACGGATACGTGACGATAGCGGCGTGTGAAGTCGGTGTGGCTCTGAATGATATTTGCGGCTGCTTCTTGTTTCTTTATAAGAACGTCAAATTATCTATATACAGTCCGCAGTATCTCAGTAGCCAAGAATAATTAGGAAATAAAATGTTTTTTTTTTATTTATTCTCGCCTTCCGCGTTATGGTAGCAGCGGAGTATATATTATTTATTCCCGTTTAGGTTTGATTAATCTGGCTGCTACATCACTCTCCCCCAGCGAAAGCGTACCGGAGGCTTGACGACTCGCCCGTATTTCGTAGTCTTTAAAATAGGTTTCAACTGGGTTGATGTAGATGATGAAGTTTCAAGCTTCCTCGCTGGTGGTTTTGATGATGATGATGAATCCTCTGCAGTATCCTCGTTAATAATATAGGCAGGCTTTAGTCGGTCGATCGATATAATCGTAGATTTCCTTCCGGGTATTTGTAGTTTAAAAGTCTTGCTATTTCTCTCTAATACTTTATACGGTCCATCGTAGGTAGGTTGAAATTGTTTTTTCATTGCGTCGTTTCTTACAAAAACTTGTTTGCATGTTTTCAAATCTTGGTGAATGAATACTGATTTATTATTTCTGTGTGATTGCATTTCGGTGCATTTCAACGATAAGGCTTTGTTAATTGATTCTCGAAGTTTAGTTACGAAATCGTAATCCATTTCTTGTTTGTTTGACGCTGCTGAACTGAAGAAGTCACACGGCAGCCTTATGCTGCAGCCGTAGGTTAGCTGAGCGGCGCTAAGACTAGTGTCTGCACGCGGTGTTGCTCGTAGTCCGAGTAGCACTGTAGGTAGCTCATCAATCCACTTTGTATGTTGAGATAAACGAGTTTTGAGTGCAGTCTTTAATGTACGATGCCATCGTTCGATTATTCCGTTTGACTGAGGATGGTATGCTGTTGTACGCGTCTTCTGTATTCCCATAGTTTGAAGAAGTTTGAGGAATAGGTTGCTTTCGAAATTCCTTCCTTGATCCGTTGTGATGGTTTTAGGTGATCCGAAACGAGTAATCCAATTTTCATAAATTATCTTCGCGACGGATTCGGCTGAAGTATCATCGGTAGGTATTGCTTCTGGCCATCTTGTTGTTCTGTCGATCATTGTTACGAGATAACGATGTCCTTGCGGTGAAGTAGGTAATGGTCCAACGATGTCAACGTGCAAGTGTTCGAATCTCTCCGTGGGTGGAAATGTAGCTAGACTACTTGATGTATGCCTTTGTACTTTGCATTTTTGGCATTGAATGCATTGCTTCGCCCAGTTGCCAACATCCGCTTGCATTGCAGGCCAAAAGAATTTTTCAGTGATGAGTTTTCTTGTTGTTCTAACACCTGGATGACTAATGTTGTGCAGTGCATTGAAGACTTCGCGACGACATTCTTCTGGTATGTATGGTCGCATGGTTGTCGTTGAGGCTTCACAGTATATAGGTAGATGCGTCATTGGCATTGTAACTTGCTTGATGGACAAGTTACCTTGCTTCGCTAGATGTTTTATGTTGTCACTATCTCTGTCTTGTGCTGCGGCGATCTTATGATAGTCGATTGATGTAGGGCACGTTACACTGTCGATTGGTACGCGACTGAGTGCGTCGGCAACTATGTTGTCCTTTCCACTGATGTGACGTATGTCGGTCGTGAATTCACTTATGCAAATAAGTTGTCTTGCTCTTCGTGGTGTTTCCGATAGTGATGGTTTCTTTGGAATTACATATGTTAATGGCTTGTGGTCGGTAAAAACGATCAGGTTTCGACCCTCGAACGTTTTTCTGAAGTGCTTGATAGCCATGTAAATAGCGAGTAGCTCTCGGTCGAATGTACTGTAGTTACGTTGAGTATCGGAGAACTTCTTCGAAAAATATCCAAGTGGTTGCCATTTCCCATTGCTGTATTGTTGGAGAACTGCTCCTGCTGAGAGATCGGATGCGTCGCTGAAGATAGCAAGGGTTGCTTCGTGTGATGGGTGAGCGAGTAAAGCTGCATTTTGGATCGCAATTTTACAAGCTTCAAATGCCTTCGTGGCTTCATCGTTCCATTCGATTGACGTTTTATCTTTTTTCTTCGTGTTGTGAAGGTAGGCGTGAAGTGGTGCTTGGATTTCAGCGGCTTTAGGTATGTGTTCTCTGTAAAAATTTATCATCCCAAGAAAACGCCTTAGCTCTTCGATAGTTTTAGGTTTTGCATAATCGATGATTGCTCTGACTTTTTCGGCAGGCGGTTTTATTCCTTCCTTGCTGACGGTGAAACCAAGAAATTGAACTTCTTGCTGTCCAAATATGCATTTCGAAGGGTTGATTGTGATTCCGTTGTCTTCTAATCGCTGTAGCACGGTGCGTAGATGGGTTTCGTGCGTTTCTTTATCAGGGCTTGCAACAAGGAGATCATCAATAAATGCGAAAACGAAATCCAGTCCATGAAGTACTTCGTGTATGAATCTTTGGAAAGTTTGACCTCCGTTCTTTAATCCTGGGATCATTCTTGGGAATTCGAATAATCCCATTGGGGTAATTATTGCTGTCTTCTCTATGTCTTCATCGCGGACTCTTATTTGTTGGTAAGCTCGGTTGAGATCGATGGTGGAGAATATAGTCTTGTCTGATAGTTGATGAGTGAAATCCCTGACTCGCGGTATTGGGTAGCGGTCAGGAGTGGTAATAGAATTCAGTCTTCTGTAATCTCCACAAACTCGTAATTCTCCGTTCTTCTTCGGTACAATGTGAAGTGGTGATGACCAAGGGCTTTTGCTTGGACGGCATATTCCTTGCTCAATCATGTTTTCGAATTCCTTTCGAACTTGCTCGTATAGGTGTGGTGCGATTGGACGTGCACGACAATGAAGTGGTGGTCTATTGGTGTCGATGAAATGCTCAACGTCGTTCTTCGGTGTTAATTTCATTGAAGTTATTCTTGTGATACCAGGGTATTCTTCGAGGATCTTGTGATACGGTTGTTGCACATCTATGCTTCTTATTGTGGGCAGATTGGTTGCTTGTACAAAAGACTGAGATGCAAGATTGGTTTTCCCGTCGATGATTCTTCTATTTTTGATGTCGACGACCAACTGGTGATGTTGAAGAAAATCAGCACCGATGATTGGTTTGCTGACTTTAGCGACGATAAATCTCCATTTGAATGGTCGGCGTAGATTAAAATCAAGTTCCATTGTTTTTTCTCCATATGTAGGAATAACCGTATTGTTTGCTGCATAGAGTTGAAAATCTAGTGGCTTCAACTTCTGTCCTTGCTTCGGCGGTAACACTGAGATATTTGCTCCGGTGTCGATAAGGAAAGTGAGCTTGCTTTTTTATCGGTGACGAAAAGACGGTAGGACTTTGCTGTTACGCTGGATCCCGTCGCATCGAGCGTACTAGTTAGTTTTCCGTATTCGTATTTTCATTTTTGAATGTACACGGTGCTGTGCATTTTCTTGCCTCGACCCCGAAACGTCGATGATAGTAGCAGTAAGGGGATCTTGATGTTGAGCTTATTCGACTTCTACTTGCAGAGCGGTTGCGACGAAAAGGTGATCTTCGGTGTTGCTGATTGCGCTGGTTGTACTGTTGCTGGTAAAAGGTATGATGCTGGGAAGCTTTGAGCGCGGCGACTTCGAATGATAGCTTCCGAATTTCTTCGAGAAGAAACTGGGTATCATTGGCCTTTGTTGAAGTGCCTTCGATGATCGATATGTGTGAGCTACTGCTGTTTTCGATCATCTTGTCCGCCAGGAGTGCCAGTTCGTCGAGCTTCGTCTGCGTGCTGAATGTTTCGCTGACTGCTATTACCGATCGAATATGTGGTGGTAGGTGGTTTACCCACATTAGCCGTAGTGTTGAATCCGGAACTTTATCTCGCGCCAAAGTACGCATTTTGCGTAGGAGTTGTGTGGGTTTCTGGTCTCCAAGTTCTATTTCTGATAGGAGTTTTTGTAGCTGTCGACTGTCGGATTCTTCGTATGCGGAGATCAGACGATCCTTCAGTGAATTATACTGGTCGACTGCTGGTGGGTTGTACAACAGGTCCGCAATTTGTTCGATGTCTTGTTTCTCAAGTTGGGCTATCACCATCTGTGCTAATTGCGCTTGGCTCTTCTTTAAACCATTCGTTGCGGCTTCAAAACTGACGAACCAAAGTCGTGGTTTGTCTCTCCAAAACGGTGGTATTCTTAACGATAGAGATATACCGGCGATTTCTGGTTCCTTTACCGGGTTTGATGTATATGTGTTTGCCTCCTGCTCCATAATGACGGCTTGATTACACTGATTTTATATAAACTGAAGTCTTCCTTCTCGGTGTTCGTACGGGTTTCCTTCGCGGTGTTCGTGCAATAGTAGTGGTACGTCGCAGGGTGTTCCTTCTTGGTGTTCGTACCGGATCTTCCCCCCTCGGTGTTCGTACGGGGTCACCACTGTAATAGTGGAGACGTACTGTCCACTATTAACAGACTCCGAGTGGTTTTCTTTAAGGTGGAGAAATGAAACTACTGTTTATGTTTATGAATGTACTGTTGAATGGGATTCGGAATGGAATATCTTTTGCATCAACCTTGCCTATATTTATATGGCTGGCTCGCTATTGATTTGCCAATGGTAACAATTAATATTTTGCCTAGCCAATTATATTGCTTATTTTATGACCAATGAAAACTATTTAAAATATACAATTATCTACGTTTCGTTTCCCGGCGTGAGACTTGTTTGTTGTTCACGAAGCTACGTCGCTGGACCGGGCTATATAAGACATGCAGATCGGTGCGCACGCGTAGTCGGCGGGCGGCGGCGGTGTGGAATACAGCTCCGGAACAGCAAGAGGAAACGAACTGCGGCGTTGAAGAAACGGCTCACCATTGGTCGACGGATACGTGACGATAGCGGCGTGTGAAGTCGGTGTGGCTCTGAATGATATTTGCGGCTGCTTCTTGTTTCTTTATAAGAACGTCAAATTATCTATATACAGTCCGCAGTATCTCAGTAGCCAAGAATAATTAGGAAATAAAATGTTTTTTTTTATTTATTCTCGCCTTCCGCGTTATGGTAGCAGCGGAGTATATATTATTTATTCCCGTTTAGGTTTGATTAATCTGGCTGCTACAAAACTATGAATGGCCCAATGGATTTTGTCCAAATTTGTGCTAATTCCCAATCTTCTTTTGTTGGTGTCAGTGCATCTTCATGCCGGTTCACTCTTTCAACTACACAGCAACCTGGGAAGTGAGTATCAATTAGGATGCGTTGAGTTTTATCCGGCGATGTTGAGTAGCTTCCGTCGGGTTTCTTTAAAGAGATAGATCCCGGCGTGTTCTGTTTAGCTAGGATTTTCCTTATCCGATTTGCTTGTTCACAGGTTTCTTATCGCTGCTATGCTATCAATGCTACCACAGAATTTGCGCCACCCTGTTGAGCGTCGATACCTGATACATTTTTATATTCTGACTTAGCTTTCGTTTATATTGAAGCCAGTCTTCACCATTTGAGGTATTCATTGCCCTATTTAGGGCTTTTCTTACTTTCTTACGTTTCCTGTCAAGTTCTTTACCCCACCACTGTTGCTTTTGCTCAGCATGTTTTGGTGGAGTTTTTTTTTATAGAAGAAGGGGCAAACGAGCATGCGGCTCACCTGATGTTAAGTGACTACCGCCGCCCATGATCAACCGCAACACCAGAGGAATTGCAGGTGCGTTGCCGGCCCTTTAGAAAGGAGTAAGGTCTTTTCTTGAAGATCCCCAGGTCGTATCGGTCCGGAAAAATTGCTGGTGGTAAACTATTCCACAGAGAGGTTGTACGCGGAAGAAAACTCCTCTTGAAACGTACAGTGGTGGACCGCCAAGCATCCAGATGGTGTGGGTGGTATCGGGACGTTTGCCGCGTAGTGCGTTCACGAAATTTGGCGGCTGGGATTAATCCGAACAATTCCTCAGAGCACTCTCCATGGTATATGCGAAAGAAAATGCAAAGAGATGCAACATCTCTTCGCAGTGCCGGTGAATCGAGCCGATCGGAAAGCACTCGGTCGTCGACGATTCGAGCCGCTCTGCGCTGGATGCTGACCGCATCGTGGAAGGAGCTGGTACTGGGGAGCCCCAGTCCAGAGATGGGAACAGTATTCCATGTGCGGCCGAACCTGCGCCTTGTAAAGTTGCAGGCGATGTACCGGCATGAAATACTGTCCCGCTCTGCTGAGCATGCCAAGCTTTTTAGAGGCCAATTTGGCCTTCTCTTCCAAGTGACCACGAAACTGCACGTCACTCGATATGTCGACGCCGAGGATTCTGATACTGGCTGAGGCAACAAGGGGAGTGCCTTGAAACTGAGGAGATACGACAAAGGGTTCTTTTTAGGGGTTAACGCGCAAACTTGTGTCTTCTGGGGGTTAAACTGGACTAGATTTAGTCGCCCCCAATCCGAGACTCTGTTCAGCAAAGAATCGACTTCGGACACAAGTTTGTCCCGGCACTCGGAGACGTTTTCCCGAGAAATATTGGCTCGGCCGGTGTAAAGAGCATCACCAGTGCTGTCATCTGCATAGCAATGAATGTTACGGGTTTGCAACATATCATTGATATGCAGAAGAAACAGCGTTGGCGATAGCACGCAGCCTTGTGGAACACCAGCATTAATAGGCTTGCAATCGGAGCTTGCACCGTCTACAACGACCTTGATGCCCCAATCTGCAAGAAAGCTGGTGATTACTGGACATGATTCATGGTAGCTACTGATCATGGCTTTAGTGACAGCTGCTACCTGTTCTTCTAGGAGCGATTGATCTGCTATGGTATTAGTTCCCCCAACACCAGCGAGCGAAGACGTCAGCCTATTGAGGTATTTTATTTTATCCGTCTTGCGGGGATTTCTCCATGGTGGTATAGCGGGGATATCGCCCTGTAGTACGCAGCAGATCCATCTGTGGTCTGAGCATGAGGCCTCTTTCGACACATGACATCCCGTTATTAGCTTAGCTGCTCCTTCTGTTGCAAGTGTGAGGTCGATTATTGCAGTTGTATTTTTATTTTGGTGTTTAATAGCAGCTAACTCAGCCATGATGAAATGCAAACGCTTGAGTTGGGATATGTAATACAAATGACTGCAATTGCCCACAGGAAATTCCATGATTGCCTGCAAATCATAGATGTTGCTAATATTATAGCCGTCACCAAACATCCTACGATCATTCTTTTTTTCAATGCAAAAAAATATTTTCCTTTTATATAGTTGTCAAACTTCTCGTGCAAGTTTGCTTTTAGGTCTGATATGCCATCAGTAAGTGTGAATTCGGGCTTCTGCGTCACTTTCTCTCTCTTTGCTCGAGATACATGTCGCTAAAGGCCCCAATTCTCTCATTGGGACTTCTGCGTCACTTACTTTTGCCTCGGTTGAACTACATGTCTTAGTAAACAAAGATCACAACAATCTTTTTTTGGCTGAAAGAAGCCGATATTAAAATTGTTATTAAATACTTGATAATATAGCCAGTACTCAACTTTAGGTTTAATTGGATCTGTGTTTCTGCAGAAGTCTCTCCAGTCGGATAGACTATGGACGTCCGGTACTCGCGTACGGTGTTGAGAGGGGGAGGGAGGAGGGGAGGGGGTCATGGGAAGCCCCTCCTATACTTCCCCCGTTGCGGAAATGTATAGTTTATGAGTAATAATTTTTTTTTGTAAAATCATTACCTCGCCTTTTATACAGGAATATTGACGCAAAGTTACTTCTGCAACGGCTTCGGCACTGCGAGAAGTGCAGCCCCTTCGACCATGCGTAGCAAATCACAGGCACCCATGCTCGCCTCCGCAGCTTCGGCTTATTGCTACCGCGTGCGGAGGCTGCTCTCCCTCCATGCCTACGGCTTTACAAAAACACTAGGGGTAGGGCAGACAAGACTATGTGCAATCGGGGTGTGCTAATTCGGTTTTAGAACCGATTCGACCAATCTTATCTATAAAATCTGGTTGCCCTAAACTCTGCTATGATAGTGGTAAATGAAATAATGTAATTTGAATTGTTATAATTTTGTTTTCTGAAACATCTCTTGACTCTCCACTGCGACTCAATTTGTTGTATATGGGTTCCATCTCCAGCCACAAATGGATTGTCTGGGCCCGAGTGATTAACTTTTTATTAGTGCATCTGTGTTAAAAAAAGACATATTGACATATTTTCGTTTCGTTATTGCAATTTTTAGTGAAATTTATTTTTAACGTAATTAATTCAAAAGGCATTTTCAAAATCCAAAAATCAGTGTAAATGGTTTAAGCTTAACCCTGAAAATCCTCCTAAATGGAAAACAAAATTAAAAAAATAAGTAACAGACATCTACTTGATAACCTAATACGAGGACAAATTGACATTTTTAGTGAAATTTGTTTTTATCGAAATTAATTCAAAACGCATTTCCAACATCTAAAAACAGTGTAGTAAGTTCAAGCTTAACCCTAACAAGCCTGCTAGACTAAAAAATTATCAAAATCAAGTACCGGATGTCTATAGTCAACCCCCAGAGACCTTTGACTGTTTTACTGCCATCAATAAACAACTTCTTTTTCTTCTTCTTCCAATCTCTCTCTCAAAACTTCTCTTCTGCCAATTCATTCACTGGTACGTAGATACTTCAATAATTTACACGCTCAGCTTTGGAAAAATTTTGTAGACTGTAGACAAGCTAGGGAGGCCCTACCTGAAATAAACAGTTGTCTAACCAAGGTTCTGATGAGACTGAAAAAGCCACAGATCAGGATAGTAACAAGTGCTATCACAGGACATGGCTCTTTTAACAAACATTTGTTCATCATAAGTGTTACTGATAGCCCCCTGATAACATGCTCGAATAAGCATATTATTCCTGCCCACACGCAAAATACGCGCTTAGACGTGGAGTTGCGGAAAACAGCCTGTCGTAAACTAAACTCTTTTGATGTACATAGATACCCTGAGGTAGTGTGACTCCATCCTGATTGTATTTATGTGACTTTCAATGTCTTTAAGAATGGTTTCGTATATATTTTTTATATTAGTGTGCTTACCTCTCCCATCCTGGGCTATAAATCCGACAAGATTACTTTTTAAACACTTCCACTTTACTTAAACAGTTCCAATCTATCTTTTTGTAATATCTGGAGTATTCATGAAATATGTTTTGCAAACTCAAATTTTTTGATTATTTACTTTGAAAAAAAAACGCATTATTAGGTGATTTGGGTTTTTGAGCATTGGAATATCTATATTTTGGCTTCAGTTAATGAATTCTTTAAAGGTTTACATTGGAAAGATTCCAATACATTTTAAAAAATGTTAGCCCTTTGGACTTCATCTATCTGGTCGGAGAATTTTATTCAACAAGGCTTACGTGGGTTTTTAGGGTTCCGTAGTCAACTAGGAACCCTTATAGTTTCGCCATGTCTGTCCGTCCTCGCTTAATCTCTGTGACCGTTAGCACTAGAAAGCTGAAATTTGGTACCAATATGTGTATCAATCACGCCGACAAAGTGGTAAAATAAAAATTGGAAAAAAATGTTTTATTAGGGTAGCCCCCCTATATGTAAAGTGGGAAGTGACTTTTTTTTAATTTCAACCCTAACGTGTGATATATTGTTGGAAAGATATTTAAAAATGAATAGGGGTTTACTAAAATCATTTTTTGATAATGTCAATAATTTCGAAAATAATCGCTCCAAAATTAAAGAACAATGTGTCCCCCCCTACTTTTAAATAAGTTCAGAAAATATGAAAAAAATCTGAAAAGTAGAACTTTATAAGGACTTTCTAGGAAGATCATTTTGAACTTGGATGGAAACGACAGTACCCACTACCGGGAGCAGTTGCAGGAGCGCGGAGCGCTGCTGGAGCGCGAACATAATGGATACCCACCTTTAAACTCATAAGTGGGAACACTTATTGTGACGGACGGGAAACTACGGAACCCTACACTGAGCGTGGTCCGACACGCTCTTGGCCGGTTTTTTATACTATGGATAGGAACATCTTTTTTAGATGTTGACAAACAAGTGTAAGGTTTACCAGTATTTTGCAATATTATATTGATATTCTGCATCCACATCCTCAACATTAGTGGTAATCCACTGTTGTTGCCGTTTTTCAGACTTTCTGAGAGTCATTTTTATTTTACTGGCATTACTTGTCCCAAGTTGTATATTATATTGGTGTATAGAAACGACACTGAGAGGAATTTCTACGACAAGCAGAAATTTTATTGGGGTCTTGAAATGTGAGGTCGTCGTCACTTAGGTCAGGGTCACTTTCGTGAGTATTAATTGGTGATATACAGTCATTAGGTTGCACTTTTAAGCTAGATAATTACTAAATTGAGGTGAGTTTAGTAACTAAATAATTACTAAACTCACCTGAGTTTACGTAGAGCAATCTTGGATTTTAGACGCTCCGAGAAATTCATTGAAGCCAGAAAATATTGAAAAGCTAATGGTTATATACTTCAATTCTCATAAAAGTAATACAGTAATGTCGGAAGCGAAAACTTCAAAGTTTAGCGGTACTTTAAATGAATCGAACAAGGAAAATGACTCTGAGAGGCCATTTGAATAAGCAAAACCTCATGAGTTTCATTCATAGAGTAGGCTAGAACCAAAAGTACATTCGTATTTATAAAAAAGGCGAAGTATAATTATGAGAATTTGCTTAATGATATTTGCATGAAAATTATGAAAATTCTATGTTAATTATCTTTGTTTTATTTGTCTTATCTATCTATGAGGTTATTATTTATTTGTAATATTGTTTTCCACACGGGATTGTCTATTAGAAATCCTAGGCAGATCCATATTAATATCAACATTTCAATGCAAGTACATAAATAACTCTACCTAATTTGGACCTTTGATAATAATAGTATTTATTTTTATTTTACAGCACCATTTATTCTTGAACAAAGTGGACTACAATAAACATCTTTACAAGAAAGTCAAGAACTGTATAGCAGTTTGAGTTGTGAATGTCTTGTAAATTGTATTAGTTTTATAATGTAAACAATAGTTAGGTTAATTGTATAATTATGAAATAAAACAAGTTGTTAATAAATTACACTGAAGTTTATTTCTCATCCTGAATACATATTGACCATTGTTACTTATTTAGCTTGCATCACTTCACAACTTTATTACAAATCACTCAATCAACAACTTATCTTACGCTCAAGGAAACAACAATTGGCTTTTTTGATTTATCTAGTTACAAAATTCTAAAATCTGATAATACAATGAAATTTAAGCATTCTTACAGTTTATTCACTAATTCCATTTAGTATTGAAAATAAATGATCATGATATTAATAATAGAAATTGATTTAAGTTCTCCATAGATATATTTATACAATTTAAACTAAAGTACGCTCATTGATGGAAGGGGGTAGGGGGGCAGGTCGGGGTGCAAACATACGTACAAACGAACACTATACATTGTATACATTTGTAAAAGTATCAAAATCGAGTAAAAGGCCTACAAAAAATTATCTCGAGATACTAACATTTGTTTACGTAGTTTAACCTAAAAATTGACCTATTTAACACAAGAGTCGCCCAGAGCGGCGGATCCAGCGTTAAAGGGTAACAAAAGTAGGTATTTTTTAACTATTTGGCTTAATTATATTTATATGAGATGAGCGCAAACGAAAGCAGTGCGAATGTGTGAGGACGACGTGAGGACACAGTGACTAGTCCTCTGCCTCCTCGTCCTCGGACTCCTGCTGCTGCAGCCACGTCAGCCAAGTGTTCACCTGCAACGTAGTGCTGCTTGTTAATTGATGCCTTTCATTTTGTAGTCATACGCTGTTTACTAATTAAAAATTTAATCCATACAACACGGTCCTGAGTCACATAAAAATTATATAATATGATATTAAAATTCATATGAAAAGTTGTACTAAATTAATTGTAAAGTTGGTTAAAGTTGTTATGAATCACTGGTAAACAAAACTCAATAAGTATTATTTAATAATCTTTATTGAATAAATATTATTCTATTCTATTCATACATTCAGCATTTATTTACGTAGTTACGCCATCTAGTGGAGGGCTGCTCTCCACTTAGCTTACCCAGTATGTGGTTGCAATTCGAACTTTTCTTACCCATTGGTTGTCAGTTCTTGAAACTGATATCCGCTGCATTGCGATCTCGAACATCGACTCAGGATAGACACGCCAAATGCTTGCGCTCATCAGCTTGGAAGTATTCCAAGTTTAAACTATGAGCGAGCCACCAGTGGGTATATCAGCAAAGGGAATAAAATATCGCAACTCGACGGATTCGCAGAAGGGAAGCAGTTCTCTTCACCGTGTAGTGGCGGTTGAGAATATCCACTACCCCATATCTTCCCTTGGGTGTCGTAAGAGGCGACAGAGGGAGACAGGCAGGAGATGGGCAGCAGCATCTTCCTGATAACAACAGTGATAATAAAAAACTGCGGTTGCCAACCCGCTCGCCAAGCGTGGCAACTATGGCCATGAATAACGACGCAAACAAACGGCCCCAGTCCCCGGCGGCCCCGCTATTCCTGGCTACGGTGGCGACCATCGTAACGGCGAGGCAGGGGGTGCTAAGAATCTCCGGTGGAGGTTCGGTTGCCACCTACGACGACTCGACCTGGCAGCATATAACGCACGCACCCTGAGGACTGACGAGAAGATACTGGAGCTGGAAGAAGAGGTAGACAAGTTGCGCTGGCATATTATTGGATTAATCCTCGAGTCCGGGAACTTGTTCTATCACCGGGAGGGCGACCATCTGTCCCAAGGAGGTGTCTGATTTATCGTCCACAAGTCTCTTGTCAACAACGTTGTAAAGATTGGGAGTGTGTCGACGAGGGTCGCGTACCTGATACTCAGAATCACCAAATGGTATTCTCTGAAGGTCATACAGGTTTACGCACCAACCTCAGCACATCCCGATGAGGAGGTGGAGGAAATGTATAAGGATATTTCCAGAGCCATTCATTCCTCCAAAACCCACTACACGGTGTTGATGGGAGACTTCAACGCAAAACTAGGCACTAGAGAAAACGGTGAGCTGAAGTTAGGGAAATTTGGAGTAGGGCAATGGAACCGAAGGGGCCAGCAGCTGGCCGACTTTATGGAGAAAGAGGGACTCTTTACGATGAACTCTTTCTTCCAGAAGTGGTCCCACAGGAAGTGCACCTGGTCGAGCTCCGACCAGATTCGAGAAAAAATGAGATTGACTTCATTATGACGACCAGACGCCAACTGTTCAGTGATGTCTCAGTGATCGCAAGGGTGAAAACCGGCAGCGTTCACCGAATGGTTAGAGGCACACTGAACCTAAACGTTAAGTTGGAGAGGTTTCGTCTAATGAAGTCAACGCTCCGTCCCACTCATGCTCTAATCCAGAATCCCGACACCTTTCAGCTCGAGTTACGTAACCGATTTTAGTGCCTAGAAAATTGCAATGCAGTGGACGATATGAATAACAATCTCGTGGAAACTGTCCATGCGGTCGGAGCTAAGTTCTGCAAGACCAGCCGCAGAAGAACACAAAAGCTCTCCGATCACACTCTTAATGGCAAGGCTGTTAGACGGGAGATGAGGGGGCTGCAATCGTCAACAGATTTGACAGCATACAGGCAACTGAACAGACAGATCTCCAAATGTATGCGGCGAGACTTACGCAACTTTATTACTACTCGTATTAAAGAAGCGATCGAGCGGAACCAGGGCTCCAAAGTCTTTGCCAGAGATCTGTCTGCCAGAAAAGGCCAACTGTCAAAGCTGAAGACAGTGTGGCAACATCGTTTCCGGGACACCTGAGATTTTGAGTGAGATTGAGAGGTTCTATGGGCAGCTGCACACATCATCGTTGGAGCCACACGCAAGTGTGAGTAACGATCCAAGAGCAAGTCTTAACCGACACTAGCCGACGTCAGTAGCCTAATGGCAGGGCGCGGACCGCGAACTCAAAAAAGGTCGTGGGACATGCAGACATATTGAATCAGCTATTCGACTACTGGCGTGAACCACTCGTAACACAAGCAATTTAAGCTTATCACGAGTGGTTAAGGGGAATATTAGTAATGTTTATAGCATTGTTAATATTCTTTAAAAAAAAACTATTCCGATGATATCCCGGACGTCAGTCTGAGCGAGATTAGAATGGCTCTCCAGCACCTTAAAAACGGCAAGGCCCCCGGCGAGGATGGAATTACAGCGGAGCTTCTGAAAGCGGGTGGAACACCGGTATTGAAGTCCTTCAGAAGCTCTTTAATTCCGTCCCCCATGGTGGCACTACTCCGAAGGCGTGGAGCAGAAGCGCGGTGCTCTTGTTCTTTAAGAAAGGTGACAACGCTCTCTTGAAGAACTACAGACCGATTTCCCTTCTGAGCCGCGTCTACGTGCTGTTTTCGAGAGTCATTACGAATCGTCTCGCACGCTGACTCGACGACTTCCAGCCTCCCGAACAAGCCGGTTTCCGAAAAGGCTTCAGTACCATAGACCACATACATACCCTGCGGCAGATTGTACAGAAGGCCGAAGAGTACAATCTGCCACTTTGCCTGGCATATGTGGACTATGAGAAAGCCTTTGATTCCGTCGAAATTTGGTCGGTGCTACAGTCCCTTCAGCGGTGCCAAGTTGACTGTCGGTATATCGAAGTGCTGAAGTGTTTGTACAGTAGGGCTACGAAGGCTATCCAAGTACAGAACCAGATTTCGAAACCTGTCCAACTGCAGAGAGGTGTAAGACAGGGTTAATGTAATATCACCGAAACTCTTCACCGCTGCGTTGGAAGACGTTTTCAAGCTACTGGACTGGAAAGGATACGGTATTAACATCAATGGCGAGTACATCACTCACCTTCGATTTGCCGACGATATAGTCCTTATGGCAGAATCGCTGGAGGACCTTAGCACTATGCTCAATGACCTCAATAGTACCTCCCAACGGATAGGTCTTAAGATGAACATGGACAAAAACAAAGATCATGTTTAATGTCCATGTCACACCTATGCCGGTAGTTGTTGGGAGCACTATGCTCGAAGTTGTTGACGAGTACGTTTACCTGGTACAAATAGTCCGATTAGGTAAGTCCAACTTCGATCGAGAGGGCAATCGACGGATTCAACTCGGCTGGGCAGCGTTCGGGAAATTACGACGCATCTTCTCGTCAGTTATATCTCAAAACCTGAAAACTAAGTTGTACAACCAGTGCGTGTTGCCATTGATGACTTACGGATCTGAGACGTGGTCCTTCACTGCTGGCTGTATGAGGATGCTCAAGGTCGCTCAACAAGCTATGGAGAGGGCTATGCTCGGAGTTTCTCTGCGTGATACTCAGAAATGAGGATATCCGCAGTAAAATCACAGTGACCGACATAGCCCAACGGATTAGTAAGCTGAAGTGGCAATGGGCCGGCCATATAGCTCGAAGAACTGATAACCGATGGGGAAGAAAGGTTCTCGAGTGGCAGCCTCGTACCGGTAGGCGTAGTGTAGGGCGACCCCCCACTAAATAGAGTGACGACCTGGTAGGACATGCAGGAAGCGATGGATGCAGGTGGCTCAGGACAGGACCGTGCTTTGTGGCATTACTTGGGGAAGGCCTATGTTCAGCAGTGGACTTGTGAAGGGCTGTAATAATGAAGCAGTTCTCTTATTAGAACAGAAGCAGTTATATTACGTGGTTGTATTACCCTGTAGCTATATTATGTCTGCAGTACGAATGGTTCCGTTCGAAAGGGGAAGAACCATGGTGAGTGTAGAGAACCGGAGACCCTTTTTACTGGAAACAACATCTTAGTCCCTAGTGACAACACACCTGCATTTTGATTCTTAATCAAGGATAGAGGTAGATGGTCATGGGCCACAATAGCCACTTACCATCAGTTGGACAGCATACTCGCTTGTCATCATTTGCACCAAAATAGGATAGGATGCAAAAAAATGTCACACCTTACCTCAATCTGCTAATTTATACCGTCTGATTCGTCGAATATACAGCTTTCATATCTGTTGGAGCGATTTTTTTATGGAGGGAGAATGTGCTGTGTTCACTTCTTCGAATTTTTTAAATTATTAAGACATGAAGATTTAGGTTTCTTCACAATATTTCCCTTTAACAAGCTGTCACGGTTACCGTTACAACCTATTAAAGTATACAGCTAAACTTAGATCTCTCCCATAGATTTCCTTAAAGGGCGGGATATTTGCCATATCAGCCACGATTGGAAAGCGGTTTGACAACGGCAGTTTTTTATTTTTAGTCATTATTAGGATGCTGCTGCCCATCTCTCATCTCATCATCCCTCTGTCCCCTGCTACGACACCCACGGGTTAACATTCTTACACCGCCAATACACGGTAATGTCAACGTCACGCACGGTAAAATAAAGCACAGCACTTAAAACTGCAATTGACAATTATATTAGTAACTGTGAGAGGTCATTGAACTCCTAAATGAATTCAAAACCGCTAAAAGTGCATGATTTTACAAAAACAGTTGATTTACCTGAAAGAGAGCCTCTCCTTTTCCGGGATAGGCGTCAGTAACGTCCTCGCGCCAGCGCAGGAACGCCTCCTCCTCACACACCTCCAGGTTGTACAGGTACATGAACCAACGGAGGAGCATTCCTGAACGGTGCATATGTAAGTTTGTTAAAAGTCCTATTTCCATTTACTAATATTCAGAAGTATTTAGGTTTAAAGAAATTATTTCTCAAAACATTTCACTTAATTAGTAACTAGTATTATATAGGATACATTAGGATGGCATTAGTGATTAAATCATAGTCACTGGTTGAAGACATTTATTTGTTACATAAGAACAATATACAGTTTGCTTAACAGTGATTAATAGTAATTTAACATGTATAAAAATAAAACTCCGGTCCAAAACAAGTAGAAATCAGAAAAAGTGTAATAGTGCTACATTCTTTGATCCTATCAGGCAGCTTATTGTACAGTTGCACTCCCTCAATTCCTATATCAGTTCCATAGTTAGTCAGTGCTTGCTTGTGTTTATGTTTTTAATCAATTTAAAAATAAGAGGAGGTACTCAATTCGGATATTTATATTTTTTATGTATGTTCGGGCATAACTAACTAATTGACGACTCCGTGGCGTAGTGGCTTAGCAATGAGTGGCGGCGATGGGAGTTGCGGGTTCGAATCCCGCACGGAACAAGTATTTGTATAGCCTACAAATAATTGTTCCAGGTCTGAATGTTTGTCCTTGTGCAATTTATGTTTGTAAACTGCCCCCACGATACAGGAGAAAATCCTGGTGTAGGGGTAACGTTTTAAAAAAAGAAAAAAAAGAACTCCGTCATATAGACGGATTTGCAAAATTCTTTTTTATTCGAAAGAGGTTTATTCCGAAATGGTCCCATATAAATTTTGTAAGGATCTGATAATGTGTTTCGGAGACAACACTTATAAATGTCAACACAATCAATCGTTTCCGATTTTCGTGTCAAGCGTCGCTGCTCGCTGCATGTAAATTATTTAAAAAATGGCAAATTGTGCAATAATTGAGTGTCGAAAGAACAGCGGGAAATGGATTTTAAATAAAGGAGACATCCTACAACCAGTAATTCGAAACTATTTATATTTTGTGAATATTAGAAAACAAAAAAAAGAAATATTGATGTGTCAAAAACATAAATCAAAAGTCTAACATTTGTAAAGTCAGTCAGTCAACACAGCGAATCGGGTTTGTAGTTGTGATAGTACGACGTAATTGCTTCTATGTGTGCTTCCGACGACACCGATACTCGTACAAAATAAGGTTGACAGCCATTCTATTGTGTATTATAGTATTCTATGGGTGTGACATTGATAATACGCATGATCTTTGTTTTGTCCATGATCATCTTAAGACCTATCCGTTGAGAGGCACTATTGAGGTCATTGAGCATAGTGCTTAGGTCCTCTAGCGATTCTGCCATATGGACTAAATCGTTGGCATATCAAAGGTGAGTAATGTACTCGCCGTTGGTTCATACGATATCCTTTCCAGTCCAGCAACTTAAAAACGTCTTCCAATGCAGTGGTGAAGAGTTTCGAGGATATTACGTCACCCTGCAGTGCACTTCTATGCAGTTTGATAGGTTTCGTGCTCCGGTTCTGTATTCAGATAGCCATTGTAGCCCTACTGTACAAACACTTCAACATTTTGATATACCGACAGAAGTGCAGGGAAGTACAGTAGGATTAATAAATTTATATATGCTCTAAAACACGTCAAAAACATTACATATATTAAAACAACAATTGCAACGTATCATGCATATATGTAGTTTATTTTAAGCTATGGATTTATAATATGGGGTAAAGATTATTATACATATAGACCTGAATAGATTATTTGTTACCCAAAAAATGTATTTAGTCAGGATCCATCGCCCATTTTTGCACGTGATTACTATCAAGCTAATTTTCCGTGAGTAGCTTTATTTTGATGTGACGCCCAATAATTTCCTGTACGATTCTCGATTGTGGTAGCTAACAGAAGTAGCAAGATTAAAATATGTTGATGATTCTCAAATATTTATTACTAACTGAATTTTTTTTTGTTAAATCTCAAGATAATTATCTAAATTATTCGAAAAAATATTTGTCCTACAAAATCTATGGTTTGATCAAAGAGTCCCCTCTATCCAATATGTATCGATAACGAGGTCATCATAAATGATTACTAACCAGCTGATTTTTTTTACTTAGTTAATATTTATATAATTTAACAGACATATTGTCCTACAAATTGCGTGGTACGTTATCCCGGTCCTACGCTCAAAAGTAGTAGTACAGATCCTTGATGTAAAAATAATTACTATCAAGCTGAATCTTCGTGAATAGCTTCGTTTCGATGAGTCGCCCAACAATTTCCTATGCGAAAATTCTCAATTGTGGTAGCTAACTGAGGTAGTAAAAAAATTTGTGTCGCTTGGGTTTCTGTATTTTGCTACTACAGCTGAGTCACACCGGTACGGCGGTACGCATGCGCAGAGCATTGCTTACTCCGTATTAGGTATCCCACGGTAGTGTCGACCATAAGCCTGCAAACATTTTCTCAGTCCGATTTATCCAGATGAATCTGATTAAATTATTAGATGTTTATTAAATTATTATATGTTATTTTTAGGCTTGTGAAATATTACAAAAATTGTAAGTATAAATATGTGGTTTAAAATATTTAATAAATTATTGAAAAAAAATTTAAATAATTAAAAGAAATATTATTTGAATTTAAAATTGTAAAGAATAAAGTATTTTATGATTTAAAATATTTCTTAGATGTTTATGAAGATCAAGTGCTAGATTAATAATTATATGTATTATAAGAGCACCTTTTGCACAGGTATTACAGTTATTACACTTTTAAACAGGACCACGTGTTTTATTTTGTCTTGAGAAATTATTTCAAGAAATGTTTTTTGTGCTGGAAAATAATTATGGAATAATAATATTCATTATTATATAATTTACTTTATTTTTTCATGTTATTACAGTCAGATATTACGAGTGAGTGAAAGTGAAATAGAAGATGACAGCGATGTTAGTAGCGAAGATTTATCAGATGAATCTGATGAAGATTAACTTCTTTTTTTATATATATAAATACATAATGTTTTTTATTATAGTTATTTAAATTTTAAAAAAGCTTTTTTCACTTTATCTTATTTTACAGATAGAAAAACGAAAAAATGACAATTCTTGTCGGACTAATAATACATACCTGTTTTCTTGTAGGACGATGTTTCATTTGGGCAGAGAACACACTAATCTATCATGTAATATTTTTGTCCTACAGTTAGTAATGAAAAAATGGTCTTGTGGTATTAACAACTACTGAGCGTAGGACCGGGATAACGTACCACGCAATTTGTAGGAAAATATGTCTGTTAAATTATATAAATATTAACTAAGTAAAAAAAAAACAGCTGGTTAGTAATCATTCATGATGACCTCGTTATCGATACATATTGGATAGAGGGGACTCTTTGATCAAACCATAGATTTTGTAGGACAAATATTTTTTCGAATAATTATCTTGAGATTTAACAAAAAAAAATCAGTTAGTAATAAATATTTGAGAATCATCATATCAACATATTTTATCCTTGCTACTTCTGTTAGCTACCACAATCGAGAGTTTCGTACAGGAAATTATTGGGCATCTCATCAAAATAAAGCTACTCACGGAAAATTAGCTTGATAGTAATCACGTGCAAAAATGGGCGATGGATCCTGGACTAATTCATGTAAAATACGTGATATCGCCAGAGGAAATTGTTATTTAAAAGACTTGATATATTATCTCTTCCATCACTATACATTTATGAAGTTGGCGTGTTTGTTTTTATAAATAGGTCATTATTTATTAAATTATTAGATGTTATTTTTAGGCTTGTGAAATATTACAAAAATTGTAAGTATAAATATGTGGTTTAAAATATTTAATAAATTATTTAAAAAAAATTAAATAATTAAAAGAAATATTATTTGAATTTAAAATTGTAAAGAATAAAGTATTTTATGATTTAAAATATTTCTTAGATGTTTATGAAGATCAAGTGCTAGATTAATAATTATATGTATTATAAGAGCACCTTTTGCACAGGTATTACAGTTATTACACTTTTAAACAGGTATTAAAATATTTAATCATCTGCCACCTGATTTAAAAGGGATGAACTTGTTAAAGTTTAAAATATACCTCAAGAAATATACCGCAAGAAATGGTTAAACCGTTAATGTTTTTATAATGTAAATGAATTATTTAATACAAATTAACTTATAGCAAGTTTTGTTTTTCAATTAGTGTATATTTGATATGGGTACCCCGTGTAATATTTAAATGCAATGTTATCCGCAAATTGTACACACACAGTTTACTGGCAATAAATATTGTGAAGCTTATTTAAATAGTTAATATTGTCATATACGTGCATTTATTATGTATTGATGTGTCGTATATGTATATATTAAAATTATAATTTGCATGTTGTGCACTATTGTTACTGAAATATAATTGCATTGTATACATTGTAATAATTTTTATTAAGAATAAATATATTTTATATTAATATAGAATAAATATAGATGTCTGTAAGCCACGGCATCCACTTATCGTCAGGTGGACTGTGTGCTCGTTTGTATCCTTATTTTATAAAAAGATATAATTATGCATTGTAGTATACAATTCTACAGTGGTATATAAAACTTCACACAGGAATATTTAAGTATAGGGAGAGTTGAGTGATAGTATAGTGTCACGTAGTATGTAGTAGTAGTAGTGATAGAAACGCGCTGACCCTTGGGGTAGCGGTGCGCGTGCGCGTGCAGCTGCACGGCGTACACGGCGGCCAGCTGCAGGTCGGGCCGGCCCTCCAGCAGCGCCGTCAGCAGCGGCGCGTACGCCTCCGCCAGCGCCTTCTCGCGCTCCAGTGCCGCCTTGTCCGGCGCGCCCGTCGCACCCGCCGCGCCCGTCACGTGCGCGCACACCAGCGCCACCAGCGTGGACACGAAGGCCGCGTTGTGGCGTACGGCTGGCTCCACGTTGGCCTTGATCCAGCGGTACAGCGCCAGCGGCGCCGGCTCGCTGGCCAGCTGGCGCGCCAGCTGAGCGCGCACGCGCAGCTGCGGCACCAGGAATGCCAGCCCGCGCGCCTCCAGCACCTCCAGCGCGCCCGCCGCGCCGCCCGCGCCCGCGCCCGCGCCGCCGCCCGACTCGCCGCCGCACCGCTCCGACACGTACGCGCACAGGTTGATCTGACACCCCACACAACATTACATTACGTATACGTTATATTACGTGCGGCCACTCACCTACACCAATTATTAAACATTCATTTTCACTGCAACTCACAATATTAAAAGTTAAAAAGTAAAGTTACAGCCTATAAACGTCCCACTGCTGGGCACAGGCTCATTTCTGAGAGGGTTTTAGGGCAAGGAAGTGTCCGCCACGCTGCCCCAATGCGTGTTGGCGAACTTCACATGTCTTCGAAATATTTTTTTTCTTATTCCTCAGACATGCAGTCTTATTCCTCAGACTCACAATATTACTTATATTTAATGAACTGGTTAATATAATCAGTCACAAGAGCACTCTTTTCATCTTACAGCTTCGTGACGAGGTAGCTTAGCAATGAGTTGTGACGCTGAGGAATGCAAGTTAGAATCCTTCCAAAACAAATATTTCTATAACCTACAAATAATTATTCCGTGTCTGGATGGTGACTTTATGGACTTTATATATATTAGGTTTGCCAAATCCAAATTAAAAAAAAAATAGTTTTTGAAGATGCAAAACCAAAACCTTTCAGTTTAAAAACAAGACGCAGTAAAGGCTTTGTCGGACATAACTGCGAACCGAACTGAACCGAAAACGTGGAAATGTGTGTACTATATGAGTCGATCAGTGTCAAAGGCGGCAATCTGTGCTTTTTGACAAAAAGTAATCATTGATATGGCAACTTAAATTGATATAAATAAAAACGTTTCCCTTAGAGTATACGGTTCAAAACTGGCAATAAACCATAGTAAAAACAGGCTAAAACCTGACATTAGCATCAAATCCGGCTATCTGTAAAACTTTAAATACAAACCCGCCCATCTTACGTTGTCGACCAATCAGAAGCGAGAGTTCTTTTGAGTTTTGTAACGGCCGTAGGAACAATTCTCTCCGTAATTATACTGTATTCTAAGTATGTTTTTGACTAATACTAATATAAAGCAGTGAAAATAGTATCATGGAAGGCCACTCAACTTTAATAAATAACAATTTCATACGAAAACGCAAAAGGAATCCAGAAAATTGGGCTAGAAACCGAGCTAAAGAATTGAAGTAAGTTTACCCGTAGGGTTGTCATTTCTTGTCATGTAAAAGGCCATATTGTTGTTATATACTTTATTATGTTTTAGGTACTCGGCGAAATCATTACCCGATAGAGTGTGCATTCATAATTCGAAAGCACTAAAATGTGCCACATCAACAATGGCTCAGTTAAAAGAATTACAAGAAAATTTTTACAAACATAAAAATAAAAAGATCAAGACTCTTTAATATTAAAATACTGTTCTATTGAACCTGTGAAGCAGAAAGCGGGTTTTAAAGGGACAAAACAAAAAACAATTAAATACGCCGTAATGCCGTTTTTCTACGTAATGTTAAGGTGTGTGTTCAATATAACAAAACACAGAGTTGCGTATGTAATGAATAGATTTTTTTCATACTGGAGATATAATCATTGATGAGAAGCGAGGTAATAATTTTCTTTTCTGTTATTTTATGGATATTAGGTCTTTAATTTCGGGTATCCACCTATTTGAAGTTATTTTATTCCAGGTGAAAATCGTAAGGAACATTTATATGAAGAACAAAAACTATCTATTCATAATTTTTCAATTGCAATGTTTGAATCGCATATGCAGGGAGTGGAAAATATTTATCCTCAGATTTGAACATCAATAAGCTGTACAAAATCTATAAAAATAGTGAGTAATCGAATGCTGCTGTTAAGGTGACACTAGTCGACATTATTTACATAGAAATTTCGGAGGGGTTTTACTCCGCTGTTTGACAGTGTACATCAACAGTACATACAAGTGACAGTTAAACATGATATCGTTTTGTCTCATTATTAATTTTGTCTGTACGGAAACAGAATAGTAAAATAAAAAGTCATTAAAAAGTTACGAGCTACCAAAGATGATTCGTTTTTATTGCCAATTTTAACACAACTTTGGGCGTAAATTAGTAATAAAGGCAGTGTAAAATTTCCAAAACAAAGTCGGTACCGACACAGCTCAATTATCGAAGAATTTTCAATAAATTTTATTTGTAATTGATTTATGCAGTGGTTTTTTCATAAAACCCCTTCTTCCAAAGGCCTTTTCGTATTTTTTTACGCGCGCGTGTTTATATGAATTATCGTGCATCTCACTGAATAATGTTTCCCCCGGTGCGGTGCGGGAGGACGACACTTACACACACATGCATGCGTGGTGACGCGCGTTTGTTCTAGTTTTATTGGACTCAGTCAGCTGCGGCCTGTGACGTTCGTATGACTATAGCTATACCTGCGCTCTAAATTACTACGCTACATTGACCCCTGCTTGAACTTTGGATTTCGATACTACTCTGTTTGACTTTGCACTAAAATTTGGACTCCGTACATTTTTGTTGCAAATTAGAATTGTTGGCTTGAGTGAATTGTTCTGTGGAGTGGACACTGTGCCAGTGACATTGTGTTGGTTCAAGAAACAGGTGCGAAAAACTACAAATAAGCAATGGGTAAGTCATATAATTTGTTAAATCTAATTTATTTAGTGTTCTTACACACGAGCGACACGCGTCAACGACAGCAGAGGCGTTGACGACGGCGCCTTCCACCAGATTAGATTGGATTGTTGGATTTTCTACTCTGGAACTTCGAAAGCCGCGTCTCCACCAAAAATGTTGACAACATTTATGTTTCCAACTGTTGACAAATCAACAAAAGTCGCCAACATTTGTTTCCGAAAATGTTCCAAGAAGCGTCTCCACCGAAGGAACAAATGTTGGCAACAAGCGTATTCCTTTGGTGTTGGCGCCGAAAATGGAAACACGGTTCCCGATATTGTTTCAAGTTTTGTTGCTAACACTAGGTGATTACAGAAACATTTGTTGGCAACAGGTGTTGTCAACTGTTGTGTTGGCAACAAAACTTTGGTGGAGACGCACCATAACACGGTAAAAAATATCTGTGTTGTACTGTGCTTCTGGCAGTCGGGATACCCTATTGATAGGTATGTACCTAGTTCAGAGCTGTGGTAGCTCAGATGGTTAGCGCTCGCTGTAAATTTCACAGTATGCGAGCAAACCGGGTTCGATCCCCGCCGGCACCAATGAAATTGTTAATTGTAAGTGCTGATTTACCACGTGCTCGGCGGTGAAAGAAAACATCGTAAGGAAACCTGCATGTCTGAGGAATAAAAAAAATATTTTCAAAGACATGTGATGTTCGCCAACACGCATTGGGGCAGCGCGGCGGACACTTCCTTGCCGGGAGGCCTGTGCCCAGCGGTGGGACGTATTTAGGCTGTAACTTTACCTAGTTCTATATCGTATTAGGTACCTATATAGGTATATGCTTGTACTAGGATTTCCTCACTCGCGTTCCCGTAGGAACCTATTTACTGCTCCGCCCCCATGATCCCAGTGTTGTATTTTATAGCTTATAATTTAACAACTTTTAAATAGGCTACTAACAAAAACAAAAAAGATTAATCTGGTAGGTGCGTTCAAACAAACAACCTCTTCAGCTTTATAATATTACATATAACATAATGCTTACCTATACATATAATAGTTTATTAAATTTTTTTTATGTGACTTTTAATAGTTTTCTTTTTTAACCGACTTCATTACTTCTATGAAAAACTAGGTACATAGGTATCTACATTTTTAGAAGCCTTACACGTCGTTAGAAGGCTGTCTACAAAAATAAATTAATAAACCCATAATTAATAAATAAATAACGGCATAATTATGAATAAAAACATTACTTTCATAAAATAATTAAAAATAGTGTTTTAACTATTTTATAATGTTGTTATTTTTATGGAACAGATACAAAAGATTGGCGAATTGGAAATAAAGGGCGCCTAAAACTATGTGCCCCTCGTAAGAAGAAGTTGAAAAGAACATTGAGGGGATGGTTCATGAATAAAGAAAACATTCCTCCTGTACTGGATACGTCCCAACCGTAAGGATTATTTTGAGTGTTATGATCGCTGACCCGAAAAAAAATCAAATCATTTGATTTTTATCTGCGGAGTATCGCTAAATCAACTTAATTTGACCCTGTATAATCCATGTTTTTTTTTAGATCAACACAAGATTCATTCGAGCAAAATATTTGTTCAGTGGAAGTACATGAAGCAATGTCTGCACAGTGTCAAAATGTACCTGTAATAAATGACCCTGGTGAACAGATTAGTTCCGATATTCCTCATGTACTGACCACGCCCCAATCGTAAGTACTTTCATAGTTATATGTACCTACTGTAGTTATTACATATCTAGGATGATTCGGCCGCTATCACTTCGCCTCTCTATCAAAAATTGTAATTTCTCTATTTGTTATTACGTCTAACATAATTTTTGTTACTTATGTTGTTTTTAGATCACCTCGTGAGTCATTTAAACAAGTCGTCGTGCAAACCCAAGTGCATGAAACTACTTTACGACAAAACAAGGCTTTACGGTGGAAAAATGTACTTTTAGAAAACGATCCTTGCGATCAGACTGGTCCCGGAGACATATCAACTCAAACTGATTGGGATATCATCGAATCAGACGTTGATTTTGCTCGTTACACGCCGATTTCGTAAGTATTAGCCACAACAGTAAAATCCATTTGTTAGTTTTGCCTAATTATTCTAATTGTGTTATGCGTTTACAGGGCCACGCAGGAAGAATCGATATCAACCACACAAGAATATAACAAATCCAGTGCCTCAGAACCCGATTCAGATAAATACAATTTTTCTTTTGAAACCGACAACTGTGATAACAGTGATTGTGCGAATTTAGAAGGAAATAGAATAGTGAATATTGCTTATCTATTTCAACAATTGAAAAATATTAGGCATGATCCATTTGAATGTAATTTTCAGCACTTAGAATTTATAAGGGAAAACAGAATTGCGTTTTACTCACAATTTGTTTTTAAGTGCAAATTTTCAAAAGACATACCTATTAATTTAAATGTAATCGAGGGTATTTCACAAACTGGCAATGGGTGGAGCCAGCTTGATGAGTTATGTGCTAGCTTAAATATGCCTAATATGAGCGAAACTTATTATGTAAAAAATAATCAAAAGTTAGGCATTATCCAAAAAGACATAGCGTTACAGCTTATGTTAGAAGCAGGTGCAGAAGAAAGGCGATTTGCTTTGGAAAATAATAATGTTACACAAGGTGTACCATGTGTTACCGTCGTGACAGATGGCTCATGGGCTAAACGTAGCTACGGTACAAATTTTAATTCACTTTCTGGTGTAGGTTGTATAATAGGGCACCGGTCAAAAAAAATACTGTACATTGGGGTCAAAAATTCATATTGTAGCGTATGTGCTATAGCTCAAAATAAAAAATCCTCAATTCCGGCACATGCGTGTTTTAAAAATTGGTCTGGTCCATCTACCGAAATGGAGACATCGGCCATTGTAGATGGATTCAAAGTAAGAATGGAGATGCACGGACTCATGTATACCAAGGTAATTGGTGATGGAGATAGTAGTGTAATGAATACTCTTAGAGACGCAATGGTGTATGGTCCTAATGTTCACATCAGAAAAATAGAATGCAGTAATCATTTACTGCGAAATTATTCAAATAAACTTAGAAAACTAGGGAAAAAAACTCAGAACAAAGTAGGCTTTGTACCTGTGATTTTGCGTAAAGCGCTTTTAGACAAAATACGAAGCCTAAATAACGCAGTTACTGGGGCAGTAGCACACGCGCAACAGCTTGAGCTCGCAACAGCCGACAAGATTAAAATCCTTCAAGAAGACTTACGGAATGGGCCATGCCACGTGTTCGATGCCATGATTCTTGTAAACAATATTATTGTAAGGGATTAGTAACCGAAGAAAACCTCGTTCCACAACTCAAATCTAGTGGGATATGGAACGATATTTTTGAGAATGTTGGTTGGCTTCTGCAAAATGCGGAAAGCTTGCTACTACAGGAGACAAATAATGCAGCAGAACAATTTAATTGTATCATCGCTAAGTTCCTTGCAGGGAAACGAGTTAATTTCACGCGAAGGGGGGACGTACGAAGCAAGATGTTTTTCCGCAGTAGGGCACTATAACACAAAAGAATATAGTTTTTTAAGTAAAGTACAAAAGGCAAATTGCCCTGAAACGTCGTACTCCTATACAGAAAAGTAGATAAACAAAATGACAAATAACTTAGTATGGCAACAAAAAAGGAGGGCATTATATAAAACACGCGGTACTAAAAGAGCTAAGCGTTTTAAAACGGCCGATATACACTACGGTGATATAACAGTGCAAGAGCCCGATATGCCACCCGATATTTTTGAAAAAAAAAAAAGAAAAATGATTTTCTTCTTTCAATAACATTAAATAATGATGAAATTGAAGAATTAGAAAGAAAACCAAAGCACAATCCAACTCTGATTTGTGGATCGTGTAGCGCAAAAAGCGAATAACCGCATCTCTGTTCGGCCAAATTTGTAAAATGAAGGATTCTACGTCTTGTACTGCGACATTAAAAAATATGTTATATTCTACATTTACGGGAAACGATGCTACTCGATATGGAAAGGCACACGAGACAACCGCAATTGCAGATTTAGAGATTAAAATAAAACAAAAAGTAACACCATGTGCTTTATTCATATGTATGAATAAACCATACCTTGGTGCGAGTCCAGACGGTCTGTTAGGGGCAGACAGTCTGATTGAAATAAAGTGCCCGTCGTCAGCAGCAGGCTTTACACCTCTGGAGGCAGTACGGCAAAAAAAATTACATTTTGTGTGGAAACTTCAAATGGAATAAAACTAAAAAAAACACACAATTATTATTACCAGGTTCAAGGCCAACTAAAGATAACAAAACGAAAATTTAGCTATTTTGTTATTTAGACGCCAAATGGCATAGAAATTGATATTATTGAAAGAGATGATGCGTTTTGGACGGCAGACAAAATTTTAAAATTAGATAGCTTTTATCAGAAATGTGTTTTGCCGGAGCTGATAGATCCCCGTTACCCTCGCAAACTACAATTTAGAGATCGAATGTAAATCAAATTGATATAAGCACAGACAAAAATAGCGGAATATAAATAAAATTTTGAAAAAAAAAAACGATTCAAAATTTTATTAATGTTCCGCTAATTTTATCTGTAATTACCTATGTCAATTTGATTGTTAATTATATTCTCAGACCTGCAGGTTTCCTCAATATGTTTTCCTTCACCGCCGAGCACGTGGCAAATCAGCACAATTGCAATTAACAATTTCATTGGTGCCGGCGGGGATCGAACTCGGGTCTGCATGTCTGAGAAATTAAAAAATATATATTTCGAAGACATGTGAAGTTCGTCAACACGCATTGAGGCGGCGTGGCGGACATTTCCTTGCCTTAAAACCCTCTCAGAAATTAGAGGAGGCCTGTGCCCAGCAGTGGGACTGTAAGGCTGTAACTTTACTTTTTTTACTTTTATAAATATATTATTTTACCGACGAAAATTTTAAAGAAAAAAAAATAAGCAACCGACAACCTCCCAGGTCCCTAGGTGACTTGCGAGATGTCAGTGTAACAAAACAAAACGGCCCAGAAAAACAGATTTTCCAACTGATTTTTCAACTGATTTTGCGTGTGACTAAATCAGCACGCAAAAATTTCATTGGTGCCAGTGGGGATCGAACCCGGGTTGCTCCCGTACTGTGATACTTATAACGAGCGCTAACCACGTGAGCTACCACGGCTCTCAACGACATCGTTCCGTTCGTGTACAGCGCTGAAGATAGCAGAGTAAAAAATTAGAGATTGTGGTGTTTGAAATTTGTCATCTGTGAGAGTGAATTTTATCTGTGTACTCTGTAACAAATAACTATATTGGAAAAAAATGTGAAAATGACATTTCGCCATTTTTGTTTGTGTACTGGTGACTCGATCAAAATTTTGATAATTTTTCTGTTTTTATATGTTATTTCTAATGTTACTTTACATCAAATTAATTGTGAAGATATTTTCTTTAGGAAATATGTATCATTACGACGATTCAAAAACGTTTACATATAATAATTTACCTCGAAATTCACTATACGCGATTATCGTTTATTGATTATATGTTGTTTAAAAAGTATTCTTATCAGTTTTTTGTGTTAAATGGATGCTAAATATAAAAGAATGCTTCAGTATTGATAGCAATTATAAACGAAATATCTGTTGAGATGTGTCTAGAAATTATTAATACTTATTTTTATTTATTTATTAAAATAATAAATAAATAAAAATAAGTATACATTTATCTTTATTGAGTACTAGTTGTTCCCCGCGATCTCGCCCGCGTGGAATATGGATTTCATGGATTTTAATTTTTTTTGCGCGGAACCCTAATTCTTTTTCAGGTTTGGGAAATCTTTCTTTCTCTTTTCTAAAACAAAAGTAGTTCAAGTTATTCCTTATATCATCAGCTATCTGCCAGTGAAAGTCCCGTCAAAATAGATCCAGCTGTTTCGGAGATTAGCTGGAACAAACAGACAGACAGACAGACCGACAGACAGATAAAAATTTTAAAAATTGTGTTTTTGTTACTAGTACTTTCATATGCATTTAATAAAAAGCTGTTATTTTAACATTACAAACAGACACTTCAATTTTATTTATTTGTAGATATAGATATAAGATTTATTCATATTGGTGTCATTTTAAAGGGAATATCATGTACTATTATAATAATAAAATAATTGTCTCCAGTAAATATTATACTTTTCTTGTAAAACTTGAAATAAAAAATAATTACGATTTATTTTTGTATTCCCATATGCTTTATTTTCATCCTTTATTTTTTATTTGACCAATTTTCTTTTAACAAAATTAAATTCTGAATTCGTTAAGCTTTTTGAGAATATTTTTATTTGAATGTTAGGTAGGTACCTATATTAGTTTTTCAGTAGTAATCAGTTTTTGTTGCGACAGTCTCGCGCGGTCGTAAAAAAAGTTACTGCGCGGACAGGTGGGACGAGAATCACTTGCGCGGCGTGGACGGTTCGGTGGATAGGACCTACCTACTGTTATTACCTAGATACCCACAACCTACAATACAACAAAATTTGACAAACTGTCGCTGCGTCGTGGACACTAAAATGTAACCTACCTATCTGCCTAAGTACGTCGGTACTAAGGAAACAGTCTTGACGGGTCACTTGTCTTGATAAAAACGTGTGTTTACATCTAGTGATATTGTGTGTATATAAAAAAAGTAAGAAGACAGGTAAGTATTTTTGAAAATAATTTATAGGTAGGCAGAACTAATTACAATTATTATCTAAATATTATAAATGCGAAAGTTTGGATGGATAGATGTATGTTACTCAATCACGCCAGAACAGCTGAAGGGATCTGGATGATATTTAGCTCAGAGATAGGTTATACCTGGTCTGGAATAACACATTTGTTACCGTTTATTCAGGTATTACGTTCCTGTGGGATAATTTTCGAGTTCACGCGTTTGAAGCCGCTGGCAACAGCTAGTACGGATATAAACTGCGATGACTGTTCCAATTCATGCTTCGGCGTCGTGAACTCTTGAGTGATCGCTGCATGACCACCCGGGGAAAACTAAACATAATAAAATAAGCAATCTATATTAGGTATCTATAGAGCCATAGAGGTATAGTATAAAGCGATAACGCAGCGCCTAATAATTTAGTACGAGTTTGTAGGTAGGTACTGCTGATTTCTCAGCAAGCGTCGAGCGGCACAGAATAGGGTGGTATGTATGTGTGTAACTTCGTTTTTGTTCTAACGGTTCGGAACGCCGTACGAACAAGACGTGCGTTCTAACTGCTCTTCACTGATACTATCTCTGTCGGGCACGATGCCAGGTGAGACAACGTGCTTTTTGGCCGCGCCCACCAATGAGTTCGAGCCCGCGACTAGTGCCACCAGCAATCGTTTTCCGTCACATTTTTAATTCTTGCTACAATTTAGGCTTTCGAACACCAAAAACTGTCGCATGTTCAAAGTGTTTAGAGCTTGCTGGAAAAAGTGCTTCTGAAACTGATCCTCATAAGAAAGCTTTACTTGTAGCAGAGAAGAATGTGCACTCTTTAAGGGCTAAAGTTTTTTATGAGAAACTTAAAGATGATTCGAATGATCTTAAGATTTTATCTTTTGATTACCAAAAAAATCTGCCATTGCCAAACCTGCCTGATCAAATGGCATATTACTCGCGTCAATAATATTTTTTTAATTTTACTGTGGTGGAAGGTGTTTCCAATATCCCCTTAACCAAAGAGCGTGTGTTTACTTATTATTGCATGGAAAATGAAATCAATAAAGATTCGAACTTAGTCGCTTCGGCTATTACACATAGACTTAATCATACAGATTTTACCGGCATTACTAACATTCGATTGGTCGCAGATGGCTGCGGCGGTTAGAATAAAAACAGCATTCTGGTGGGTGAATGTTCTAAATGGCTTTTGGAGCATCAATATATTAAAACAATCGAGTTGGTGTTTCCAGTGGCAGGACACTCGTTTATGCCTGCTGACCGGCAATTTGGCATTGCTGAGAAAAAAATGCGTAAAATGGATGTAATATTACATCCTGATGTAATAAAAGACGTTCTAGGTGAAACATCAACGTTGATAAAGCTTGGGACCGATTGCCCAGTTTACAACTGGCAAGATGCCGTGAAGTCAGTTTTAAAACCAACTTCGTCATGGAATATCGCGTTTAAAGATTGCAAGCGATTTGTTCTGTAACACTCAAAAATATCCGGAAATGTTTTGGTAAGGGTAGAACTTTACCATCAAAATGATCTTGGAAAATCACAAAACATTTGTCAACGAAATAAATCTCTTAATAATATGATATCTAAACAGTTACCTAACATAGTACCCGTAAATAAAAATAAATTGGATGATGTTAAAAAATTGCTTTAAAAAGATTTTGCCCCAGATTTATCCATTTATAAAGACATACTAGATGCGCAGGAGAACCTTACCGCGCCTGAATTTCGGGAACATTACTGCGAAGGGCCCTTGGAAGAAGTCAACAACATGCGCATATAATTTTTTTATGGTTTATAAAAACTCAAAAACATTTTTTGAGCTAGCTCAATTTTTTTTTAGTTTATAAGATAATTAAAGATTTTTTGTAACTGCCAGATGCACTATTATTTAATTACTATCCCGAAAATTAAAAATCGTTACATGCTTGTATGACAACCTTAATTCTGGAATAACGTCTTTAGTATCAAAAAAGGTTATTTGAGCCTTACTTAATTTCAAATACGGCATTCTTAAAAATTAGCATCAAAGGCGGAAATATTCGAAATTAAAATGCTATTTAAAGCTGATATATAATGATTATTAGTGTAATAGAGCATTAACTCAACCTGATATTTACCTAAGATGTTAATAAAATGAGTTTTGTATCTGCCAACGTGATACAAAATACACAATCCGTTTTTTTTAATATACCATTATTTGTGTTAAAGTCAGTCAGCGTTAAAGTCGAAAAAATATTGGATGTAGAAAACATCATAGCAAAATGATACATGACAGCGTACATCGCCCCCCTCGCCTCGCCTCTCGACATCCCTCCAAGCTCCATTGCAAGTCGTAACATCCATATTGCTTGCACAGACTATACTAAATAGTGAATTCTTTGCTTTGTACCATTTTGTACGTGATCACATTCGGCAGAATCCACGAGGTAGTGTGAGCGCAACACGGCGTTGATGCGCGACAACGCGAACACACTCGCGAGCCGTGATTTTTAAATACCTCTACATGACTTTATCAGGGCATTTTCAAAACCTAGGACGCTGCTTTAAAACCATCCAGGACATCCCAAGACACTACAAAACTAGTACATGCCCTGGGAAAACAGGACGGTTGGTAACCCTAATATATATAAACTGTTTCAACAATACAAAGGGGGAAGTATGACCGAACTTCCTCTCATTATGAACCGACAAAAACTGAACAATATAACACAGTGTCAAACTGAGATGTGACCAACCTTGCTCTCGTTGTATAGCTGCAGCAACGCGTCGTCACCGACGAGCTCGCGCAGCTGCTGCAGCAGTTCCAGCAGCAGCGGGTGGTGCTGCCCGCCCTCGCACCACGACCCCACCTCCGCCAGCGTCACCAATTTCTGTATACCGTCAAAATCGTCTATGTGTCCTTTCAAACATTCAATGATAATAACCTATTATACAACGTGTCCCGACACTCTACATCAAACGGGCACAGGACTAGAGAAGTTCATACCAGCCCTGATAAAATAAAACTATATCAGTCTTACTACAAAAAAGCATTTAAACACTGGTCCAACATGTGTTTAGTTAGACACGGACTTAAATGATAAACACATCTTAAACAATGGTTTAAATTTCGCTACCACTAAACCGTGTTTAACGCGTGCCTTTATAGACAACGTTTAACTTTATTCTCCAGGTCACACTGCAATACATTCGTTCAGCATTCGATCATTCGTTTTGTTATACGCAAATTAATACGACTAACGACGTAAAAATTAAATTTTGTTTTGTCTCAAAGTTCGATAATAAAAAAAGATATATATATATATATATATATATATATATATATATATATATATATATATATATATATATATATTTCTATATCTTTTGTTAAATTTTCATGAGTTATTTCATTTATGAACAAAAACAAATAAAATTGCAAATACATAATAGGCAAACATAGTACAGCCTGATGGGTGAAGCTATTCTTCTCTACCGACGCCACACGTAAGCATAGTTTAATTTTGTATGAATTGAACTTACTTGGTGACGAGCCCAGTACCGTAATGCACAACCCACTTGTACTGCTGGATCTATTGTGTTACCTCGAGAATCACTCGGAATATCGTCTTTCACAAGATCTAATATTTTTTTCTAGCAAAACGTTTGCTGAACCCACATTTTTTCTTAAACTTGGCGTTGTCGTATTTTTCAAGCGGATTAACCCTCACAGGAACCGTATTACTTTCTCGGAACATTTCCGCATAGTTATTCATGTCGTCTTCATCGAAGTGATCAACAAAATCAATTATATCCATGTTAAATAAAAATACTGAACTGACGGAAAGATAGGTTAGACACTAGTTAAACAAGGGTTTGCGGCTGTTTCAATTTAAACATCTAAGCCGTATCTATCCATAAACCACCGTTAAACACTCTTTTGTAGTAACCAATTTGCTAAACACGTGTTGAACAGATGTCTGAATTTTTTGTAGTAAGACAGTATATGTTAATTCAGTTATAACTAAAAAAATCATGAAAATAACAAAACTGACGAAGTGCGTATCGAGCCACGCACAAAGTAAGGTTTCGTAGTCGCTCGTCACAACCGTGAGCTTTCTTGATAATGAACATTTTAAGTGTTTGTGGTTTGACCGCTATAACGTCTAAAATGGGCCCAAATAAGAAGATGGTAACTGAAGAATTTATTTTCAAATCAGCCTTATAGGGACTGGTATTCAAAGATTAAAAAATGTTTAGAATTTGAAAATAATATAATTTACACATACCAAGTCAGTACAAAGACGGTCACAGTTAACTATCTATGAAGAGAGGTGAAAAAGTTTGCGGAATAACAGGGAAAGATAATGAAATGAAACCTTACACCATTTTTCCTTTTTAATGTATTCTCCCTTAACCCTAATACTATTGAGTGTAGAAGAAGTAAAGAGTTCAGACTGGGTATTAAAAAGTGTCTATAGAAACCGTTAAATAAGGGTGGTGCCACTATAACTACGGGTTACATTTTAAAGAACGTGCCGAAAAATATTAGTGGGATAGACGACTTTTTCGAGGTTATATTTACTAAATAAAATTATTTTAGATTTTAGAGCTACTGAGCAGTTTAGCAGCACACTTCAAACCGTCGATAACCGCTAAGTTCATTTCATCCCAGTAGCTACTCCAGCGCTGTTGTGGATAGTTTTTGAACTGTTATTTACTGCTACAGACACTTTTTCACTCCATACCTAATACATTTATTAAATCTGTCAAATAGCTTATTAATACCGTCTAAAAAAAGATTTGTCTTGGGCTTTTGTCGACTTCACTTCATCATCGTCGCCAAATTTTTTCTCACGCAGTCCTTCGTTTTTGAACACAAATAATAGTCGCTTGGGGCCAGGTCTGGGCTGTAGTCTAGCCTGTTCGCCAAGCGAGCGCGCGCCATGTTATACTCCCGTTCACTCGGGACCTTTTTGGCGGGAAAATTTGTAAGTTAGCAAATTTTTTGCTATATTGCAAATTTTGCTATATTTTCACTTTGAGACAATATTTATGGATAAAACTTACAGGAATTCATGTTGAATGTATAAACTATCGAATAAAATTATTTTTGGTTGCTAGAAATTGTAATAAAATACGTAAATTACCCTGTATAGCATAGTAGTAGCATATACTTCAATTTTAGTGACAAAATTACTATTAATTTGAATTCTACACTTTTGTTTTTGGAGAAATTTATATCAAATTGTTTGGAAATATGTATATTTTTATGTTTTATGTGTTTCCATTCGTTACTCATACCAAAATATTAAAATTTAAAGAAATTAAATAATAATATTTTATCTGTGTGACATTTAGAACAATATTTCTAAAATAGCTTTGTGTGAATTTGAAATAAATACAACGTCAAGTTATTTGAAATATGTAAGAAAACTATTTTTACTTACATTTTACACTAAAAATAAATGAGAATGTGAAAAATACCACATTTATGACCCAGCCGCCATAATGGGCCTTCCAGATTTTGAAGCACTTTTGGCAATTTACTTTTCACTTTTTATACCACAAATTATATATATATGTGTTCACTATATTACAAGGAATATAAAAAAGTATAATACTTTCGTTTTTAGTCCAGACACAAATATAAAATTCTATAAAAAAGACGGAGCACCTTCAACAAAGTGACACGTGGAACGCCGGAAGTTCAGAGTGATTTCTTTTTTTTTTTCTAAGAAACATTGCCAGGTTATGGTTTAAAATAAAAGAGCATATCTTTGTCTTTGATACTAATATCTATTGCATAGTGTCTTTGGTTTTGTTTAAAACGAAAAAATAGTTTTTTCATAGGTAGACATGTTTACATAATTCTGATCTAATTCGATCACTACTTGGCGGGCGTAAGGTTGGTATTGCGCGATCGAAGGTGAGCTAGGCTTGGTTAACAGGCTAGGCTGGTGCGTGGCGCAGTTGTTCAAAACCGCACCGGTGTATGGCAGTCGTCGCAACATGGCTTGTGTGCACGGGCGCGTTGACGTGCAAAAGGAACACGCCTTTTGTAAGATTTCGCTGCTTTTTATCTTTAATAGCTTCTTTTAATTGGTCTAGTATAGCAGCATAGTATTGTCCCGTTATGTAAACACTACATTCCTTATAATCAATCACAAGGATACCTTCTGTATTCCAAAAGATCGCCGACATGATCTTTCCGGCCTATTGAGACTTACACCTTATACTTCTTAGGAGGGGTGTGCCTCTTTTATGCCACTGCATCGACTTTTACTTTGAATCAGGTTCATAATGGTGAACCCAAGCTTCATTGCCAGTTAAAGTTCGTGCCGTAACTTTGTCCCTTTGCTCTCCATAGAGTTTTTTGGACCTCTCGCGACTCGCAACGACTTTCGACGCGGTTGTGTTTTTGATGCGCAGAAAGTATTTTCGGAATCCATCTCGCACAGACTTTAGTCATGCCAAAGTGTTGATGTAGGATGTTTAAAATGGTTGTTTCTGATACTCCAATTAATTCTGCAAGCTGTTTTTTCTTTAGATGGGCATTTTCCGATATAAGTTTTTCAACTATTTCGATTATAACCATTTTTTTAACTCTTTTGTTACGTTATGTCGCTATTTAGATTTAGATGGATACTTTTTTATCACTTATACCATAGATAATGTATGGAATAAAATGTTGCGCGTTGTGCAGTTGCGCAGTTCTTAACAACAATCTCTCCTAGGTCATCTTTATAAATATGTTAATTGTAATTATGTTCTGTTAATGATTAATTTTGTATTACGTGCAGTCGCTGACAATGGCATGTGTACACTTTAATTAAGTACAAACTTTATTATTACTGTAATAATGGTAAACGCAGGTGCTTACATCTTATTGTTGGTGACTGTACCTAATTACTTCCTCAATATCAGCTGTTGTTGCTTAGCATCTGATCGCGTCCGATAATTTATATATAAGTTCACATTTGTTAATATGTGGATAGTGTACTTGACTACATATTTATTCTTATTTTTACATTAGCTAACATTATTTTGTGTAAGATTATACTATGTAGTTGTTTGCTATTCCTAATAAAGAGAAAAAAAAAATTATTTCTGGCATGGTTGCTTCAATCGGCCGCCTAGGTTGGGAGTCGTCTTCAATGGAGTCCACTTCTCTTATTTGAAAAGGGCGTGCCCGTTATAAATCATGGTTTTCTCAGGAGCGGAATCAGCATAAACAGCTGACATCTCTTGAAAAATGGTTTAAGATGTCTTTCCTTGTTTGGTGAGAAACATAATGACGGGGCGACATTCAATTTTCTCCACAGTGTCTAGTTTCTTCCCGATTGACTTGTTTACTTGTTGATAACTTAAAAGCTAATGCCTTGATTAGACTAAAACTTGGTATATTATTTACTAACAATGAGTCACTAAAATAGCGCCCACGTAGATGAGTGAACTCACACTAGCCAATCCCCCAATTTCGTGAACTTTTTAGCCCCCCTTCGTATCTATATATTCCCGCCAGTGCAAAGATATATGACCTAAGATTAATATGACCGTAATGAACCTTCCCGTAAACCACTACTACCGTAAATTACCCTGAAAGTCAAACGCGTAAACCAAGGTGGGCTCGCTCACCGACGCGCGCTTCACATGCAGCACGTACCTGTAGCACGGCGTGCGCCAGCAGCGGCGGCAGACGAGCGTGCGGGTAACGGTGCGCCAGCGCGCGCAGCGGCTCACCCACTGCCGCGCGCTTCACGGCGCGCACCACGCCGCACGCCGCGCTGGCCAGCGCCAGCCCCCGCCCGCGCGCCTCCCCCCTCCCCGCCCGCCACGTCCCCCCGCGCCCTCGCCTCCTTCGCCCCCTTCGTTCGCCGCGCCGCCCGACAGTGCGTGCTCCAGCACCGCCGCGATCACCCGCCGCAGCACCTGCCACATTACACATTACACATACGATATTCATTCAACTATTTATTTTTTTACCGTACCGTACCGTTACCGTTACAAACTATTGAACCCCAATTCTGAACATAGATCCCCCCACCACAGATCACCACTATAGTTTGCTTCTCTCTGTCGCCCCTTACGACACGGATCATATTATGAAACTTTGGATATTCTTACATTACCACTACACAGTAACCATCTACATCTATCTCCAATGCACAATCAAAATGCAGATGCGTTGTCATCCATAAAAACTAAAATTGAATGCCTCATTCCAGTAGACTCACTACTCATCATACGAAATTGTTAAAATATGTATCAAATAATTCATCTAGTTATTAATCAATAACAACTAACACCATCTGTTATCTTCTTGTGAAACTTTGTGTATAACTGTTTGATCTGTGTCATAATCAATAAAATTATTAATTTATGTAGATGTAGAAGCGTCATATAGTCTTGTGACTGCTCGGTTATTTTAAAGATTGCTCTGTACTAATTTATTTCAGACTGTCAACTAGTTCATTCTATTAGCTCTATTCAGTCATTGTCATAGAAGCGTCGTGTGCATTTCAATAGAAACTAGCCCAGACGAGGCAAGCAATTGATACTACAACAATAATGTAGGTGTAGTGTAGTGGGTGTATGACGAAGTGTGCGCGGTATAAAGTACCTTGTCCGGTAGCTGCAGGTCCCGCAGCCTCTGCACTTGCGGGATGCGGAGCGCATCATGCTGCTCGTCGCTCTGCTCGTGCTGCGCGTCGTCGAGCGTGACGCGCACGCCACCTGCATCCGCTAGGGCGTCCACCGCCTCAATGCCGAGACGACACGCCTCCTCTTTACTCAGCCCCTGCACCACCGCACCAAACATTTAATTATTGCTGATCCACATTGCTATATACAAGAACAGGCAATACAAGCCGCGTTGAAGTAGTAGTAGTATTAGTAAATAAATTTGAGTTCAACTCTCATATTTCCACATCTCTTCTATTACATAATAACAGTTGGAAGAAAAATAGTCTATCTGTGAGTTTCTTGCCGCTTCTTCTCACAAGGTCTCCTTGTAGTAGGAACTTTTTGAAGAAGCAAACGAACTAAGCACTTGTCATTTGTCAGTTGCACTTGTCACTCGCACTTGTCACTTCGCAAAATGTAAACCGGGCCTAATACATATTTTACTTCTCTATCTATCTTTTCATCCGATAACAATTTGCGTATTTTTAACAGTGAATATACTTTGGTTAAATTCAGTGAATGCGCTTACCACCAGAGGATATAGTAGACACGCAATGTAAAATAATAATTAAATAAGAAAAAAACAAGTTGTACAAGGCAAATACCTTGTCTTTCTTGGGTTTCTCCTTCTTATCGGGCGCAGGTTTGATGGTAATAGCGGGCTCTTTAAGTAGCAACGGCGTGCTCGCGAACGAAGGTGTCAACACATCTGTGACGTAAATAAAGAAAACATTAAATTGAGTAAGCAATTATGTTTATTGACTACTTTTATGAAACATTGTCTATATGAAAAACATGTTGAAAAATAAGATAAGAAAAATAAGTATGCGAGAATAAAAAAAAAAACAATATTTTGCGCTATTGTTTTGCAAGATTTAGACATTTTTACGTGGTAGAGTAACGCTGCAATTATATTATGGTTGTGGCATGAATGGGTGAGATCGACCGGGAAATTACCACGCTTTCACAAAATACTAGCGTAAAATAGGAGGTTAATGCTGCTTTGTTTCGTATGGTAAGTATAGAGAAGTAGAAACCCATTTTACTGGGAGCGAGGCATTCCATCTTAGTCCTCATGGGTGACAACGCATCTGCATTTTGATTCTTAATCGAGGATAAGATGTAGATGTCTATGACTCACAGCATCCACTTACCATCAAGTGGACTGTACGCTTGTTTGTGTCCCTTATTTTATAAAATATAACATGTGTGCAGTTCAGAAGCGGTATAAGTGAAACCTTCAGAAAAACAATATAGACTGTTATCTACCTCATTTTCTTGTGATTTTTAACTTCCCGCTAAGAAAATTGAAAATTTTCAAAATTAGGGAATTTATTGGTTTCACCTCGATTTTCGAAAATCGAGTTTTCATCAGAATCGAAGTTTTGAGATCCAGGAAGCTATTCTGACTACTGTGTGTGTGTGTGTGTGTGTGTGTGTGTGTGTGTGTGTGTGTGTGTGTGTGTGTGTGTGTGTGTGTGTGTGTGTGTGCGCGCGCCGCGTGTGTGTGTGTGTGTGCGCGTGCGTGTGCGCGCGGTGTGTTTGTGTTTGTGTGTGTGTGTGTGTGTGTGTGTGTGTGTGTGTGTGTGTGTGTGTGTGGTGTGTGTCGTGCGCGTGCGCGCTTGTGTGTGTGTGTGTGTGTATGTGTGCGTGCGGTGTGTGAGTGTGTGTTGTGTGCGTTCGTGTGTTTTAAATAAGAATTTCACGAATGAAACCTCTTTTATTAGACTATAAAGTACAATAATAGGAAAATGCCTGAATGTAACAGATTTTAGATTTCGACTGACTGTTGTCCCGATTATATCTCTTTGGTATTCACAAAAAATGAGACGAAAACTGTGTCAGTATTCTAGGGTTAGTGTTTTAAAGTTACTAACTTATTTATTTAAACAATATTATAGTTTTATATTTAATCTAAATATTTTGGAACGAGCGAGTGGTTATTCGGTAGTTATTAGTAATCTATAGTCATTTTAGCTCGAGCCGTCAAGGGGAGTATACGCCAATATTGTAAGAATTGAAGTTGGTAATGAATAAGAAATAAATAATGGTTATTCGACATATTATTTGAACATCTATGGGAAACCCTTTACAAGTAGGTTCTAGAGGACTCGAGTGGTGTTAACTTGCAAGCAGTAATTGTGGGTTGGTGTGCAACTGTGTATAGGAGTTGAGGGTACAGCAGCACGTACTCTGCTGCACGGGCGCCAGCGGGGTGTGCGGCGCGTGCGGGGCGTGCGGCGCGGGCCGCGACAGCCGGTTGGCGGTGAACATGAGCGAGTTGGCAGCCGGACGCATCTGCACGTCGGCCAGCGCGCCACCCCCGCCCCGAGCCTTGCCTCCCCCACCGCCGCTCCCCGCGCGAGCGCCATCCTGCGCGCAACCAATCGGATCTTAACTCTGCATACTTACACAAAAAAGTTACAACCCACAGTTGGATCGGAAATTAGTTATTATTCAAAAATAGGGGTTAAGAATTTATTCTTTCATAGAACAAAATAATTCTAACCAACTGTTAGTCAATATCCTTTAGACATACGCTCTTTATAAAAATAAATTAATAAATGTATGATCTACATATAAATGTAAACTTAGACCAGCAGGCATAACTGCTTCGGTAATATTTCTTTTAACCCTTTTGTCCATTTGTTTACAACAATAGTCTTCAGAAAGTTTGTTTTACAAAACTATTGATTTTCATACACTCTCGCAAACGTTTACCATTTCAATCGTGTCAATTTTAGTAATTCAATCGGCAGTTTTTATTGTCACGAACTCCAAGCTCGCAACATTATTTCGAATCGTCAGGAAGATACTGCTGCCCATTTCCTGTTTCAGTTTTCTTCTGCCGCCTCTTACGACACCTGTGCTACGGGACGAAACGGCATAGTGCCATACTGCATACTGCATGATTTAATAGATTAATTGGTTTCTTTTTTATTACTCTGTGTTGCGAATGACCTGTACAAAACTTTTATATTCACTGTACCACTGTTCTAGTGTGACGTAACACCAATTAGTAATTAGCAATTACGTCATCGTCGGTCTTAATAAGTAGTTTTAATTAGTCTCAGATTTACACTAAAATCTGTTTCACAAAAGAAGTCACAAAACGACATCAAATAAAAATATAATATAATAAAAAAAAGTTAAAATCTACGAATTATTTTCTGAATTTTTAGTCTGGATATAAAATAGACAGCACAGGAGTATCTTAGTATGTTGCCTACTAAACTGGACTTTAAGATTATTTCAAATATCTACTTTTCTGAGGATAGCTAAGAGTTATGTTACTCAATATTATTTTATTATTATTATTATTAATACATAAGCCTACTAACAGCTAAAAAGCTAGATGTGTGTGCGTCTTAATGTTTGGAGATTTTATCCAATCTGTTCTTGAAAGCGTTCAATGTAGAAGCATCAATCACATTTCGCGGTAGCTTATTCCAGTTGGTGGCGACACGATATGATAAAAGAACCTATATCTGAGAGCTTTCCAGCATTTTTCTTCAAGCACACTACCGCAGTAATTTAGTCTTCCCTTATATCCAATCTTTAACCAATGTCTTAGAGAAGGAAGTAGTGTCCTCCAGATATGGTAAAACTCTAATATTACACCAGTTTAAATTACGTCTCTATCACCACATATCTTTGCTATCAACTATATCAAAAAATCTTGCAAAGCTAGTACATAAGCAAATTTATCCTATACACCATAACATAATGGTACCTCAACAATGGATATTTAAAAACATCAATCAACAACAACTAACCTTGTTATTTACACAAATTATCGTTTTCACTACATGGTTAACCATTTACATGTAAGTAGTTATACTGATTACTCAAAGGCCTTTAATAAGGTTTATCACAACATACTTTTAAAGAAATTATCATTCAATCGGATATAATGAAATCTGTTAAGATCGCATTCACCATATGTTTTTAACAGAGCTCAACGAATTGCGATTAATGGTTTCCTGTCAATATCATAAATCTAAGTTTAAGCGTACTGCAAGGATCTATTTTTCGGTCTTTGTTTTTTATATTATTTGTGAATGATATTGGTGATTGTTTCTCTTTTACAAACATCTTCCTTTACCCATATAGCCTAAGATCATTCATTTGCCATAGACTGTTACAAAATACAAGACTTAAATTGCTTGATAGATTACTGTCAAAAATAAATAATGATTTCTTATATTTATGCAAACTCTACATAATTAAATAAACCTAGTTTTTAAGGAGTTTTTCGCGTATATTAACTCATTTTATATTCCCGACGTTTCAAGCACTTTACAGCACCCACGGTCATGGGGGAACTGAGGTGTTCGATGCCACAATGTTAATATAGTTAACCATAGCTACCTCCAGATTAAAATTATTAATTTTTGTTCCGATCTACGCAGTATGAACTTATAGTATCTTGAAGTTTTGTAGTTGTATGCTTGGGTTGGGATTTAATTTTATTAATTATGGGATCTCAAGCATATGGTAACATCCACCCATCTTTTCTATTAAAATTAGGGTGTTTTTTGATTTCAATAGCCTCGCGAATCATTCTTGGAAGGAATTAGTGTTCTTTAGAAAGGATTTGTGGTCTTTCAAATCTGATGTAGTGACGGGCGCTATCCTGTACGTGTTCAGCCTGCAGTCAGTGATGTGAAATAAACTATACAGCACATCAAATAGCAAACACACACTTGTCTGTTTCTTTTTTAGTAATTATCCATAAACCCAAGCTACACCTTGATGACAACTTTAACTCTAATTAAATCACAGGGGGAGGCGGAGTCCAATATATAACAAATATAGACTAAAGTTGGAGCGTATTCAACTAATATTTTTAAAATCACCGAGTACAACATAGTATAGTAGTAGTATGTATTTAAGAGTGAGTCAAGTGTTGCGGTGTGGAGCAGTACCTTGGCATTATTGTTCTGGTGCTGCGCGGAGTGGTGCTTGTAGTGCTGGCTTTGGTTGTGGTGCTGGTTCTGGTTGTGGTGTTGGTGCGAGCGCGGGAAGTAACCAGCGGGCGCACGCTGTCTGAATGCATCTCGCGATGATCCGAAGCCGTTCCCGAACAGTTTGTCGGGGCCGAGTGGCGCCGGCTGTAGGCTGAGACCGGCCAGTACATCATCCAGCGGTCTCGAGCGGAGACCGCCGCGGAACAGCTCACGATCTCGGTCGCGGTCGAGCCCGCGATCTCGGTCGCGACGCGGCGGCTCGTCATCAGCGCGCAGCTGGTGGATGGGCACCGGGCCCTCGGCAGATGTAGCGGCACGCGGCATCCAGCCTCCTCTCCGTAGTTCCGCCACGTCTCGCAGCATAAAGCGGATGCGAGGAGCCAGCTCTCGCGCACCAGCCAGCATCTTATGTTTTTTTATAAAATAAGAGTGACAAATGAGCACACAATCCACCTGATGGTTAATATGGAGACATCTACATCTATCTTTAAAGGAGAAGGCTCTTTCGTCAAAGAAATTTATTATTGCACTTGTTTCCAGTCACAATCAATATGAAAACTCAAGTTCAAAAGTTGAAGGACAGAAGGTCAATAATAATATTTCGTATTAACAAGGTCAAGTCCATAATGCAGTGCATACATGGCAAAAATCGTATTTACTGTGTAGAATTTTATAATAAACAGCACTAGGATTAAAATTACTTTATTAGAGACACATTGCCATTTCGAAATAGTTATACAAGTTTCTAAATGAAAGAGAAAGAAATAATCGTATTTCTCGAACATTGTTTCGCTCACCTACATGTTCCAACATGGGCCCCGCGGCAGTTTCGTTCTTATTGTTAAGGCATAACATTTGTTTTTGTACGGCAGCGAATGCGTAATGGTATAATATTATCACAAATCACGATTCCAAGCCAACGCAATGTTGCAGCGTTACGGTTCAAAGGTACTCTCAGCGTTGCAGATCGTTATAAGAAATAAACAGTTATGAGCGTTATGTAAAACTATATATAGGTTTTAAAGTAAATAGATGTTTCCACAACTGTCTATACATTATAATGCTCATAGCTGAAGCATACAGTTGACCTGATGGTAACCGGATACCGTGGACCAAAGATATCTACATTTATCCTTGAATAACATTCAAATAGCAGAAGCGTTCCACCCCTGAGGACTAAGATGGAGTGCCTAATTTCCAGTACCAGTCTCTGGTTCTCCATACACCATACGAAAGAGCAGCATTGAGCTGCTATTTTAGTTTGGCGTTTAGTAAGAGTGAGGTCTTACCCTGGTGGGCAACCCATTCTTGTCACAATCATAACATTACTGTAGCGGCCCTGCCAAGTAGATACCTCGATGCGCGCGAAGTACTGGTCCATAAGGCCACGGCCACGCTGAGAGTCCAGCACTCGGCCGCATGTTCGCACCAGCTGTGCGAGACACTCCAGGTCCTCATGGTGCTCGGCGGCCGCCCGTCGTGCCAGCAGCTGCTGGATGCAGCGGTGCAGGATCGACTCCGCCAGGATCTCCAGCTTGCCCAGCTCGCCGATGAACTTAATGTTTCCCAGCATCTTGCACTTAGCCAGGTGCCGCTTCTCCTCCTCCTCCGCTGTCAGCACTTTGTCCTCATAGGCCGCGAACGCCTGCAAACATCGCAAACATTTAAACGTCATGGATAGGACTTTACTTTCTTTTAATAGTGAACTACTCTAACACAGATTATGAGCTATTTACAAATGCTTCTTTTGAAATAACATTGTGATGATTTCTTAAAATTACCAAAACTGATTTAACTTATTCTCTATTTATCGACATTTTTATATGTGAAGCCATGCCGCAACATATTAAGGTTGTAGCTTGTAGTTGTATGGATCCTACAGGTCAAAAGTGTCCTTTTGGTCCACTTGTGAATACTATATATTTATATTATGTTGTTTTGCTCTGAATTTGAAAGGCTGCTGTGGCCGGATTATTAAAAAAAATATAATTGCACTCTAAAAAGTTTGGAGCTAATTGGGAGAGCAACTTATTGCAGCACCTACCAGAAAGCCGAGAACAAAATCTAGCAGGGTTATCTGTTAGTGATTGTTTTGTAGATACTATGCTAGGATCCGATAGGTGGCGCCGTAGTCAAGTTTAATCTAATCTATTAAGTTTACATTTTACATTATCCTGAATTGCAAAATAATATAAACAATGCAAAATGCAGTGGTATGCATATTATTTTTATTAATTAAAGGTGCCTTTAATAGGTATTAACTAGATGGTAAAAACGGTATTCTTTTGAAGAATTTGTAGTCTTAAACGTCGGGAATTCATAGGTTAAAACGAATGCAATAAAATTCTTTAAATTAGTTTTATAATATGTGAGCTGTTACCTGAGCGCGGTTTTCGAACTCAGTGCGGCATTTGTTTAGCAGGAGCAGCTTGAACGTGCACGGCTGCCCGGGCGGCTCGAAGTTCGGCGCTTCTTCACTCAGCCGCTTGCAGAGCTGTGCGTACATAGACGAGTACTTGGGCTCGTCCAGCGCCTTCTCAAATATCAGCAGGATCACACCCTTCAGAACTTTGTCTGAATCCAGCTCCAGTCCTAGCAAGTCATCGCTTAGCTTTTGGAATTTTTCCGGAGTAAGTTTGTTAAGTATGCCGCGCACCTGTAATATTAATTATTGAATAAATTAATAATTAATTATAAAAACTATAACTAATCTATAACAGATTATATTACATAATTGCATTAGATTAGTGTCAATTATTATGCCTTTATGCATGCATATGCATAACTGCAGCATGGCTCTACCACATACAAACATGTCTACACTCACCATACGAAACACAGAAGTATTAAGCTGCTATTTTACGCTGGTATTCTGTGAGAGTGTAGTTCCTTCCTAGGTCTAGCCGACCTATTCATGCAACAACCATAATATAGCCGCATCGCGGGACTCAGCGCTAGTGGGTAGTGCGTAGAGTGGTAGGCAGTGGGCACTGACTTTGCGATGTATGATGTCGTGCTTGGCGTCGGGCACGTCGTGGTGCCGCAGCGAGGAGAGCGGGACCCAGCGCTAATGGGTAGTGGGTAGTGTGTAGAGTGGTGGGCAGTTAGTACGATGGGCAGTGGGCACTGACCTTGCGATGTATGATGTCGTGCTTGGCGTCGCCGTCGGGCACGTCGTGGTGCCGCAGCGAGGAGGGCGGGACCCAGCGCTAATGGGTAGTGGGTAGTGTGTAGAGTGGTGGGCAGTTAGTACGATGGGCAGTGGGCACTGACCTTGCGATGTATGATGTCGTGCTTGGCGTCGCCGTCGGGCACGTCGTGGTGCCGCAGCGAGGAGAGCGGGACCCAGCGCTAATGGGTAGTGGGTAGTGTGTAGAGTTGTGGGCAGTTAGTACGATGGGAAGTGAGCACTGACCTTGCGATGTATGATGTCGTGCTTGGCGTCGCCATCGGGCACCTCGTGGTGCCGCAGCGAGGAGGGCGGGACCCAGCGCCGCCTCGGGGGGACGGGCGTCCGCCCCGCGGCGCGCAGCACGGGCCCCGGCTGCCGCGCGCTCTCCGTCTTGCGGCCGGTGTGCACGACCTGTGCCGACCGCCGTACACACGTCACCACCCCACTCACGCACGTCACTCACGCCGCGTTCGCCTCCGCTTCAGCCCTACAACAGGTCATTATGATCACATGTCGCAGTTCTTTATAGCTCACTGCCTTGCATTCTTGGATATTGGTCGAACAATGGCATGTTACCACATTAAATATTGATTTCTTGAAGTAAACCTTCTTTACCGACGAAGTGTTTTTTTTTTAGTACGGCATTAAAAAAACGTCACAATTTCTTGTAACGTTTCACCGAAGAAGCTGCATGAGTAATAAAATAAAATAAGAATGAAATGTCGTAAAGAAGCTTCACTTCGTACGTATACACAATTATATGCAGAATTTTTGAAGTGTAACTTCTTTTTCAACGTAGTGGAGAAATTTATTAAGGCATTTAAAAAAGTCACGATTTCTCGTAACGTTTTGTTATAACGTTTCACGCCGGGGCTGCAAGAGTAACGAAATACAAGAAGAATGATATGTCGTAAATAACTTTCACTTCGTACGTATGAACACAATTACATGCACAATATTTTTAATAATATCAGTTAGACCCGTTTACATTTTGAAAAGTGACAAGTGCGAGTGACAAGTGCAACTGAGAAATGACAAGTGCTTAGTTCGAATTTTATTCACACTTATCACTTGTCACTGCTTGTTCACACGCACTAAGCACTTATCATTTGTCAGTAGCACTTGCCACTCGCACTTATCACTTCTCAAAATGTAAACCGAGGCCTTAGGGGCAGTGCAGTAGTAGTGACCTTCCTATGAATATTTATTTATAATCTACGTTCATTTCGTACGCCATTTTCGCATGAATGTTATTGTGTTGATTTTTGGATTTTTTCTAGTATTTTATTAGTTTTAGTATAGTGTTTTATTATAAAATTGTAATGAAAGTTTTTGTGTGAACATAATTTATCTTTTTACGTAAATAATTTCGAGTACCATATATTGAAATAATTGTTATTTTCACGCTGTCGACATTCGCTTAGTTTTTTTTTGTTATCAAAATACAATAAATTATTTTTGTAATGAGGTAAAACCTGACTTTTGTTTAGACCAGAAGATAGAGAATTTTGTATAGATTTTATAATGCTATACTTCTTTATAGAAAAGTCGTCTCTAAATATAAGTATTAATAGTTTTAAGTGCTGAGGGTGGGTGCGGTCGTATGACCTTTCGGGATTTCCGGGCGCACGCAACTGCATGAGATTTTTATTGCGCTTGAAGGGTTAATCTATACAAAACTGAAATGTCTGTCCGTAATATTAAAAGGCTATATTTATTCGAAAAACTTAAAGATTTTTTTAAACAACGAAAAATTGATAACTCCACCATCTTATATCTAACTAACGCTATGTTAATATCAACCATCAGGCGAAGCCGGGGCGGCCCGCTAGTACATAAATAATATTTTGTGCACTACTTAAGTAGCTAAGGTGATAACCTTGCAAATAGCAAACCGACATTGATCCACGTCGGCCCAATGAGATCTTAGCTTAATTTTTTTTAAATGTTAAGAAAATTAACAAGTCCTATAGTTAAAACAGTAATGAACAGGTGGTAAAATTAAAAATTTTATGCAATGACTTCAATATACTTAATTAAAATGAGAACATCTTTGATTTATTCGAATTCCTTTAAATACGCATTATTAAATTAACTCAAAAACTACTGATCAGGTCTTGATTAAATTTATATAGGACCACCCGGGAAGCACCAGTTTTCAGATAAAATAGAATGATCAAAACCGGTTCACCCAGAGAAAAGTGCTGAGGTAACACATAAAAAAAACATACAGTCGAATTGAATACCTCTGCGTAAAATGTTTAATGCAAATAGAAAAAAATTGTAGTCTACGTCACCTCTACCATTAAGATGAATATAACGACACCTCATACGTTAAAATCCATCAAGCCGTTTAAGCTAAAGGCGTGGTAAAGTAATATGGTAAAGTAAGTATAGTATAAAGTAATAATAATAATAGTAATGGTAAGGTAATAACATATGTATTCTCGAACAACATTACTCTCCTTTTGGGGCAGTCGGGTAAAATTAGACACAATGCAACGCTGCCACAAACTCAATCAGAGACAAGAGAAAGCCTGGTGCGTGGGATATATTGACATATTACATAGACTTGTTACGTGATGATGATTTTGTGACCAGGATTAAGAAAGGAATGCTTCGTGTGTTTGGCCATGCAGGAAGAATGAACGATGAAAGAGTGGCAAAGCAAATTTATGTTGTAGAAGTGAACGGCAGAGTCGGGACGCCCTTTAAGAAAGTTTATCGATCATATTGGCGATATATTGAAGATGAGCCATATTTAAGAGTAGTACCCTTAACAGACGACCACATGTGTGTGTATAAAGGAGGCGAGAGAGGTATGTCAGGATCGTGCCAAATGGAAGTCCGTAGTCTCTGTCTACCCCTCTGGGTGACAGGCGTGAGTATTTTTATACTTAATGTTTTCTAATAATGTAATAGAAAAATGACCTACTTCACGCAACGTTCTCTATAATAGAACGTACGGACATTACGAATTTACGAACAATATATTTATATAATTTAACTGAATGAATAGCGATGCCGTTAAAATGTTTTACTTGAGCCAAGGCGGAGCCGCAGCGGGCGCTGTTTCTACACGGAAATTGCATTGCAATAGAGCAGGTACAGCGGCCGTACTTTAATTTATTATTATATATTTGCAACCGGTGACAAGACGACAGGGAATCGAGATCTGTTCTCGTTTATAATCTAAGCGTAGCGCATAGAATTATATATAATAATAAATTCACATTCAACTTTGAAGTCAAATCATATTGTTTTCATTATAAATCTTGATGGCAAAGTTGCGACAAAATGAACCATTTTCTACTTTGAGTCTTTTGTCTATTTAATGTAAGTATTTGTTTAAATAACTAATAAATACAAAACCTATGAAGAAACTTAACGTTGACGCCCAGTCTGAGAGTATCTTATATGTTGGAAAATTGGTCCTAAACTTTTAAATCCATCCAAAAAGGTTTCACGGTACCTCAGCACCTTTTTTATAGGTGAACCTATCTTTAAAGTAAAAAAAGTAAAGTTACAGCCTATAATACGTCCCACTGCTGGGCTCAGGCCTCCCCTCATTTCTGAGAGGGTTTAGGGCAAGGAAGTGTCCGCCGCCCTGCCCAAATGCGTGTTGACGAACTTCACATGTCTTCGAGATATGTTTTTTTCTTATTCCTCAGACATGCAGGTTTCCTCACGATGTTTTCCTTCACCGCCGAGCACGTGGTAAATCAGCACTTAAAATTGCAATTAACAATTTCATTGGTGCCGGCGGGGATCGAACCCGGGTTACTCGCGTTCTGTTATATTTACAGCGAGCGTTAACCACTGAGCTACCACGGCTCTAACCTATCTTTATGATTCTTTTTTTTAAAGCTGGTGCTTTTCGTGTTGTCCCATATAAATTTGATCAAGACCTAACCAGTCGTTTTTGTAACGCGTATATAATTGACATTGATGATGTTCTCATTTTTTTTACATCGAAGTCGTTTGAACAATTTTTTTTTAATTTCACCACTTGTAAAATTTAACAACGTTTAACTTACATTTGTATTATTACGAAGGGTGTGTGTAGTCTATATGCACCTATAGAGTCACAAATTTGTAAAAAGTTGCAAACATTATAATTTAAATTAAAAATTAAAAAAACACCGAAATAGAAAAAGTTTTAAGTTAATGATCTTTATAAGGCTGCACAGATTTTTTTGAAACATAGCCAAGAACACTCTCAATTCGTCCAGGAGCTATGATGCCACAGACTGACACACAAACACATATTGTACATACATATACATACATATACAAAGTTATAACACCCCTCTATTTTCGTCGGGGGTTAATAAAAAGCATATTATTATAGTGGTAAAGTAAAATATTGACTTTCAATAAGAATTACTTGTAATCTATATTGAATAAAAAATATTCTATTCTATTCATATAGGATGTGTTAACTTTCACAGGTAGAGCAAGTTACTAAAGCCCATTGAAATATACAATAGCCCCTCAAAAAGGGACAAACAGTTCAGAGCACAAGTGCGCTTCTAGTATGGTTGTCCTCGGCATAAAGGATAATTTTAAGCTATTTTATTTAATTTTAATAGAATAAGAGTGACGAACGAGAACACAGTCAACCTGACGAGAAGTGGATGCTGTAGCACATAGATATCTATATCTATTAGGAATCAAAGTGCAGATGCGTTGTCACCCCTGAAGACTAAGATTGAATGCCTCGTATCGTGGAGTAATGCGAAGTGATGCTGTGGCCTATTTATCTACATTTACCCTCAATTAGGAATCAAAATGCAGATGCGTTGTCACTTCTTAGGACTGAGATGGAATGCCTCGTTACAATGTTGTCTGTGCTTTCTTAGATCGATTTAGAAACTTTCTCAACTTTACGACGGCTCCGTGGCACAGTGGCTTAGCAATGAGTTGCAGCGGGGTTTCAGTGGGTGCAGCGGGTTCGAGTCCCTCATGGAACAAGTATTTGTATGGCCTACAAATAATTGTTCCGGGTCTGGATATTTGTCGTTGTGCAATTCATGTTTGTAAGCTGCCTTCACGATAAATGAGAAAATCTTAGTGTGGGGGTAACCACATTAAGATTTTATCATGTATCGTGGAGCGATCAACTTAAAATAACGAACATTATAGGATGCAGTTTCACAGATGTCTTAAAGCATAAAGCCGTTTAAGAATTTGAGAATAAATCTTGTAAAAACTAGTTTCATTGAAGGATTTGAGCTACTTTTAATTTATGAAACAACGGTTTTGAATAATTGGAGATCCGCCAAATCATATATCAAAAATTAAGCGATAGTAGCCTTATGGCAGGGTGCGGACCGCAAACTCAAGGTCATGAGTTCGAATCGGTCATTCGGACTGTCTTTTTTTATATGATAGGGTCACAAACGAGCAAACAGTCCACCTAATGGTGTTTGCTGTGGCCCATAGACATTTACATCTATCCACGGTTAGGAATCCAAATGCAGATGCGTCGTCACGCGTGAGGACTAAGATGGAATGCCTCGTTTCCAGTAAAAACGGTCTCCTATTCTTTACACTCACTTAAGCATTCTAAGCTTACCAGGAGTGATGAAAGGGAATATTTGTAATGTAATAGCATTGCTAGTGTTTTTTATTTAAAAAAAATCACCCCTTAACATCAACCAACACTCCACCAATATGCACAATATTTGTTTAATAATAATTAATAATTTTTTAAAAGAATGCTTCAAGAATAACTTTTGTGAGTATTGGGCACATAATATTATGTGTATCTGCAAAAAAATTATGTACAACTGAATCAAAGAAGAATTTTGATGTAGGCGTTGTTTATAAGACGTAGATCAAATGCTGAATCACAGCTGCCTTCTAAGTTTACGGAAGAGTAAATTGTTTTAACCAATTGTTAATGAAAACGAGAAATTGAATTTAAATGTCTATATAATTCACAATGATAATTTGAGTATTACATTTTAAGGATATTATCACGTTTAATTTTAGCTTTTTGATTCCCGACGTTTTGGATGCAGTACCCATCCCTGGTCATGGGTTAACAAAATTAATCAAAACCCAAGCACACCACAGTAAGACTACTATTATTAAAAAGCTCAAGGTAGCCAGGTTCACTATGACAACGTCAAACACCTCTCTGACCTTGGATGCTGTAAAGCACCCGAAACATCGCGAATTTAAAAGTTAAAATAAGACGCGATAAAATCCGTTTCATTGAAGGTGTAGTACTCACGTAAGCATAAGAAAAATCATTATAATTAAAGTAATTGGTTTGGATTTGATTATCCCGTACTATTGGTCCAATCGACAGTCAAATCGAGCCGAATGCACCCTGTACTAGCAGGTGGTTGACCCCGTCTTATCCTCGTTAAATCGGTTTACGGTAAAATAATATATCCACAATGACAGAAGAGTTCGTTACACCTGACTGGGCTGGCGAGTGCTCGGGTCAGGGAACGTTACCTCTAACTCTAAGGGCTGCTCGCTCAATAACTAAATGTGAGCGCAGGGATGCAATGGTACACGCACTTTACTAGGAGGTCGGCGATGCGCAGAACTATTTTTTTTACAGAATTAGGGTAACAAAAGGGCACAAGTAGTTAAGTTGGTACTGTGGCCCATAAACATCTATATCTAACCTAGATTAGAAATCAAATTGCAGATGCGTTGTCACCTCTGAGGCGTAGATGGAATGCCTCGTTTCCAATAAAAAGGGTCTCCGGTCTACTAGGGTCGCGGTACGGGGGGAAAGGTGATCTAGCGAGTGGGGCAAACTGAGCACGTCAGCGGGGTCACCGACTGGACCTTGGCGCCGCCGCTTACAAGGTCGCAACGCGATCCCACTGACTGTGAGTCCCTTTATTCGTCATAGCGCTATTCTTCACACGATAATCGCAACGAAGGAAACGTTCGTTGAAATGAAATATACAGATAAATGAGAATTAATGGCTCAGTGCAATGAGTTACGGCGCTGAAAGCCGCGGATTCGAATCCCGCACGGAACAAGTATTCATATGGCCTACAAATAACTATTCCGGGCCTAAATGTTTGTTCTTGGGCAATTTATGTGTGTAAACTGCCTTCAATATACATGAAAAATCCTAGTGTAGAGATATTTTTTTTAATTGAGCAAGCAGGTCTAAAAAGAATAGTACCTATCACTGCCTGTAAGATCTATTGTGATCGCTAAGCCCTATATATTATAAGCCCTATATATTCAATGAATCGAAGGAGTTACTTTAGTGTCGAGGTAAAGTTTTTTTTTTTTAAAGAGAAAAAGAAAAAACCCGAACTTATACACTTATGCAGTTTTTACGCAAATTCGCCGGGTCATTAGCATCGTGGCGCGAATCGTCAATGTGGATAGTGCGAAGGCGATGCGGTGCGGGGTCGGCGACCGGCGCCATCCCCCGGCGGTGCGGTCGTTGACCCCACGTCACCTCAACAGATTTCGGGCCACGAGAGGGCGCAGGACGCGAGGGTTACGACCGCTAGGAGTAGGATTGCACCCAACGCAAGAGCTCTAACGTATTAAACCGAACTTCTAATATTTCATGTTAGAATAGAATAATTTTTATTTAATATGAACTAAAGAATACTTATTGGAAGTAATATAAGCTTTACCACTGTGTTCGGGGCTCGAAAAAATGCGTTGTTTTATATTATATACACAGTACATACACTAGAAACCGATTCAATCTCAACTTTTCAATGATAAAAACATTGTGTCACCGTTTGTGTAACAAATAAGTTACCCTAAATTTGATGATCGTAAGATTTACTAGTAGACATATGTCAATCATTCATTTCTCGTGACCGAATCATTCTAGTACATTTCGTCACGCGTATCGATACATTCGGATCGATCATTAAATGGATTGATGGATGGATGTTCATTTCACTTCATTTCGTTTCGGGCTCCAGTAACCTACACTAAAAACAATTCATTCGATAATTCGGGATTTGAAAGTTGAAGAATGCGGATTAAGAATGGGTGAGTTAACCGTCAAATGTCTTGTACACCGATGATCAAGTTATGCTTGCGTCGTCGGCGGCCGAGTTGCAAATGATGGTTACATTAATGAACATATCATTAAAAGAGAGGGATATGAAAGTGAACGCAAGTAAGACGAAGGTTATGGTTTTTGAAAGAGAAGAAAGTAAAACGATTTGTGAAATAAGAATAGAAGGGGAATTGATCGAGCAAGTAGATGAGTTTGTATATTTGGACTGCTATTTAGCAGGGATGGGAGATATGATAAGGATATAGAACGACGAGTGAATGCGGGAAATAGAGTAAATGGGGCCCTGCACTCTATTGTGAAGAGTCAAAATGTGTCAAAAAAGGCACGTATGGCAATTCACAGTGCTGTGTTGGTCCCTACTTTAACGTATGGTAATGAAAGTTGGGTATGGCAGAAGAAGCACGAGAGTAGAATCAACGCAGTAGAAATGCGGTCGTTAAGGAGTATGTTAGGGCTGAATCTGAACGACAGGGTAAGAAATTGTGTAATAAGAGAAGAGTGTGGTTTGCAAGATGATGTTGTGACCAGGATTAAGAAAGGAATGCTTCGGTGGTTTGGTCATGTGGAAAGAATGAATGAGGAAAGAGTGACAAAGAAAATTTATGTTGCAGAAGTGAATGGCAGAGTGGGAAAGGGACGTCCTAGGCGAAAATTTATCGACCAAATTGGCGATTTATTGAAAACGGGCCAAATTAATAGTATACCCTTAACCGACGAGCATGTATGCGTAGGTGTATGGATGTGAAGGAGGCGAGAGAGGTGTGTCAGGATCGTGCCAAATGGAAGTCTGTAGCCTCTGCCTACCCCTCTGGGTGACAGGCGGAGTGTTTATGTATGTTATGTAATTCGGAATTCGGTCGATTTTAGACTCATTCACAATTTACACCAATCACAAGTTAAATAGGATCCGTGAATTGTTTGTGATTGGTTTTACCGGAACATTCAAAAACAGATGAATGAACCATCAATACTTTAAGTGTACCAGCTCAAACGAACGAATCATTCATAATTGACACATGTCTATTTACTAGCCGTCCTTTTTTAAGTAGATGTAGAAATAGTAACTTTCTTATTCAATATAGATTATAAATAATACATTTTGAAAGTCACTCTTATTTCTAATTTATATTTGGTTCGGAAAAAACCTCTGTCCTCGAAAAAACCAGCAAGGAACCCAGCGGGATTTTTAAAAACATTAATATATAATATAATATTTTGTGCAATAAAGTATGAAAACATTTAGAAACAGCATGGAAGCGATCACCTCATTACCGGGGATTATTATCAATCACGTAGTTTATAGTAGTATAATAACCCTTACTAAACAATTTTTGCATAAATATTTAAAAAAAATCTTTTTGATAGATAGCTCCGAAATTTTCTGGGGCTTAGTTGTAAAAGCGTATTACATTGCCCCATGAAGGAATTACTGACACGAGTCCAGCAGACAACTAGCTTGCTTAAAAATATCAATTACAAGCCACAATGCATAGTAACCACTACCGTATTACTTTTTTTTAATACCGCTTAGCGGTACCGCTAAGCAGTGGCACGGAATAACATTATAATCATAAAGAAATGTAATTAATAAAAGGCATTGCGGCAAGTTGTGCAATCGCGCGATAACTAAGAACAAACCAAGAACAAACTTTTCCTGACCTCTGTAAATATCCTCTTACTTGCTACGATAAGCATTTTATCAACTATTACTGATAAATGAAGGTGAATTGTTTGACTGTTGTTTGTGAATTTGCAAACGAATCTTCTCTCTCCGCTTTCACGAATGAGGGCTGTAATTTTACGCTCACCAGATGCCGCTACTTCTTTGTATGTTGTAATAATTGAGAAATTGCGTTTTAAATAAAAGTATATCGGTTCCTAGTAAATACACAAAACAATGTATCAGTTGTTTGATTTTTAATTTTTAACTCTGATTTTTATTTTTCTACTACTAGGAATATCCGTATTTTTGGATCTATACCTTTAAACGAGCAATTCTTGTATATATATATATATATATTTAGTAGTAGTGGGTATGTTATATTTTTTATTTTTTATTTTGTTTTATTTATCATAAAATCTATCTAAATTTTCTATAAATTGAATTATCCGTCTGTAACCTAATTAATATAAAATGTAACTAATATTTTAGAAAGAAATGTTAACCCTTACATTTTCGGAACGAATTTACTTCCTCTGCTATGAAATCTGTCAAATCTCATTTTTAATTGACTTCGCCTTGGTGGTAGAAAAGGTCGTGGATGCACTTATTTTAAATATTATTATTAAATATACTTGTGTACAAAATATACAAAAACTTTACTAATCGATATGTGTAAATGGACAAAGTCTACCGAGTTTGCAAAAAACAGCTGCAAGTTCTCTGAATTACAAAAACTCTGGGGATGGAGCGTATGGAGAGACTGCTCATGGGTGGTAGAGCCACTCACCAGCTTTAATATGGTTGTAACATTAGGTCGTCTCGAAAAAGGAATGACCATGATTACTATATGAATACCAAATAATATATGAATACCAACGTAAAATAGCTGCTTAATGCTCCTGTTTCGTATGGTGTAGTAAGTGTAGAGAAGTGGTGACTTTTTTTAAACTGTAAATGAGATATTTCATCTTAGTCTTCACGGGGGCACCGCATGTATTTCGTATACCTGTAACCTTATGATATACTTTAGAATGAGATGTATCACATTGTGGAAGACAAAATGATAATAATATTTTTATAGATCTAAATTTCTGTCCGGCAATACCAAACAAACAATTAAATACTATAAGAAGCGGCAGTCGCGAGTATTCGGAACGGGTTTTCCCGCAGGTGCAATGCAGCCAGTTTGTGCCGAAGCGAAAATTTACTCGTCCAAATAAGTTCAGAAACCATACACCTTACATCTTGTATAGTAGAACAGACTCTATAAAATACTTCAAATAGCTAATTAAAAAAAAAAACAATACGAGCAAAGCTTATTATACAAATCGGAGCTAGCAGTTGAATAAACGTGAACATAGATATACATAAAAGAAAACTATAAAAATAAAGGAAAACCACAAATACCCTAATTTAAATCATTCCCGTTTATTTTAATAGTTAAGTTAAAAGTTATATAGAAAGTGAATTTGGCTGATACCGGCCTTTCAAAGTTAATTAAAGTTTTAGGTAAAACTACTCGCTACCATCATCGGCATATTCAAGTTCATTGCTTGAGGGTATCAACCTTTCCAAAAATGTCTTCGCTGGTGTGAACTTGTTAGAAAAGTTGCACATAATGTACATTTTACCGTGTAGTGGCTGTGTAAGAATACTCGCTATCCCATATCGTTCCGCCGGTGTCGCAACAGGAGACAGAGCGTAACAGAAATAGTAGATGGACCGCAGCATCCTTCTCATTACAACTCAAAAAACTCATGAGGTAATCTAGAGGGGGAGGTCTATGTCCAGCAGTAGACTTTTGTAGGTTGTGATACATTTTACAATTATATCTGTCGGATTACAAGGTACTCTTTTTCTAAAAGTCCCGGACTACCAAGTGGCAGCGGCAGTACTCTATAGTCCGACATGTCTATAGAGTACTGCCACAGTCCGACATGTCTATAGAGTACCGCCTTGCAAAACGTTTGTCGGATTACCGCGGGTCAACTGTATTTATATTGGCCGGGCGTTACACACACAATTGTGACAGGAAGAGAGGTGATCCCCAAATTCAAGCTAAGTATGATATGTCGTAATGTTTTGTACGGATATTAGCTTATTACACTAATGTTGCGCTCAACAGTCTATTCTTATAAGTTGAATCCATTATGATGAATTATGTACATCATACTGAAGCTTCTAGACTGCACAATGCATTGCATATTTGAATATTATACCTTGCATAATGTTCCATTTATAAATGCACTCTCTGACGTGATTTAATACATTTTGACCGCGCCTCTAATCCAATTGCCTATTTTCGTATGTCGAAAATTGAAAATAATGTTTATATATACAGCTAAAGGTGGTACAGATTATAATATACAACATAATTATGTATCTCTAGTATATGACCATAATCTAAGATCTCCAATAAGCTGGAGTGTATAAACTAAGGGATTCTGTGGAGCTTACACTAGGCATTCATAAATTGACACTGGGTCGACGTGCGATTAATAGGTTACATTAAGTATTCTAATTTAACGCCGCATGCTCGTTTATCTTTTTCTATAAAAAAAAACATGATTGTTCTGTTTCAGCAGTTGTATTTATACAGAGAACAAACAGCAAAGTGATGAAATTGAGGAATGAATGAGTCGCTCTGCAGTTCTGTAGCGGCCGCCTACGCAACTTCTGACGGCTTAAAGTCTTTACAATAAAATGAACATTATCAATCGTAAGCAGGTTGTCGTTTGCGCACAAAAATAAATTCGCTTGTACTTTATCTCGTAGCTAGACGACGCGCGGTCATTAAACCCGTGTACCGCGATGTTCAAGGTCGCTAGTGAGCTGGTCACGGCAAGTCACCCACGCCCGTTTTCAACGTCCGCGTTCTAAGATATTGTACTGTGTTTCGTTTGTTCATATGGAGGAAGCATTCGCTTGGCGTTGGTCAGTTATCGTACGTTGCATCGCAATTTTGTGTGCCGCTCGACGAATTTACGTCTAAGTTTCGACTACGCTATGATAATCTTTGGGAACCATCTTCTACAATTTTCAAGAGCAAATGCATTGCATTATACGTGGTAGAGCCACGATACAGCTATAATATGGTTGTAGCACGAATGAGTCGGTTCGACCGGGGGAGGGACCACGCTCTAATAGAATACCAGCGGGATTAGCAGATTAATGCAGCTATATTTTGTATGGTGAGTGTACAGAACCGGAGACCCTTTTTACTGGAAACGAGGTATTCCATCACAGCCCTCAGAGGTGACAACGCACCTGGATTTTGATTCTTCATCGACGATAAATGTAGTTGTCTATGGGCCACAGCATCCACTTACTATCAGGTGGACTTTGTGCTTGTGTGTCACTCTTATACTATAAAAAATATCTTGTCAAATTTTCGAGAATATATATGCATTGTAGCTCAACAGATGTCAGTCGCGGAGGGACCAGACCGACTCGGTCGGACGATCCGCAACGCTCGCGCGGCAACAGACGCGCAATAGGCTGTGCTGGCGAGGGGGAATGGTAACAACGTGTGCACGGGGGTTGCGGGGGGAGGGGACGGTGCGCGACCCAGTTGCACGGCCGTGGTGCGCTACCATTGACCCAGATCCCTGCGCGGCGGAGGCCCGTCGCCTGCCTGACCTACAATCCAACCTCCCATTTACCTAATATCGACTTGGCGCAAAGTGCCAATATACTCTTACTGATTTTGCTCTTCGCCCTAGTAAAAGATTTTTTTTTATATTTTTTTTTTAACATTACACCAGGATTTTCTTTTGTATCGTGGAGGCAGTTTCTTTACATAAATTGCATAAGGACAAACATCCAGACCCGGAACAATTATTTGTTCCGTGCGGGATTAGATCCCGCGGCCCTCAGCGTCGTAACTCATTGCTAAGCAACTGCGCCACGGAGCTGTCCTCACATCGTCATGACAGAGGAATTCCATGGAAAGAAAAACTAACTTTAAAAAGCACTCCCTCAGCAATACATTGAAGGGATTAACGTGTTTTTTTTTTAATGACAATTCTTTTGAGTTGTTATCATATCCGACTTCTTAACGTCTTCTTAACATGCATTGGCGCAGCACACTTCCTCACTCTAAAACTGTCTCAGAAATGAGAGGAGACCTGTGCTCAGAAGTGGAATATATAGGATGTAACTTCACTTTAACTTTTAGAGAAATGAAACGGAATATGAGTGGCAGTATCCTCCTGATAAGAACTCAAAACAAAAAGCTGTGGTTACAACCCACCTGCCAGGTGTGGCAACTATGGCAAATTCTAGGTGGTAGGAGTCCTTTTGAACTGTCAAACAAAAGTGCATGCACTGTATTCCGGTCTGCAGGCTATATTTACAGGTGAACCAGTATAATTTCAGGCTGGGAGGCATTCCATTTTAAGCCTCGGTGGTGGCATCACCTCTGTAGCCTTCTATTTTTGAAGTAGGTTGCAGGTGTTCGAGACCTGTAATAGCCACTTACTGTCAGCACAGAATAAATAATAGTAATATGTACAGAAGTTGCACTCCTTTGATGTTCACTACTTGCCACATTTTAATAACCTACATAATTATTATTAATTAGATAAATCATGCATGCATGCTAAATTAAACCTTATTGCTGCGCACCACTGTCCATACAGCATTACATTTTTTCCCTTCCTACTTCACAGACAATATTTCATGATTATTAAAAGGGCTTTCAACAAAGAGTAAAAAAATATGTTATGTATATACTAGTACCTTTTGATTATTTATCTAATTTATAACTGTTTTACTTTAATATAATGTCTTATATTTTTTACTGTCTTAAAGAAGGGTTATCGAATTTAAGAGTGGAAAAAACTCTAAATCTAACATATAATTTTAAGTAAATACTGTGAAGGAAAACATTGACAAGTAGTGATAAAAATTTTAGTAAATTATTTGCTGGTTTTATCATTATTAATTATTATGTTTTCAAAAGTGTTAATAAATTACTAAACAATAAGTAAAAATATTTATAAAAGTATTCACAAAAAATCTATTAACAAATATAGTATTAAAAAACCGTTTTAATATTATAATATCATTGATTTATATATTACATAAGATCATTAATAACCGCGCCAAAGCGTTCCCACTGTAAATATGGTCACAGCCATATGCCTAGCTAACGTCAGTTCAGTGGTCAATTTGACGCCGACAGAGTTGAGCTGCGACAAAAAATGGGTATAAAAATGCTATTCAAGGTCACAAAAACGTAATAAATCAAGCAGAATTTTCAAAACATAACTTTTAGTTCTTGTCATCATATAGACTTAAAAAACCTCAAATAATTAAATAAAATTATCGAATATTGCCATTTAGGTACAATGTTCCCACTTTTCTGCATTTGTGATTATCCTACATTAATGGGAGACTATATAATCAATGGAGTAAGTTAATTTGTTACCTCTTATTTTAAATATTTTGGAAATTATAATAAAACCTACATTTTAACTTTCATACAAAATAATTAATTATTCTTATTTTAGTTTATTCATGAATTATCTATTAAATATATTTTATTACCTATTTTATATTATTTGATTTATTAGTACAATAAAAATACTTATAAAAATATGTTTTATTTCATCATTATATTTACTTATATTCATCTGATAAGCTTTGTATCCTCTTTTCTAAGGGAACGCAATAAAGATTTTTAAATAAAATATACTTTTTTAATATAAAAACAATTAACTGCATCTTAAAAAAAAACTCATTTTTATTGTGTATTTTAGGTAAAATTTTATATAGTAAGCCATACCAACCCGCCATTGCATGTTTGTGTGTCTATCTTTATCTAATCTTAGCGACAATATTGTTTTCGCAACTTGTGTAAGTGAGATAGATGTATATTTATTTAATTTGTTATTAGTTTCAAAGTCAAAAAAATCTACATTGTCGCGTTTGGATAGTGGTTTTGCTTTTCTCGACGTGCAGTAATGTGGTTTGCTCCTCTAGTGTTGTATAACTCAATGTATAATATATAATATAATATTTACTAGTATGTCTCTAGCCTTAATCACACTAACTCTTATTGCGTATGCAACATGAGGTTAAGTAGATTGTAGGCATTTATTTCATGCAGGTAGCAAGAATGACAGAGGCCTGCTATCACGTGGACTGTTATTGGAAGTTAGTTTTCTCACTTCAATTTTATTTAAAAAAAACCCTTATGGGGCAATCCAAGAAGTCTATGTTCAGTGGAACTAATTTTAATGAATGGATAAAAAAAACTAACAAGTCATAAGTTTGAATCTCATTTTTTTCAATAAGTAGATACATACACATACACTTCTCCTATAGGGGCATGAATGGGTTATGTCAGATTGGCAATGACTAAAACCATGGTGTTCCCCTCTTGCAGAATATCGGTAGATTGAACTAATACACACTTTTATAAGATATTTAAAAGAAATAAAAGAGAATTTAAATACAGATAAAATATCCACAAAATACAGAATTTTTAAATCCTTATTCCCATATTCTATTTAATCTAACTTTATTATATTTATTTTAGTAAGAAAACATGATTTTGTATATGTTTACTTCGCACTAATTTCAACTAAAGTTCTTAACTTTGTTTATGTATTATATAGTGTTAGTCAAAATGTTCTGAATGACTGGCCCATAACCTTAATATTTATAGTAAGCACTTATAGAGAAATCTAAAATGTCTAACTTTTATCAATTCCTCTTTCATTGCAAATTTTAAATAAAATATTAATCAGCATAACATAACCAGTAAGAGTGAAGAGGCATACACTCACAATCACGCTATCAATGTGCTACAGAGAAAAATTGTTATAAATATTTCATGTTATGCTGATAACTTTTTAACACTACTAAGAACTAAGGCCAAGGAATTGTATAGTATAATAACAGTACTGCTGAATTCAAATAATAAAATGTTCTGATTAGCTAATGATATCAAAGTATTCACGCAGACTACTGGAAAAATATTTCTATTTATAATTATATTTGGTTTAGTTCTTTTTTTGTTCTTTCACAGCTACATTCAGTTCATAATATTAAATTAATATCTCAGTATGCTGTCTTTCTTTGCAGACATAACTGACATGTTCTCAAGACAAAGAACAATGTTCTTGTTAAAAAAAATTGATGAAAGGCATTACAGGAATACGATAGAAACAAGCACTTGTTGCATTAATTGTATTAATTATGTATTGCAAGAGTTAACAAAAATTTTAAGGACATTACTTACATTTTTTGACATTTTTATAACCTCGATATTGGTTTCCTTGTTCAAAACACAGTAAGCATACATGAGCCCAGGCAAAATGTTCTTTATATACTGAAAATGGGTGAGGGAAAGACTAAAGCAAAAAGAGGTGGTAGCGTTAAAGGATCCGTTGGATGTAATCGTTTCCTCAGCGTCGACGTTCGAGGTTAGAATACTGTCGATTTACACTTGCGTGATAGTCATGTTAATAAATTAGTTTTTGTGTTTGTTCATACTTTCGAGATTGAGCGCCTAAGAACACAACAGATGCATACAGATTCTAGAATAACAGGAACTTGTAAAATGGCTCACAAAGGTGACGCATCGACACGATCTGATCGAATGAACTTAGCATATTCTAACAGATCTCTAAAGATGCTATTTCAAATTTTGAAGATTAACATATTCCATCGGTCATTGCGAACACATAAAACACTAATATATGTAAAATTCACAACTTACGAGGCGATGAAAGTAAATTGTAGAAAGCACGCACTGGAACGCGACAAGCGAGCACTTTTGCACGCACACAACTGCTCGAAATTAAACTAACTATACATGCATGCACACCTGACACTCACACTGTGACATCTGTCGTGACCGTATGGGAGACGGAGAATGGAGCGGAGGTTAGAGAACCAAGGTACGGAGCCGTAGAGGAAGAATCGTCTATGGTCGTGACAAATCGCAGAAGAATGGTGCTCTATGTAAGTTATAGACAATAATGTTATTATTTTCCATCTTTGAGTAATAAAATAAACCAAAGGAGACGGCATCGCAAAGCATACCCCTCTGTAAAAGGTACGACAGTCCGACTCATAGTCATTATATAAAACTAGTTGCTCCACGTCGTGCGCCATTACGCAAGCCAAGACTATAAAGAAAATATTACATAGGGAATACGCAAGTTATTGTGACAGTCAATTGAGCTCCGACAAAAATGCCGAATTGTAGTCTATTTTCATGCAAAAAACAATCAAAACCGTCAAATCTACAAAAGGCCAACGTGACTTTTCGTCTGTGAATATTTTAACAAAATATTATCGTTGAAACTCGTATTTTCTGAATATTTTCGTAAAATAATACCAAGTGTCGCCAGTATAGTTCATGAAGTGAAAAAGAAGCCATTTTAAAATAAATATAATTTACTACACAAAATAAATACACACATAAACGAAAATTTATTTCATATCAACTAAATCAGTTTGTGATGAATAATAATCATTACAGTAAGATGTGTAGTGGATTTTGACAAATGATTTAAATATTCAGCTCCATCCCATCACGATTCTGAATATATTATAATTTAATATAATAGATAATGAATCTTTATCAAAATATTATACAAGTTAGTTAGTTTAGTTTACGACGGGCTGTTTTCCGCAACTCCTATTTTGTATGTGTATTTTGCATGTGGGCAGGAATAATATGCTTATTCGAGTCATGATATCTCCCGAAGAAGCTCAGCAGTTCCTTGATGTTGCAAGCAACTTCGGGGAGCGATCCCGGCGTGCCGAGATGTTTAGCCCTGTATGAAGCGACTTCTGGACATGTCAGCAATACGTGAGCCGCCGTTTCTTCCTCTCCCATGCATGCCCTGCACAGGGGGCTGTCAGTAACACCTATGGTGAACAAATGTTTGTTAAAAGAGCCATGCGAAAATATTATACAAAATAAAGGCCAAATAAGTCGAATCGAAACTTGCTACTTCGTAGCAAATGTATGCATTTTTTTTAAATTTAGATGGTAGCACTGCAACCGAAAATACTGAAATGTAGTGATGTACGCCACAACTTTAGTTATCGATAAGTTAATTAACCCATTCGGGTTTGTCTGCCGAACAGGTTTTTATTTTTTGTACAGATTTCATAATAAAGTATTACTAAAAGTAGTAATTTTTCTATTATTGCTTTCTTTTCTAGTTATCGAAATAGATCAACATCTAAACTGGAAGGCACATATTGCAAAAATAAATAAAAAGATATCCAGTGCATGTTACGCATTGTCCATACTGGCAGAGACTACAAATATAAGTGTTACTAGAAATGCCTATTTCGGAAGCCTTTATCCACTCCTAACTAACGGTTTCATATACTGGGGAAACTCAACAGATATACGATCTACATTCGTTCTCCAGAAAAAATGTCTTAGAACAATATATAACATGCATAGACCGAATCATTAATAGATGTTTCCAGAACAAAGGGTTTCCTAACACTGTCTGGAATCTTTATCCTGGAATTATGTCTATTTGTTAAAAACAATATGCAATATTTTAATTTGAAATCTGATTCAAAGAAAAACATTCGCAATCAATATAAATTTGATATAAGCTTTTTGCGATAACAATCCCGAGTATAGAGTTTCACATGTGAGCGTTATGTTTTGACTTAGTAGTTTAGTCGTTTAAATTTTAAAGAAAAAATTTAGTAAAATAAAATTTTGCACTTGTGTCCGGAGTACGCTTGACGGCGAACGCCAGTCGTTACCAGTCACTGCACGTGTATAATGTATCGCCGATAGCAAATATCTTAATCTGTAAATTGTGATTTCTGAATACATCAGTGACTTTTGAGATTTTAATTACTGAACCCGATAGGCACCTTTGTCACCTTCTGTGAGTCATTTACGGGGTTATCAGGCATAAGTAACTAGTACGTTAATAACCATATTATACGCACCCAACGCCCGCACAAATAAATAGGAAAAAAAACACACCGTGTAGCACCCTGTAATTATTAAAAAAGGGTCATACAATAAAATAAGGGTACTAACTTGAAAAAATAATAATCAAATATTTACTTACCTATTTTAATCCTTGGGATAGTTAAAGTAGGATATATTTTTATTTTTTGTAGTATTATTCATACACACAGTACAATAAACAACCATTTTTAATAATACCACGTTTTTACATTAAAATATTTAAACTTGCAACTAACAAAACAAACAACGTGCGTCGCACTGACCCTGAGATTGTCCACTGGCTGTGCCAGCGTAACCGATTTTTCCAGTCTCGTCACGTACGCGACAAGCGGCCAGTGGTCACGCACACATGCCCCGCGTACTTGTAGTAGTGCAACCGATTCGCGCTGTTGTATTAATCGTTATCTCTGTTCCGTTTATCTACTCATGTGGTATAGGTATCACTTCTTTTTTGCTAAAACAACCTACTTTTGTTTTTGTGAACATACATTAAATTTTCGTAAATATACTGAGAGGCCAAATTTAATACGTTTATTTCTACTCTTCTGCAAAACAAAACAGTTTCTATATCAGCCGCATATCCCCATAGATAATCCCATAAGACATTATGCTACGGAAATAACTTCTAATCTTTTTTACAGCATAATCTTAGTTTGCTTGCTAATTTAGATATATGGGGGCCCCAATGAAGCTTGCGTCGAGAGTAATGCCAAGAAAAACAGTATATCTCCAGGCGGTATTGTCTCTCTTCTTCTGTTTTCAATTTTTATAAATCTCATCACAATAAATCTCAAGTGCTCTTACCATTTGTATGCCGAGATCTGCAATTATATGCGCAAGTGGAACCTTCAAATGTCTTTAATGCTATCTCATTGTTAAATTATGATTTGAAATATATCTCAAAATGATCCAATGTGTACAGCATAAACGTGAACCCTTCTAAATGTCAAACGATAATCTTAGGTAGCCCAAGATTATTATTTAAACTAAATAGACTAGAGTAAACCCTACCATCAATTGTGTTTAATAATAATGTCATACCTTTCCTTTCTAATATAAAAAAACCTTGGTCTGTATATTGATGGTTGCTTAACATGGCACAAACATATGCAGGAGGTGAGTCGCAAAACTAATGGAACTTTGCGATCTCTACATCGATTAAAAAACTTTCTACCTACCAATACTAAGATTTTACTTGTCCAGTCAGTTATTGCACCAATGATTGATTATGTCGATGTGTGTTACTCATCATCATCATCTTAATACATTAGATCGTCTGCATAACAACTGCATTAGATACATTTATGGTCTTCGTAAATACGACCATGTATCTTCTTTTCGTACTCAGCTAAGCTGGCTGCCTATCCGTCAGCGCAGATATGTTAGAATACTCTGCACTCTGCACCCTTTCACAATTCTGAACGATCCATGTGCTTCCGAGTAGCTGAAATCCAAATTACAGTACCTAAAGTCGTATTTTTAATTAGACGAAGCTGTCTGACGTTTACTGGGTTGTCAGGTTTTGATGAATCAAAAATAGTGTTGTGACTAAATGACTGTACGGAAAACAAAATGACTGACTAATAAAGAAAACGATTGAATGGGATTTTTTAACTGGAGGTTTTAAAAATTACGTCAACATTTAATAATAATAATAATAATGTCCTCCAGATATAATTTCGGTCTAGGCGGACTTTCTCAACGGAGGCTAGCCAACGGCATAGGACTGGATTATAGTGCCCAAGTGTTTGCGCAAGCGTAGGTGCACTCTCTATTCCCTCACTCTCATAATCCGATGGGACGGTAAACCGACACGACCGGAGAGAGATCAGGCGCAGGACCAACGGCTTTACGTGCTTTCCGAGGCACGTGGGTGTCTCACCTCCGTGCCTCGGAATATCGGAATCGTGATAGGGGCATTATCCATCACCACTACGGAATTAGGTTTTAGTTTGGGCAAAACACCACTAAACCGCTCCTCAAAACACTCAGAATTTATCTCTTGATGGTAATCTTCTTTTCCTTTTTTAGCCTCAAACACAAGTAAACTATCTTCTACAAATCCTTCTTCCCCGCCTATATGAAACTAAAGAAAAGCAAGAGAAGAACAGCGCGCAGAGAAAAAATTCGAGCGATCAGACCAGAGGTTAGAAGTCGAATGAATGACAAGACAAATGGCACACAATATGGCGACCGACACGGCGGGCGCAGGGCGCGTTCCGAAAGTCAGAATGCCCCTTCGATTCACAATAGTATTCAATTATTATTCTTACTAACAATATTTTTTCTGTTGAGTTATTTAACAAGTTTCACAATGTCAATCAAGATAGGTTAATTTAATTTTAGTCATAATCATCAAGTCATCGTATACTAACTGACTGAATGAACGCACAAACTAATAAGAGGAATCGTTCGTAACTTTTTGTAAAGCGTTAAACGAAGTTTGTATATTTTTTGTAAAAAACAAACATTTATAAAAAGGCATGGAAAATGTGGCAATTATACGTGAATGAGTGCATTTTCATGAACATTGAAACCAATATAAATTTTAATTTTTTTATTCTTGTAAGTTTTTTCATAAATCCGCCGTAATAGTAAAGATTTAAAAAAAATATCATCGAAATCGGATGATTTTTCGATTTTCTAGAACCGAAAACGAGGTGACAGCGATAATATAAAATTATCTAATAAAGAATAAAATAAAACTAAATTAAAAGTAATGTTACGAGCTTGAGGTTCGTGACAATAAAAATTGCCGATAGAATTTCCAAAATTAACACTTTAATTCATTTTACACTAATTTAACTTAAAACACTAATAATTAATCACACTGATTTACTTTATTCCGCTCCGAAGCTTCGCTTGTCTCGCCAAATTCAATACTTCTCCGCTCGCATCTTGCAGTGCCTTTAAATACACATTACACCGAAACATCCAGAATATTCAAGTAAATATGCGCGCCAATCGACTAGGCGCCGAAAGTTCGAGTGTCGGGCTTCTAAAAGCTTAGTTCTTCGTTTCTATACTAGATGGCGCTGTCGGTTGAAAGATTAGTGATGTCATTTTCTGGAAAGCTCTCCTCGCTCCGTTACCTGACACAGATGGCGCTAGTGCCGGGTACATGACGTCAACTTAGGCGCGCAACAGTAATAATAATTTAACATTATAAATTTAAGAAAAACATTTAAAAATACCTTGTGCTGCAGAAACTGCGAAACGGACCGAATTCAGTGATAGCACTGGTTTTCAGTCCAGCTCTTACCCAGAGGTACCATCGACGTCGACGCGTCGAGTCGACAAGGGTCCACGAGACAAGTCGAGGACGAGATAGGAGGAGGATACTTTCGCTGAGCCTTGCCTTCCCTCGCCTCGCCTCGCGTGCTCTCGCGCACGTGTCGCTTTTTGGTGCGCGAGTCAAAGGGCCTCGCCTTCCCTCGCGAGTGGACACGAGTGCGTCACTGATCACTGTACACTCACGCTTCGTTCAGTCTACCACAAGACTTTGGTGCGTGCAGTATATTTGATTATCCTACTACCACAAAGTTATCATGTAAATCTTAATTTTCTAGAAATTTATCAAAGTGAACCTATTGTGTGGGAGCCCACGCATCGTTACCACAAAGACAAAAATTCATCCGTCCGAAATCATGCGTATATCTCTTCGCCGTCCCTCACCGTAACTGAATAAACGAGAATGTACAAGGTCACACTCGTGAAAGCACTTTCTCGGGCGAGAGGCTCGCGAGAAGCATGGCGAGTGCTCTCGTCGAGAGTGTACAGCCGCCATTATTCTATTATTCATGACAAGAATGGCTCACAACCGCCCGCGAGTGAGCGGCGAAAGTTACCGAATGCAAACCGAGCGCTTAGGCGCTATCTCTCTCTTTTCGCTCTGCCTCTTTTTCTAACGTTGTGCTGGATGAAACAACAAGCTTTTCAACCAAACTCGCGTTGACGATAGACGGTCCGGGAAGGGCCCTCTTAAATCAAAATCGCGCGCAGGCGTTTTGCACCCGTTATATATATATATATATATATATATATATATATATATATATATATATATATATATATATATATATATATATATGTATGTATAGAGTCAGCAGATGTCCCATTGGACCTAATAACTTTTGGTGGTCGAAGTCAAATGGCCTTCATCCATTCCAGAATCGGCTTGATGTCTGAATCTTCCTTCTGTGCATATTGTAGGCTGTCCTTCCACTTGTTGCTGAGGTGGTCTGTCCTGAGCATCCTCACAGATATCACTTCTTTACCCTCTTGCCTAATACAATGCTTGCAATCTTCAAGACAAGGTCTTCTTGACAATGCAACGTTTGCGTTAGTTTGCTAGTTTGCGTAGTTCCGCTATATACTTTTTATTAAAAGTGTATAGTGGATGCATATCTGAGATCATGCATAAAACCGGTGTTTCCTTAATTGAGTCTAGCATGGATCTCAATCTGAGAAATGAGAGCAAGCTCAAACCGCCCTGAGCGTTCATTCTATACAATGTAGCCCTCGCCTCCTTGTCTAGATAAAGATCAACGGGCGTTAGCAGGCAGTCCTTTGTAGTTGTTTAGTCTGTACGCAGTCGTCTTTTGATTGGCCCTTGTTGCACCAGACAGTGGAGGGGTAGATGAGAATCGGCCTTACTATGATGATGTACAACCATAGGATCATACTGGGACGCAAGCCCCATTTGTTCCCGACCAAACGACTGCAAGTACCTAAAGCAATTTTCGTCTTATGGCATACGTTGCTAAGTTGAGAGTTCCACGTTTTTGGTCGATTGTTACGCCCAAGTACTTAACTTTAGTGGAGAATAGTACTTCTTTATCATTGAGTTTTGGTATGATTAATTAACTAACAGTTTTATCAGCATTAACTGATAAACTGTTATCCCTTCACCAGTTATTTATGGTGATTTCTTAAATTTACGCGAACACTACACATTGAATAAAACTATTATTTACGGATTTTATCGCGTTTAATTCAACTTTAATTTATTTTTACTATCCCGACGTTTCGGGTGCTGTAAAGCACCCGTGGTCACGGAGGGGACTGAGATGTTTGATAATTTTTGGTCCGATTTACGCAAAATGAGCTTGACGTCAAACATGTGACCAGGTTTGGCCTTATTATATTTGCAGCCCTACACTAGTCCTCATCGCAAGACCTTCGTGGGTCTTTGAAAGAATTCAAGGCAAATGTCTTATGTGATCCTGGAAAATGGGTTGACGCTAGTAACTCCAATGTTTCTGTTTCAGTATTAGTGAAGTTACCATCAGACTTTTTAAGAAGCCCGATCTGATTAGGTTTAGCGTTCGATAGCATTTTGTGTAGTCTTACACTGTGAGGCAAAGACTCAACTTCCTCGCATAGCTTCCCCCACGATACTCGCTTGGGTTTCCTAATTTCTTTATTATATTTAGTTAGTGCTGCACTATAAATATCCCACTTTGTTTTTTTTTAACCCTATTGAATAGTTTCCTGATCTTTTCCCTAAGCTCTTTTAGCTTAGTTTTCCACCAAGGAACTTTGCGTGTTGAGCTCTTGGTTTAGACGGGACAACTGTCCTCGAAGGCCACCTACGGTACGGATACCTACGGTTACTGTTTCCGCCGCTAACTCCAGACCTCGTCAATCGTTTTGATGCTTTTAGGAAACGTTTCCAAATTCCTCCTTAGGCTATCTCTGTAGACAGCCCAGGAGGTCACTTTCGGATCCCTAAAAGCAACAGTTTCATAAGTTGGTGATGCTCCAACCACAAACTTAATGTGTTTGTGATCAGGCATCGAGTTTTCGCTACTAACATGCCAGTCAATTATCCGCCAGGATATGTTATTGGCTTCATGTCTAACACTTCTTGCCTAGTACGCGTTACAAAAGTTCGTGTACACCCTAGGTTTAGGCTTACCAAGCAGTTGGATGCATATAGTAACTCACCTCTTTCTTTGATGTTAGTGCTTCCCCAGGGTGTGTTGTGAGCATTAGCATCACGACCCACCTCAAGTTCGGCGTTGTGTTTTCGGGCGAACTCTGCCACTCGTTCTAACTCGATGGTAGGATCTGAGTTCTCATCGGGAATATAGGCTGAGCAAATTATTAATACTAGGTCATCGTTGCAGTACTCTGGAGAAGCTAAAAGTTCAATATTTTTTATTGTAAATTTTACAAGCTCTGGGTATACTGCCTTTTAGTATTGACTAGTCTTACCGGCAGCCAAAAATCTCAGAATTTGACGTTACGTTTCGCTTTACCGCTCCCACCTCTCTTCCACTTAACCCTGGTAGACACCAGCGGAGGCCCTCGGAACGAAGCGAGATCATCGTTTTGGGTCTTCGTCACTGGCTTATGACGTTCCAGTCTCACCTCTTGAGTTAGGGCAGTTCAGGCCCCATTACCGCGTCAGAATCTCTCTTGACTTTAAAAGTTTTCATTTTAAAACCAAAGACGACTTTGTCGCCTGCCTTCCGAAGAGCTTCCACCGATGGGTCTTCAAGAGAAAAGGTTACTAGGAATTCATTCTCCTTGTCCCTACGGTGGAGGATTCTCGAGAGCTCGGTATGGAGCCCTTCATTTTGTGCCCTCAACAGCACAGCCGCCTCCTCTGGAAAGTCAGCTTCGCTGCCCAGCTAAGGCTTAGGCAGTCCGCCTTTGGGGAGGCCTATGTTCAGCAGTGGACTTGTGAAGGGCCCTAATTTAACTGATCCAAAGTGTATATAACCACTAAGTTTTAAACTGACTACTGAAAAAGCAAACATAAGTAAATAAAACACCAGCGATAATAGTTGAAAAATAAAATTTATTTCATGATACCTGCGCAGTCAAGGCTAGGTTTGTTGCAATGTTATTTGGACACTATCGCACGAGGCATTTTTAATACCTACGCCCAATTTTAAATTGGTGTGCAATAAATTTATAATTACCATAAAAATCATGGAATATCATTTAAATATATAACAATAGATTAAAAAATAATACCTAATATTGTGGACGGCACAGGGAAGCAATGTGCTCGATTGTAGTAAGCAGTATAATTATTTTCAGTTAAACAGTATTTGATTGTAGTATAAAAAGGTAATTAAATTAAAAACGAACAGACAGTTCGTTTGTCACTAAAATAATATTGTATATAAAAAGAAATGTGTTTGCAAGACCTACTTACAACTTATTTAGAGAGCATAAAATTATTTAAGCAGTCATTTAAACTATTTCAGTGCATTTGAATGATTAGTGTATAACTGAAAATAATTGACCGTTGATCGAATCAACTCTGAAACTTCAGAAAATATAAACATTTAAGTAGTTAGTTTCGCATTTTCATCTCATTCATCCTAAAATGGTAGACTAGTTAGACAATTTACCATGATGGGTAGGATAATGTCCTTTGATTAATTATATATTTAAAGTTCTATAAAATTTAGTTTTTTTGGACACTACAATAAAATGAAAGCTTATAACACACAATTTTAATATGCTGTATTTGTTGTGTTATGTGTTATTTTTTTATGTCTTCACTGTAAAGTTATAAATAAAAAAACATTTGTAGACGAATGAAAAGGCAAAGAAAAAAAACATGGTATTAATATTAACCAATAGGTGCATTTTACCAATATTGTAATTACGTTTTTAGTCTTTATTGTATAATTTATGACTTTAAGTCCAAATGTAAAGTTATTTCAATACTTACGTAATAATTTAATAAACAACAGTAATTGTAAACAATTGAGCACACCGTACAACATTACAAAATAGTTAAGTACAAATTCGAGATTCAAAGTGTTACACTTATCAACTAATACATAAAATTGTAAAAGTCAAAATTTCACGATAAAATCTCAAAATATAAAGTAAATTGTAAATATACAACACAGCACTGGCGGCGATTGCAAATTTCATTGCCATCCCAACAGATTATCTAAAACCAATATTTCAATTTATTCACTAAATAACAATCTCACCGCCAGTCGTGTTGAATCAACTCCTTGCTTTATTTACAACTAATTTACAAGATTGGTCCTTTAGTTCAATGTACATTTATACAAAAAAATATATTTTATATAAAACATAGCACTATTGTACAGGGCGGCGTCATGAGCGAGTACACTGGCAGATCAAGTAGAGTCTGTGATAGAGCTCCATCACATGCCTGACTCGGCGATCCCCTCGTCGTCTGCAATATAAGAATAACGGTGAAGGGTATACGAGATATCCACGTTACGTCTACGACACACGCACACACGGAAAATCAACGATGGGAGTTGAGTTAGTCGAGAATTTTAATGAGCCAACTTCACACTAAATGTTTCACTATGCATTAATTTTGATTATTGAAGCAATTTACGTTTTTTTCATATCCCTTTAAAGTCGATAAAACGTTGATCGAAACGAATGTGTGAACCAGTCGATCAAGCTAATCAAAAGGTCAATGATTTATTATATTTACGCGAACACACAAATTTAATAAAACTATTTTTACGGATATTCCCACATATTACGCCCTTTTGTCATAACTATCACGGCCACCTTCAGTTTACAGTTAATTATGACATTGGGATGTCAAACGCCTTAGTTACTATGTCCATGGGTATTGCAAAGCACTTGAAATTACGGGAACATAAAATAGGTTCATTAAACGGGATAAAATCCGATAAGTTATTTGTCGTATTTAACGTACCATGTTTAGCGAATAAATGATATTATTATTATTAAAAAAATTCTCATTCAATAATTAGAAGGCTGTTAAACATGAAGTCACTCATATGCCATGTTGTATCGATGAGTATATGTTGCATGCGGTACCTAAGGAAAAAATCATTGTACCTACTTTTTTTTACGATGTGTAAAAATAAAACTTCAGAGTATCTTTTATCTCTCGGCATTAAAAAGTATCCCATGAGTTTATTCAGGAGATGTTCAGGGAATTCAGCCGCGTGGCTGAGTAAGGGGGCATCCATTAATTACGTGAGCTCAAATGGGGGAGGTTTCAGCAAAATCTCTATCTCAAAATGTCTTCTATATTGATTTTTTTATTAATTCGAGAATAAACAATAGAAAAGCTTAGTTTTTAAGAGAAAGATGTTTCTAGTAATTAAAAATTACATTAATGACTATGGATTAGGGGTAGGATGAGGGTAGGTGGTGTTGTAATCTATTTTTACGCTTATTTAACACTTCTACTGTCCGTTTTTCAGACACAATAGAAAGACAATAATGACCTGTGTAGTACACGGGACAGCGAAATGGTTAATTTAAATAAATACGTTTAAATGCACTTTAAATTATTTGTTTAAAAATTATAGGCTAAGTCTCACGTGAGGAGAAGCGGAGGTTCTGACGAAATCTCATTAAAGGGGAAAAGGAATCCAAATTAAAAGAAAAGCTCCTCACGCTATTAACGGACGCTCTCTAATTAGTGTTCCAACTTCGCACAAACTCTCACGCTATTGTATTAGTATTGATGGCGTGGTGTCTCTCTACCTAATTGGCTTGGTCGACTAGAAGTGTGAGTGTCAGTGAGGAGTAAAGGTTTAGTAGAGCTTGGGGGAGGGGTGTGAAGGTCAGGTGAGTCATGCTGCAGGCGGCTCACTTGCGGGCTGATGGCTCGCTGGCGACGCGCAGTTTCCACCCCCAGCACCGGGGACGCGCCATATTATGTACAACAATACCGTTAAAACATTTATAAACGCCCTTGAAGTTATATGCACTACGCATTAAAGAGATACTCTGTGCTTCCGATCACGTGCCCTGCACCGTCGCACCGATTTCATGTTCCAATACGTAGTACATACTTCAATCATCAACGCCCGTATTTATATTTTAACCATTTCAACCAAATCACAGAATGCCAGCGTGAAATAGTAGCTCAATGCTGCTGCGTTTCATATAGCGAGTGTAGGGTACCGGAGACCCTTTTTACTGGAAACCAGGCATTTCATTTTAGTCCTCAGGACTGACAACGCTTCTGCATTATGATTCTTAGTCGAGGATAAATGTAGATGTCTATGGCATTACCATCAGTTGGAATGTGTGCTCGATTGCCACTGTGTTCTATAGCCTCATAGTAAGGATTTGTTATAGTTGCCACGCTTGGCATACGTGTTGGCAACCGCAGATTTTTCTTCTTTTGAATTGTTATTAGGAACAGGTCGCTCTCTATCTTTTAGAATCCCTCTGACGCTTTACGTCACGAGAACCACAAGACGATATGTGGTAGCGAATATTCTTACACCTCCACAACACTTTATTATAACAAAAATATTCATGCGTATATACAATTTATACAAAGAATCAACAATAACAGATATTTTACCTAAAAACTATTATGTTACCCTTAATAGAATGTAAAATTCTCAATTACCTTTATTATTATTATTATAAAAACAAATGACCAAAACCACAAATTTTTACTGTCATTTTAACAATTCTAACTCGTTAGTAACAACTATTTCTAATGCCTACTCTACACGTCGACAGATGCGTCAGCGGACGTCGACAGATGCATCAGCACGAGCCGTCCACACGTCGCGGGCTCGTAGGTCATTCAGTTTGTGTTAATTCTCGATAGACGCAACTCGCATGCACGCAGCATTTAATAAATGGATGTTGTGACCGTAGCTGCCACACCTATTTATTTATTTAGTACTTTTAATTGCTACTTGAGTATGCATCGCAGTAGAGTTATTAAATAGAAATGGAGCTCGCAACTCCGATAAGATCGATGCGTCGCCAGACGTGTGGAGAGACATAGACGAGCAAATTCCGCTGTCTACATGTCGGCGGATGCATCCGCAGATGACATTTGCTGAAGTATTCGTCGACGTGTAGAGGGGGCTTAACAAAAATTTACCTGTGCCTTCATAGAACTTTGAAAATCCTGCAGATATATAATAATTGTTTGGTCAACGAATGATTCGATAATTGTCATGAAAATGAAGCTAATCCTGCGCTGACACTTCTTATTATTTCGATAAATACTAAAACGTAGTAAAACCGTTTGTTCGGAACAGTAAGACGGTAAAAAGACAGTATAAACTGGATTTACTAATGATGTATTTAAGGTTGTTAATGTAATAAACAATGTATTAAGTGTACTTACGAGTAAACTTTGTTTTTAATAATTAATTTTAATAAATAATCTAAAGATATGAATAAAATTGAAGTATCGGTTCGTAACATCGAAATAACTTTCTTCTATTGAGGGGTTTATTTATATGTTATTAAGGCATAAACAAAAAATTTAAATTTTTTGTCTGCCCAAAATAATCTTAGGAATGGCTAAACCGATTACGATTATGATTTTCGGAAAACCGGTACAGGGCAATAACGAGTAAAGATGAAGTAAAAACCAGTTTTTACTTTTTTATCAAAGGCACATTGGTTTGTTATAAACAATAGTTTGTTATCTAAAACTGAAGTATCTACCTGTAATGTCCAAATAACTGGCTTTTATTAAGCTCAGGAGGTTATTTGCATAGCTTTTTTTTAAAACGTTAACTCCACACTAGGATTTTCTCCTGTGTCGTGGGGGCTGTTTACATACATAAATTTTACAAGGACAAAAATCCAGACCCGGAACAATTACTTGTAAGTCATACAAATACTTGTTCCGTGCGGGATTCGAACCCGCGGCCCTTAGCACTGTAACTCAATGCTAAGCCACTGCGCCACGGAGCCGTCGATATTTTTCAGATGTCGATACTATTGAGGCATAAGTAACTATAATAAAATATCGCCACATTTTCGTTGTATTGCTTCATTATAATATATAATTGTTCTATACTTGTGTACCTATGTAACTAAACTCGCTGGGTTAGGAACCATTTGTTAAACGTTGCCGTTTTACAAATGGTTCCTAACACCCAACACATGTACACTTAGATCTTAAGGTTATGTAATTTGTCTGTAATACGTTACTTAGTAACTATAAGCAGTTTAATCACTGAATCTAAGTGTGTGATTGGAGAAACAAACAAATGCTTTACCTATCTATCTAACACCTCCTAAAGGACTGAATCGGTTTTGATGAAAAATTTTGTGTGTATTTGAGTGGATACCAGGAGGCCGGTAGGTGGCGCTATTGTGAAAATACAGAAATCAAGCGTGTGAATCCGGGGCTAATTGCTAGTATTTTATTAATAAGTATTTATTAATAAGTGTCGGTTGTCGTAGTTGTTTTTTATCGGTCGAGTGACGAAAGCGATCGTGAGGATGTTGGGGCATCAGCAGCAACGGAGGCGCGGGGACGCGCGAGAGTGCGTACCTTCGAATGCGGGGTTGTGGTGGTTGGTGTTTATTAGTGAGAGTCGGTACTCGTAATAGTTGCTTTCGTCAGTCGAGGTACAAGAGCGATCCTGAGGATGTCGGGGCAGCGGCAACAGCAGAAGCGCGTACCTTCGAATGCGGGATTGTGGTGGTGGTGGTTGGGGTTGTGGTGCGGATGGTGGTGGTTGGGCGCCAGGTCGCGGCCCTCAAGCGCGGCCGCCACGCACTGGTGGATGCAGATGTACTGCTGCTCCGTCTGCACCATCCACACGCGCTCGCGCCGCATCGCGTACACCATGCCGAAGATGTCCAGATACTCGGCGTGTGCCGCCAGCTGTAACCAACATAACCAGCTGCTGAATATTTACTACTTAATCAAATAACTACTTCATCTTTACACTAGGCCCCTCTTACCACTTTGTACCGCCATTAATGACGATAGTATATTGACGGCAAGTATTGTTTCAATTGTTATTCTCTCTCGTTTCAGTTATCTTTTAGTGTATATTACAATAGAACAAGTTAAATGGCATCTCGTTGTTGGGGTAAAATTATAAGTTATAATGGCGTGAATGCCGTGCAGTGATCACGTAACCCATCGCACCATAATATCTTGTAGTAAGAGGCGTTAGGAGAGGGTAAGAAGGAAAAAACTGCGTCAAAAGCTTGCCAAACGGTAGACCTGCTGATGTTCTGCAGTGGACTCGTGTTTAGCTTTAGGGATGATGATGATAAATGGTGAGAATATATAAACAATATAATGATTTTTATTTAATAACATAGATTATTACATAATACTAATTGAGTCATTTTTTATTTACCACTAGTTTGGAAAATACCTCTGACCTAGGAAAAACCAGCAAGAAATCCAGCGGAATTTATTTTTAGTTCACTTTGCAATAATTTTGTACAATTTTTTTTAATGAATTTTAATAGCATTGTGATGATCACCTCATTCCCTAGTTTTACTTTCATTTATATATTCTTTGATATTATAATAAACCTTTTTGTACATTTTTTCTTAAATAAAACATTTGAACTTGTTTATTGACAAATTTTGCATGATTTTCTTATAAAAGCGTATACATTATCCCGTAAATTAATTAGTAATCCTGTGGAGTCTTGTAACTGGTATTACACGCTTATGTTTGTTACTATGTACATCTATAATATATAACATTAATCTTATCAAAGCTTTTATATGTCGCAGTCAACTAGTTAATTTAGCTGTTAGATCAACAGCCTAGCCTCTTTACTAAACAGCACCGTTCAACTAGCGGCCTGAATGATATTCAGCCATTTGATCAAACAGCTAAGCTAAGATTTGGATCGAGAAGATCTGCATTCAGGTCGAAATAACACACATAACTATAGTCGATTAGAGGAAAAATTAAACTTTGCACAAGCATTGTCTTAATTTCAAACGGTAGAAAATTTGTTAGGCGATAGAGAGAACGCAGCGTATCGGTGACTTTCAGGCTAACAGTCGTTACTTGAACGTTAAATATATCACGATGCAAATGTTAATATGTTTATTTTTTTAAATTTTTCTCTGAGGAACTCTTTGCAATTTAAGTTATAAATCGCCCGTACAGGTCTCTTTTGCAAAATAAATATGTGTAAAGTGGCAAATGGGGTTCGGGTAGGGGCGCACCTGCTGTAGCGCGCGGTCGAGCGTGATGAAGGTGCCGGAGCGGCCCACGCCGGCGCTGCAGTGCACGATGACGGGCCGGCTGTCGGGCCGGCTATCGGCCGGGCAGCGCTCGCGGAAGGCCCGCACGAAGCGCGCCAGTGCGGTGGGCGGCTCGGGCACGCCGAAGTCGGGCCACGTGGTGAAGTGGAAGTGCTTCAGCACGCGCTGCTCGGCGCCGCGGCACACGCACAGCTCCGTCACCGTCCAGTCGGGGTAGCGGCTTTCGTTGAGCGCTGTCACCGAGATGTCGCCGTAGTACACGGGCCGTGTGTCATACGGCCAGTAGCGGTCACACTTCTCGCGCCCCTTCTCCACGCACCGCGTCAGCATCACGATGGCGCGCGACCCAGACTCCCAGCACATGCGCCAGAAGTCGTCACGCGTGCAGTGCAGCGGACCCTGCCAGACAAAATAGTGCGCCGGTCAACTCTCTCACTTTACGAACTTTACGAAGCTGTGGCGAAAGTTGCTAAAAATATACCCTCTTCGTATATCACTCTCACAAATTAGATGAATTTAACGATATCCTTTATGATAAAATCTATTAAGCCCAACGTTAAGGCCACAAAGGTTGCCAAAAAAATGGACATACATACATGTTCTTTAAAAAAATAAAAGTAGACTTGATTGAACACGAATATCAAAATAACAATTTTTTTTCACATATCTTGATTCCGTTTAGATTTTCAAATACTCTTTAGGCTATTTATAATAATAAATTTGTATCTTTTTGTTGTTTAATACTATTGAAAGTCGTTAAAATTTCTAGTGGGCCAAAAACGATTGTCTCTTTTAAAAATTAAAATTTGACTGGTTTTAATAAAAAAAATAGTTTAAAAAAATTAAAGTTATTATTATATAACTTTATATTACTCCTTGTAAGGACTGGAACTGTCCTTGTAAGAACCGACAGGTAGCCGGTGTTGTAACACCAGCTATCTGCCAGTGAAAGTCCCGGCGACATCGCGCCAGCCATTTCGGAGATTAGACGGAACAAACAGACAGACAAAAATTTTAAAAATTATTTTTTGTTATAAGTACCGTATATGCTTTTCATATATCAGAGAAAAGCTGTAATTTTTATTTATTTGTATAGATACTGATATTAATATTTTTGAACTCAAGAAGAAGCATCTTCTTGTGTAACTGAATATTATATTGAAAATATTATCGTTTGAACAATGTTTAAAAAAAACATATTTAGTTTTAAAATGTTTTTATTAACATGACGTTGATGCTGTGCAGGAAATGACCAATTATATCTTTTAAGAACTAAATAGAGGCGACCAATAATTTAGCATTTTCCTTGACCTAGCAAAAGCTTTCAATACAGTTCCTATTTGCACCTTGTTAAATAATTTAGAAAATAGATCGAGTTGTTAAGTAATCTACAGTAGCATTCTAGGTAAGGAGCTTCAACTTTTTGAGAACTATTTAGAAAATTGATGCTAATGTTTAAAAAGCGATAAGATCATTAGAACAAACAATACTCGTTTTGAAGTGCCTCAAGGTAGTATATTAGAGCCATACCTATACTTTTTTAAATAAATTAGGTAAATAATACTTTATGCTGATGACATCTTGTTATTATTTTCCGCTAATATAATAGACGATGTTAATTTATATGCATAGTAAGCTTTTGATAACGTAAGTAGTCACCTCACCTGCGTAACAATGAATTCTCTTGGCGAATTATGGCCAGGTACGTAGTTTGCGTTAATGTAGTCAGAACCCTCCTCATCGTCCACAGGTTGTAGTTTATACCGTGAGTGGTCGTAAGGCAGAATGTTGGTGAAACGATTCTTGGGACGATTGCAAGGTAGGTCAGCCGCAGTGCACGGCTGCTCGCGACCTACGTGCTTTAGTTCCTCGAATTCCTCGCTGAACCTATAAGATTCCAAAGTCATTTATAAATTAAAAAAAAAACCAACATGTGTGCAGTTCACACGCGGTAGTAATGGAACCTTCAATGAAATTAAATATGAAATAATTTTTTTTTTTACGGCAAATGATTTATTTATTATAACTATTTCTCAAGTGCGGCATAAAATACAGGGTGTTAGTGTAAACACCGTTGTCCTTGAAACCAGTGGTTTGGTTTCACTTATAGAACGTGAATTCAATGAATTTAAAAAAAATAAACGCTATTTTCTTTCATAAAATTTAAAAAGTTTCTGTCCGACACCGTCCGTAAATTCATGGATCCTATACGCCCGAGTTACGTAATCTCTGTAAAGATCACCACCCGCGCTAGCTATCTACATAACATTCAACATAAAAACACAATAGGTACACATAACCTGTGATATAGCTTTTTCTTCATACTTTCATCCTGGCTTAGGATAGGCAAAAATTGAGGAATTAAGGAAAAATTTCGATTTTACTAAAAAAAAAGTTCTTATTTTTCACTGAATTTACGTTCTATAAGTGAAACCAAACCACTGGTTTCAAGGACAACGGTGTTTATACTTACATCCTGTATAAGATTAAAGTTTAACTTTATACCAAACTCGCAGAAACCAGGCGTGTGCTACTACGCTAAAAAATAAATACATTTTGTTTATTTCTTGAAAGAAAAGGAAATTGTGTTACTGTTTTTTTATAGAGCCTCATGCATTGTTTTAGTGGTCTAAAAAAACTATCTTCGCATTATTTCCTTTCTAATGAAACCGGCTTGGGGCACATCGGTTGGATGGTTTCAATTCATATTATACAGTCTACGTAGAACGTACTATATAACGGACATAGATAGAAATATATTTTGTGTTTTATATAGATAGATAAATGTTATAATCTTTATTTATAGACCTAGTTTTAGTGTAAATAATTTAAAAAAAAAACCTTTTCTTTCGAGTAAAATTGCTTTGTAATAGGGTCATCTATTTCATTCCATAAGTAAAGTCGTTATATCGAACAAAAATAGACGCTAGACGACTTGAAGTTACGTAATCGTGGATTATTAGCACACTAGGATTTACTGCATATTAGAATGTACAGGTTGTTCCAAAACTCAACGTCAAGCGGGTACGTGGCGATAAGCTAAATTGTATCAGTGCTAGCAAAAATAAAAAAATTCGTCACTTGGTTAAGTGATAATTGGTATACTTTTGAAAATATTGAAAACTGACGTAACGCAGGTTTTGTTTATTTTAAAGGGATGAATTTGCAAAAGCTCAATATGGTGATTATATTGTTTCAAATATTTTTTTAATATGAAACTGTTATTAAATGAATTGCTGCGTTACTTACCATAAATTGAAATATAAAATATAACACATTTTTCGCGATGTACTGTAAGATTTTACGATGTTTATAGGAACCACAGACAATATTATTGAAGAAACAAAAAAACAAAACGTATGTGCTGACCTAGAAGTGCGAATAATATTAATATTTAAATATTGTTATCACATCTAACTTGAGATTTTATAAGCTACGCCTTTTGACACCCGGCTTATATCTGAGGTCATTGTCCGTTTTTCTCAATCGATTTGGAACGTACTATAGCTACTAAATTAGTCCCAGTAAAATTTATAGTCGATTGTATGCGATTTGTTTATTTCATGATTGTGTGAAGTGATATATTGTAAATTAATTCTATTTAAAAGAAACGTCCCGCTGGGTTTCTTGCTGGTTCTTTCCAGGATAGAGATTTTCTCCGAACCAGTGGTAGAAGTACTATATGGAATAAAGTAATGATTCTATAAACCTTTTCATGTAACCCACATTTAATATCTCTCTATATATACTTATTATCACTTAACCAAGTAACATGGATTTTTTTTTTGCTAGAACTGGTACAACCTAGCTTATCGCCCCGTACCCGCTTGTCGTTGAGTTTCGGGATACCCTGTATACAGAATGAATTTGTAGTGTATGTCACCTACCTGAAGTCCGAGTCGGCAGACATGAGGCGGTAGTGGTCCAGGAAGTCAGCGACGCGCACGGGGCGCGAAGCAACAGGCGCCGGTGGCGACGGCGCGGGCGCGGCGCGGCGCGCTCGACGCCGCCGCAGCAGCAGTGCGCCCGCCGCCGCACACGCCACCACCACCAGCGCGCCCGCCCCGCCCGCGATCCACGCCGTGTTGTCCGCCTCTGCGCACGCACACTACATGTATACACCACCACATACACACACACACACACACACACACACACACACACACACATACACACACACATGGTGCGAGCGGCACCACCGCAGCAGCAGCGCGCCCGCCACCACCACCCGCGCCCATTCTGCCCGTGATCCACGCCGTGTTGTTAGCCTCTGCGCACGCACACTACATGTATACACCACACACACACTACATGTATACAACACACACACACACACACACACACACACAGAGAGAGAGAGAGAGAGAGAGACACACGCACAGACACACACAGCCACAGACACACACAGAAACACACACACACACACACACACACACACACACACACACACATACATACACAGAGAGAGAGAGACACACGCAGACACACGCAGACACACGCAGACACACACACACACATACATACACAGAGAGAGAGCGACACACGCAGACACACGCAGACACACGCAGACACACGCAGCACGCAGGCACACGCAGACACACGCAGACACACACACACAGACACACGCAGACACACACACACAGACACACGCAGACACACGCAGACACACACACACACACACACACACACACACACACTCACACACGAACAGCGCGCGTGGCGTCGCCGCAACAGCAGCGCGTCCGCCCCGCCCGCAATCATCGCCGGACGATTTCGTTAAAGCAGTATTCATCATAACATTTTTTCTTAGGGTTCAATTTATTTCGGGTGATTATGGTGATATATGGTGGTATTGTAGCTATTATTTAATATTAATACTTTCTTTCTGTCCTAGAACTTGGTGTAAAATCATAATGAGAAATCGAACAATAAAGTACTTTTATCAGGACTACTAAAATTTATAAAAGAATGTTCATTGCAATTCAATTTCAAAGCAATTTTGCAGTTTCTTGCGAAAATAAAAAAGTTATATTTGCCGAGAGATCCCCGCATCTCCTTCACGTAAGATTGTCATGGGGGTCAATATAAAAATATAATTTTATTTTACAACTAAATCAACTAAATCCCTATCAATTATCGCAATTGAAAAACAGTTATTGGTACAATTAAAACGTTCACCAACATTTTTCCTCAGATAAAAGAGAGAGTATTCGATTTAGAATATAAATAATTTGTTTTTTAATTTTGTAAATTGTTTGTACTTTGTTCATGTATAGTGTTGTATGTAAATATCTTTTTCTTTCGCTTAAGCAAACCCAAAGGTTTTTTTTAAAGCTACCGAAGGTATGCAATTGCTGATATGTCATACAATCTATCTAGCAGTAGTATGCCTTCTGTGTGCTTTGTTAAACACGTCCTCGACAGCACTGAATAAGAAATTGAAGAGTGGAGACAGATCAAGATTGGTGTATTTTTATAAAACTGTTAAAAACAAAACCATATCTTGGGCTTGCCGTAGTTTGGAGCCTAGTGACGTTACTGGATAACAGAGGGCGCTTATACAATAACGATAGATGTTCTAGAACAATCTAGCAGAAATAATAAAATAACTTTTGGTAAATCCAAATGTGCATGCCTTAAGCGCTCATGTTATACGTCAATTTTTTAAAGTATTTTAAATACACACAAGTTTTTACTAATAACCTTATCTTGAGTAGTTCAATTCACTTTTTTTTAAGTTTAAAAACTTCCGCGCGCGCCCCTTTTTAACCTTGCGCCCCTCAGCACGTGCCTACTTTGCCTAATATCTTACCTTGGTCAATACTTGACTTGTATTAAATTTGGTATTTGGAATATTTTGTATTTCTACAGCGATCGATATTTTTCGTCACGAGCCGTTGTAAACAAACGATACAGTAATCTACTCACGACGGCGACCAAGCCCGGAATGAGAATGAGTCACAGTTTATTTAGTAAAATATATTATACCAAGGCTGCTCAAAAGACCGAATATTCCGGAATTTTTCGGGCGAAATTTTTTTGCATAACTAAACAAAACTAAATTAAACTGTCATTTACTCCCCTCCCTCCCTGGCTCCCCACATGATAGATGAAGAGATTAAAAAATAGATTGAGTTGAACAACTGATATCTTCAAAGTTATCGCATTTCTACACCACCTAATCTACACCATAAGCTACCTTTATAATTAAAAATAGCAATTAATCGATTTAAAAAATATATAAGTTCAACAATCATTTATCTTTTTGAAAATGTGCTTTTTATATCATTTATATGTTTAATATGATTGTTAGATACGATTTCATGCGACAAAACGTCAGATTCTTGATTTTTACGCGCTAGTAGAACATTCCTATGCGCTTTGAGCTTAAGGCATGCAATTTAAAAATTATTAGATAAATATACATTATACACATCGATAATAAACCCGTATTCAGTTTTTGGTTTATATGGGGATTTATAATACCTTAATGCACAATCAGGCATGTTTTCTTTAAAAAAAAAATTTAAATTTAGGAAATGAATGCGTCTTAACCTTTTGACGATGTCATTAAGACTAAATGACATAGATCCGAAATATATCCTATAATCATTGACTTATATATTACTAGCGTAAGGACCGGGCCGACCGAACAACTAAAACGGACCAGTGCGTTGGCCCAAAGGGCCAACGCGAATCGGTCGACAGTGGTGCGCGCGCAGGACAGATTTGCCTGTCACAAATATATATAATAAATATATATAATAGATATAGTTGCGTGGTAAAAGAATGCAAAAATTACGTATCATCGGTAAATAACCTTATATTAATTTTGTTACAATTAAATTATTATATAAACGCATTTTCAAAGTTTTATTTTACAGTTAGTTTAGTTACGTTACCAAAATTAGATCAGGGTTGGATTCAGACCCTCATAAATATTGTAAATGGAAAATAAAAATATACTATTTTATAAAAATTATATCACGTTGACGTTTAATGTTTCTTTTTCAACATGTGCCGAGATTTTGGCGTCACGAGTCTAGTTTATCTATATGTTTCGTTTTTTGACGGTTTTATTTTTATTCCTGTTTCGTTTTTGTGTAAAGAACTTGGTTAAATTTTAATTATTGGTACCTAATATATTTTATATATTTAATAAGGGTAAAATGAAAAGAGTACAAAAAACCATATCTGCTTAATTGAATCTGAAAATCTGATTCATAAATATTTTGAAATTCTGTTTTCAAACAGATTGCTTCTGGAGTATATAGTTCTTATCGTGGTAGCCCCATGGTGGCCCCCTCATTAAAGTTGTATCAAGGATGCAACATAAATGCATCGATCAAGCATCGATTGATCAGAAAGGGAGCTAATTTTAATTTTATTAAAAAACGCGGCAATCATGTACAATACAGAAATTCTCGATATCGTAGGGTTAATATTAAAATGTAAAAGGACCCAATAATAATACAAGTCGACCTTTAGGTAAAATTATGGTATTTTCGCTTTATTATGATACTATATACAACAAATTATGAAATAATGGTACAATTAGGATAATTATACTAATCCGACTCTGGTTACGTCGTGTTGTGATATGACGTTTGTATTATGACAGATGCGCTACTTTTTCCTGTATGAAAAATTTATGAGTAAAGTATTTAGATGGGCCTATCCTTCCCTTTGAAATCATTGCCTATAATACAAAAGTAACAGATGGCCATTATGTTGCTGATATCCGGTTTATTACTACTACTACTTAATGTCCTTGTGGATGGACCACGAACTCAATGACCGCAAGCGCGATGTACGCACCAAGAGGTGCCTTGCACTGCTTAACAGGCACACAAACTAAGAAATTTTGAACCGCATTGTTACCTGTGACGAAAAATGGATTCTGTTTGAGAATTCCAAGCGCTCAGCAATTTGGTTGGAATTATCAGCACCCAAACAATGCCCTAAACGAAAACTTACCACTAGAAAAGTGATGGTCACTGTTTGGTGGTCTAGCGCCGGTGTGATTGATCACAGCTTCTTACCAAATGGGAAAAGCTTTGCTGCAGATGTGTACTGTGAAGAACTGAACATAATGATGGAGAAGCTCGCAAGTCTCCAACCAGCTTTGGTCAATCGCTCATCCCCGCTACTCCTGAACAACAAAGCGCTACCTCATACTGCATAACAGACGGTCTCCTTGTTGGCGGGAAAAAAAATTCAATACTCGAGAGGCAGTACAAAATGCCTTTGAAGAATTTGTTGCCTCCCGTCCAGCTGATTTCTTCAAGAAGATGCATCGATTGCATGTGTGATTACTTTGATTAATAGAAATAAAAATATAGAAAAACATCGTAACCTTATTTCATAAAAAACGGCATAAGTAAAGATCTAATATACCCTTTGTAAGCAACGTAATCATTTACATGGTGCATTTTTTATAACTGAAGTAGTATAATTAATAAAATCACTAATTTTAGACTCGGCTTCCCACATTTTATAACGCAAATAATATCCTTTTCAGACATGTCTGTATGATTCCAGTTTTCATTTTTAAATTATAAGCAAAACAATATTTAAAAAAACTTATATCAAACAGCCTTTATGGACTTAGTTCCCTTTGCCTTTCTATAAGAAAGAAGGAAAGATCAGTTATAGTTTTGGCGGGAATTTGAACGCTGGCGAATTTCTATTGTCGTTCAAAGTGCATTTTATTACGTAAAAGCGGTGTAATTTCATGTATTAAATGTTAGCGCATGTAAATTATTAGTGTAAAGATGAATTAGGTGTTGAATGTGCATTAAGTTATTGTGTGTGCTAAGTCGTCTTTGATACTGTTGTAATCGACTGTCTCCTGACTCAAACTGCCGTTAAAATATCCAAAATACTACACAATGTGACGCATCAAAATTTGAAGAAGTTATTAAATAAATTATTATAAAGGATAATTTCGTAACGCTTTTGACACTAGCAAAACTACTACCGTACATTCCAAAGCTCATTATCAAAGAAAGAAAAGATCATTTAAAGGCAAATCGAAGTGTTAGTCATGAAAATATCAATTTTCATCAATATTTTTCATTCATTTAATTCCGAATAATATCGTGTAGTTTCTTCCATAAGGATTTTACTTAAATAGGTAAGTGTTTGTTTTGGCTCTTGGGTTTTATATTATGTGTAGTTTGCAACTATTTTATACGTCACTTCAACTGAGTATTTAATTACTAAATCCATATACTATAAAAACTTTATTTAATAAAAAAAAACTAGAAGTCTGTGGGGAGTGAGTAAAAGCAATGCATGTTGATACTGTGCAAGACTGTACACAATAGTGGCTGCTCGATAAGTTGCATTTTTTAAAATTCGTTGGATTCAAAAGTTAGTATTTTCAAAGACGTTATCGAAATTCATTGAATTAGGAGAGACGATGTCATGCCAGATGCCAAATGCCACTACTGTAAATTACTTTCTAAATAGAAATTAAACTAAAATGTAATTTCAGATAAGTAACTTCAATTTTTGTATGAGTTTATTCTAAACAAAGACCCGTTTGAGTTCCGGAATCGCTTACCGTGTTGATGATAACCAAATTGTATGTTCTGGTCACTAATGTTTGCATAAAGGTTGCTCACTCGTAAGGCGGAAATAAATGCTGCTTTAACGAATCAAACGAGCAGTTTTCTTCTCGGTTACATTAATATTGTAATTGACATTTGTTTGCTTTGTAACTACTGAATATAATAAATATGTACCCATGTGTCGTGGTCGAGCTTCGTTATCAGTATCGCTTTCAGTACCGAGTGTTAATCAAGCACTAAGAGTAGTACAAGCTATCTAGTTCGCCTATCAGCTGATAACGGAATCAGCAAGATACCGCGAGTTGCGTCAGCCGCGGAACCACTTCACAAATAATAATATCACTTACTCAACATTTATTCATGAAGTAACAAACCGTTACCGTGACAGCCTATTAACGTCCACTGCTGAACATAGGGCTCCTTCATTTTTTTAAATTTATTCAGGACAACAAACAATTACATAATAATGCTTAAACCAAATAACATTTTATAAATAATATTAGTCATTATGTAACCAGCACCGGTATCCACAAAGTAATATTAAATTGGTAACAGTAAATAATAAATGCACAATAAACAGAGTATAAGTGAAAATGGGAAAATAAAATAAAATTGACAGTACTCTGTAACATAAAAATCAAAATGAGACAAAAGGAGAAAAAAATTGCTAACAGTACAAATTTATCTTGTAAAATATTTTAAGATACTGTTACGAGCTTGAGGTTCGTGACAATAAAAATTGCCGATAAAATTACCTAAATTAACACTTTAATTTACTTTACACAAATTAAAACTTAAAACACTAATAATTAAACACACTAATTCACTTTATTCCGCTCCGAAGCTTCGCTTGTCTCGCCAAATCAACACTACCTCGATCGCATCTTGCAGCGCCTATTTATTTAAATTAGCAAAGAAGCATCCGGAATATTCAAGTAAATGCGCGCAAAGGGACGAGTGTGCGAGTGTAGATTTTCTAGAAACTTAGTTCTTCGGATGGCGCTGTCGGTTGAGTGATTTGTGATGTCATTTTCTCGATGCTCCCCTCGCTCTCGTTCCTGACACTAGATGGCGCTAGTGTATCGTCGACTTGAGCGCGTATCACTGCCCCCTCCTAAGACATGCTCGTCTTAGGAGTCCCTCTTGCGCCTTTCTGTAACGGCTCCGCAATGTCAAGGGCTGTCCTATCCCGTGGTGCACCAACATTGTACAATTTCGGTGCTCCTCTACTACGTGTCTGAGGTCCCCGCACGGCCGCACAACTTGTACATGTACGACACCAATCCTCGACATCGTCACGATAATGGACCCAGTAAAACTGTTCTCGGACCTTCAGTAGAGTTCGTTTAACTCCCAGATGGACTCTTGAACGACCATTATGGCACAGCTGTAGAATATTCGGCACTTTAGCTTTAGGGACAACCATTTGCAAACGACAGCTGTCCCTTCGACCATTGTCCCATTTACGGCACAGGACTCCATCCTGAATCAGCAAGCTGTCCCATTGGGCCCAATAGCTTTTCATGGTTGAACTCATCGCTGAGACGTCCCTCCACTTAGGCTTGGTAGCACGGGCCTTCATCCATCCCAGAATCGGCTTGATGTCCGGATCTTCCTGCTGTGCATGTCGTAGGCTGTCCTTCCACCCGTTGCTGAGGTGGTCTGTCCTGAGCATCCTCACGGATACCACTTCCTTACTCTCTTGCCTACTACAATGGTTGCGATCTTCAAGACAAGGTCTTCTTGTTAATGCATCTGCGTTGCCGTGAGATTTCCCGCTGCAGTGTCTGATAGTAAAGTCGTATTCCTGCTGCTGCTGGGCGGTGCTGTTAGCCGCACTTCCTTTCTGAGACCGTTCACCTTCCCTTCCTAGGGTGTGCTTCGGGCAGCTGGACCGAAGATGGCCCCTTTCCCCACAGCCATAGCACCTAGGGCTGTATCTTTTATTGTGGTCGCGAACCGTAACTGCTGTAACCTCCCTAGCGTGAGGTGAACGATGATCCTGTCGCCGCCAGGCAGTGCCGTTAGCTGCACTACCCTCTCGAGATCGATCAACTCTCCTTTCCACGGTTCGTTTAGGGCAGCTGGATCGAAGATGGCCCTTTTCCCCACAGCCATAGCACCTTGGGCTTTGTTGCGGTCGCCAACTGTAGCTGCTGCAACCTCCCTGACGCGATGGGAACGATGATCCTGCCGCACGGCTTCCACTTCTAGTGCACGGGCCAAGGCGTCCTTAAGCGTCTCGTGGTGCCCGAGCCTCACAGCAGCTCTGACTTCCAGGTCGCGGATGCCGTCGATGAATGTCTGCACCAGGTTCCTTTCAATGAGCGCAGGTACAGACCGGTATGCTTTTCGCACCAGCTTCTCCACTTCTAGAGCCCACTGCTGCAGGTTTTCGTTGATGCGCTGCACACGATCTTTAAGCTGCGCACGAAAGACATGTTCCAGGTGAGCGTCGCCATATCTCGCCTCCAATGCCTCAAGGAGTTGCTCATAAGTCACTTCCTCACCGAGAGCTTCCAGAACTGTTAAGGCCTGGTCGCGCAGGCCTAGTGTGAGAGCAGTCATGGCCTGACTTTTATTCCAGCCGTTCGCCTTCATAACAGCCTCGAACTGGATTTTGTAGGCTGACCAGGAAGAAGTCCCGTCGAACGGTGGCACTTTGAACCCACGTAGCGAAGGTGTAGTAGCTACTACGGGAGCTGTAGTTCTAAAACCCAGTTTGAGTTCGTCCAGTGATTTCTTCATGTCAGACATTACGTTGTCAACCCTATTGTTCACTTGGTCGATTCGGGTTTCAGCTTCCGACAGGCGGTTGTCATGTTGAGCAACCTTATCCTTCACCTCCCTTATCTCTTTCCCGAAGGTAGCGTGAATGTCCTTCATGAGGAGCATCTGCTCTTTCTTATCGCGCTTGAGCTGCTCTTCCAACCGACGGGCCTGTTCCTCCTGTCGGCGAGCCTGTTCCTCCTGCTGCTCTTTCAACAGACGGGCCTGTTCCTCTCGTCCGCGCTGCAGCTGCTCCTGTAGCATCGCCATCAGAGCACCTAAGTCAGGTGCTGCAGATGTAGGAGCTACTGACGGGCCTGCAGCCGGCGGCTGACCCTCAGGAGCTACTGACGGGCCTGCAGCCGGCGGCTGACCCTCCGCCGTCTGCGGCGTTGCACCACCAAATCTCCTTTGGTCCGTCTCCTGCTGGCGTTGACTTCGGGTACGGACACCCTCCGTTTCCTCCTTAGGTAAAATCGGCATGATTTTATTCCACTTCTGACACCGATTGTTACGAGCTTGAGGTTCGTGACAATAAAAATTGCCGATAAAATTACCTAAATTAACACTTTAATTTACTTTACACAAATTAAAACTTAAAACACTAATAATTAAACACACTAATTCACTTTATTCCGCTCCGAAGCTTCGCTTGTCTCGCCAAATCAACACTACCTCGATCGCATCTTGCAGCGCCTATTTATTTAAATTAGCAAAGAAGCACCCGGAATATTCAAGTAAATGCGCACAAAGGGACGAGTGTGCGAATGTAGATTTTCTAGAAACATAGTTCTTCGGATGGCGCTGTCGGTTGAGTGATTTGTGATGTCATTTTCTCGATGCTCCCCTCGCTCTCGTTCCTGACACTAGATGGCACTAGTGTATCGTCGACTTGAGCGCGTAACAATACTATTGAATATCTACCATCTTTCTTAGAACGTTCTTGCGAAATTGTAACTGTGATGAAGTGAATAGATCCATACGAGTTTTGAAAAATGCATGTTATATACTTTCATAATACGTCTTAATGGGGCGCGTTCACCTGCATTGGTTTTACATAGTTTAGGCGCAAACAATTTATGTGTATACACGTCTCTAATGCGTTGAGAACGACTAGGGACACGGATATATATTTTGTTAAGCAGTTCACTACAATCTAAATCATTTCGAATTATTTTGAATAATAGTATTAGATCAACGTATATTCTTCTTTTTTTAAATATGAATTGAAAACTTTTTTTAATAAGTTGCGATACGATGATTTAGCGTGGTAACATTTATAATTTATAAAACGAAGAAACTTTGCTTGTAATGATTCTAGAAGTTCACCATATTTATGATAATAGGGGTTCCATACTTGCGTTTCATATTCAATTTGTGGTCTGATAAGTGATTTGAAAAGTAGTAAATAAGATGAGGAGCTTTAAAAAAAATTACACGTTCGTGCAACAATTCCGTACATTTGATACGCTTTATTTGATACATGGCTGATATGAGCATTAAAGGTTAGATTTGAATCGTAAATGATGTCTAAATCTTTTATTAATGATACTTTTTCTAAGGGACTCTTGAGAAGAGAATATATGTAATTGTAGGTTTTTACGTTTTTGGTGAAAGAAATAGATTTACATTTAGGGATGCTTAATTGCAATTTATTGATTAGACAGTAATTAGATAACCGCTCAAGATCTTCCTGTATCTTCTCACAATCATTAAGGGACTTTACACTTCGATAAACTTTCAGGTCATCAGCATATAACAAAAAATTACTATTTATAAAACAAGACTGAATATTATTTATATACTATGTGAAGAGCATCGGACCTAGTATAGATCCCTGTGGTACACCTGAGGATACTAATTTTTCGCTAGAGGAGAATCCATTAACCACAACTTTTTGGGTCCTATAAATAATGTACGAAGAGAACCACCGCAATAAGTTTCCACGTATACCATTGAACGAAAGTTTTTGAAGAAACGACTTTATCAAAAGCTTTACAAAAGTCTGTGTAAACAGTATCAGTTTGTATTCGATTGTCCATATTATCAAACAGAAAGTTTGTATATAAAATAAGATCGGTGTTTTACGAAACCATGTTGTTCTGGAATTAGTAAGTTGTGTAAACTCGGATAAATTGAATTATGTACTAAGCGTTCAAGGACTTTTGATAAGGCAGAAAGTAAAGAAATAGGTCTATAATTAGTCACGTCAGTTTTAGAACCGTTTTTAAACACTGGGGTTATATTCGCGGATTTCCAGACTGTGGGCACTAAACCTTCACGCAAACTGCGGTTATACAAATAGAACAGAGGTACGCTTATTGAGCTAGCAGTATGTTTGAGGAAAAAAGATGAGATACCGTCTGGTTCTGAGCTTTTAGTTATATCTAAGTTTTTTAGACATTGTTCTATTGTGTTTTTTGAAAATGATATATCTGAGATAATAAAGTTAGTGTTTGATGAGCAAGGAAGTGAATCTATTCCGTACGTCATCAGTGAGCTGTTCTCATAAACTGAAGTAAAATAGTTAGAAAAAAATTCACATATGTCCTCAGGATTATCGGTTTCATTTCCATCGTGAGACATTACTTTAGGAATACCACATTTTTTTTATTGTTTACAAAAGATCAAAATACTTTTATGTCTTTCTGCAAACTTGTTTCAATTTTACTTAAATATGAATTAAAGCACTGCGCGGAAACTTGTTTAAATCTTTTTCGAAGTACAGAGTATTCCTCATAATCTACTTGGTTAGAATTTTTTCCACTTTATCCATTATTTTTCTTTATTTTTAAATATGTGTATTAGTGGGCGTGTAAACCATATTGGAAACTTTTTAGATTTGATTGGGCGTAAAGGTACGTGTTTCCTAATGATTTTATATATCTCTTCATAAAAGTGGTTGGTGGCAGTGTCTAAGGACGGCACCTCTAAAATACTTGCCCAGTCTACACGTTTAATATCGTCATTAATATCTGCATATTTACCCTCGCAGAATCGGTATTTTGGTAAAGTTTTACGCGCCAATTGTATGTATTCTACGTTGAAAAGTATGTCGGCGTTAAGTGGTAAATGAAAGCGTCGGAACTAAAGGTTTAGTGGTGACTTACAAGTACTTGTATCATTATTTGAAATGAAAAGATCTAAGATGCGATTCTTATTGTTTTTAATTAAATTAAATTGTTTGCAACCTACAATTGATAAAAAAATTTGAAACGAAACGTAAAGTCATTGGATTTTTGCAGTAATGTGTATTTGGAGTACATGACGTACTTCGGTCATACTGCAGCCACTCAATGTCGGGTAGATTAAAGTCCCCGAAAATATATATTTTTGTATTTTCGTTACACATAAGCTCATTTTGGAGAGAGTTGAAAAATAATTGGTAAGCAAGTAGTTAAGGGTTCATTTGGTGGTATGTAAACACCGCCAACAGCGTGATATCCGTTGTGTTGCTTAGAATAAAACTTAAGTTTCACTCGTCGGTTATACGATTTCGTCTTCACAGTGAAAAGTGGACTTTAAAATACATCTAGTGCCATTTAGCCCCATGCGCACCGCAATCAATACACCTCCACCGTCTATTTTACCACATAACTCTCGATTTCGATCGCATCGGTACACTACATAACGCGAATCAATGAATTCACTATCTGCAATATTCGAGGTCAACCATGTTTCCGTGAGAATTATTATATCATAATGTTCTAACAATATATTATTGAATAAAGCACTCAACTTTGTCCTCAAACCCCTACAATTCTGATAGTATACCTGTATTTTATAAGCCATCTTTATAAATAGTATACGTTTTAAGAATTACTAGTAATAATTTAAAAAATAAAATACGAAAAAGTGTAAAATTCCAAATAAAAAACATATGGAACTATATATCGCAAAAATTTGTTCGTGTACAAGATTTTTTAAAAGTAATTTAGTTGGTAATAATTGTATTATGTTATTTGTTAGAAAACGTATATCGTGAATTGTATTAAAATGTAAACACAAAATAGTCATTGTGGCGGTGGCCGCAGAAAAATATATGTGGTAAAAGAATTGTCCCAGTCGTAAACAACACATAGAGTAATGCAACACTAAGAGCTTGCAAATAAATCTTATAAGAAGACGTACCTTATTCATATATTTTCAAATTTGTTATGTGGTATCATTATGTTTACTTTTCGATAATTGATGTTGTTATCTTTGTATAGCATAAATAGCAGATGTTTCGCTTGTACAAACTTATTACTAATAACTATTTCACAAGTAAATCCATCATTTGGTATCCTTTGGTTTAATTTTCGGTAATATATCTTTGTCCCCTTCGTATAGCAAAAATAGCAGATGTTTCGCATGCACGAACCAGTACAGTTCCGCGCTTGATCCACACAAATCTATATCAAAACAAAACTTTACTATTCAAAGTAAAAATAAACAAATTCTTACTTAACGTGCTCATTGATATATATATATTTTGAACGGCTCCATGCATATTTATTTGCTCTGTTGTGATTCCTTTTGATAGTCTTGCGTCTTGATAGTCTTGCAGCCGAAACAAAGTTGTCACGCGTTGCTTGATTGAAAATTTTTACAATTACGTTCTTCGGGCGTGAAATCTTAGGGTTCATATGAGGTACACGATGAATTGTAACTATGTCTTTAGTTGAAATTGGTTGCTTTATGACTTTAGCAATATTCTCCAGTATTTGTATTAAGTTCTCGCTTCGTTTTTCAGGCAGATTATTTATCTCAATATTACAATTTCGAGATTTTTGTTCAAATTCAGCCAGTTTAGTTTCTAATTCAGAGATACGTGCTTCGAATACAGGTGTGGATTACAGCTGCTGTTCTATTCTAGATACGCGCTTGCTGACATCATGAGTTCTTTTGTCTAAATCATCGTATTTATCACTGATAAATTTCAGCGTGGTTTTAATTTCGTCGAAAGTCATTAAGAAGGGTATTAAATTTTGTTTCTTGTTTTGAGAACCAGGAATCAAGCCTGTTAAGTAAACTGCTTTGAAGAGTTTTAAATTCTTGTTGTAGATCGGAAATTGCAGGAATCACGCTACTACCTTTCCGAAATGTTATATAAGGAGGAGGTGATTCATTTTCAATAAATGAATCGTTAACACTCATTTCTCCGGGTCTTTAACCTTGTTGAGTTTCACACTCTTGCGTAAATGTACTGTTTACAGTTGTCATGTTTATAACTTGACCGCTTTGTTATGAAATTAATCTGTGCAAAATCTCCACGATGCGTTCGGGTGATGTCGATATAGCATTAACGTTAAACTCCGATGCTTTACACGAGACTTACACATACGCACGGCACAATGCAATTAGTTAAACGACCGACTTGCGCCGACGCTTAAGGCGGAATGATTCATAGATTGCCTTTAAGGATATTTGCCAAAGTTACCTCGCTTGGCAGGCGGGTTGCCAACCGCATTTCTTACTTTTAGTCATTATTAAGAAGACGCTGCTTCTGCTGCCCTTCCCGTGGTTTGTTCCCTTCTATGGCCTCTTCAGAAACCCACGGGTTGCTAAGGGGTAGTGGATATTCTTACACCGCCACTACACGGTGATAATAAAGAATTCTATGTGTACTACTAGACTGGCAATTCAGAACAGAAACTATGTCACAGCTGTGGATGGCTGGCGCGGAAATATGCGACGCAGTTGCATTATCGCGTTTTACGTATGGTACGAGCACCGACCGGTGCAGATGTACGTACAGACCGTGTTGGCCATCGTGTACGAGTACGTGTGCGTGTACGTGTATGTGTGCGTGAACTGACCGGTGTAGATCTGCGTGTAGGCGGTGTCGGTGAACTTGTCGGGAGCGGTGAAGGCGCGCAGCTTGACGAAGTAGCGCGTGTTGGACTTGAGCGGGCCATTGCAGTATGCGCGGCCGCCGCCCTCGCACCGCTCCGACCCGATCGTGAACTCTTCCACCGCAGACGCGTGGAACGGGTAGTACGGCTCCGTCACCTGCACGTGCACACATTGTTTTTGTTTTTATAGAATAAGGGTGACAAACGAGCACGCAGTCCACCTGATAAGTAAGCGGATGCTATAGCTTATGGATATCTACATCTATCCTCGATTAAGAATAAAACTGCAGATGCGTGGTCACCTCTAAGAACTAAGATGAAATGCCTCGTTTCCAGTAAAAAGGGTCTCCAATTCTCTACACCCACCATACGACACACAACAGAGTTAAACTGATACCCCGGTAGAGCCGACCCATTGAATGAAATGTAATTAATAATTTTTTATTCAATATAGATTATTGCATAATACTTATTGAAAGTCATTTTTTGATTTAAAATTGGTTCGGAAAAAACCTCTGTCCTGGGAAGAACCAGCAAAAAACCCAGCGGTACTTTTTTAACATATTTCACTTTATAAAAATTTGTTTTGTACAATGTTTGAATGAATTTTCATAACGCCAGCATGGTGGCGATCACCTCATTCCCAGGGGTTATTTTCATTTATGTATTCTTTGATATTATAATAACCCTTTTTGTAGAATTTTTCTTTAATAAAACATTTAAACTTGTTTAATGACAAATTTTGTACATTTTCTGGGATTTTGTTGTAAAAACGTATACATTGCCCCACAAGCTTATGTTTGTTTCTAGCTTTCTAGTGCTTAAAGTGTAAACATCTTTATTCTTAAAAAGCAATTTTATGTTTTTATGTATATACATTACTTTTTCATAAATATATTGCGACGCCAAAGTTAATATGTTTATTTCTTTAAATTTTTCTCTAAGAGACTGTTATAAAACTCCCGTAAAACAGCTCTCTGTTGCAAAAAAATATGACATCAGTCGCATTACCCCATAGCAAGATTTAATAATACATTACGCTATGAAAGTAACTAAAATAAACTAATCGAGCTGTTTCTACATTGGTGAGACTTCTAATTTTTCTTACAGCGTATGCTGCAGAACTAAGTCTGCCTGCTAATTTAAATATATAGGGGCCGCATTGAAGCTACGCGTCAATAGTCCTACCACCAATCAATGTCCGCCGTGATGTTCCAATGCGTATTGACGAATTTCACATGTCTTTGAAATATTTTTTCTTTCTTTTATTTCCCAGACATACAGGTTTCCTCGCGATGTTTTCCTTCACCGTTGTAGTTGTATTTTTTTTAGTTTTTAAACTAAAAAAATATTAAGAAGAAAATAGCAATAATTAGATTAAAAATTATTTATATCTATGAAAGGTAATGCCATCTTTTTGTAAATTTGACGTAACAAATCTCTTTTTGCAGCAAAAAAACTAAACAATTCGGCATCTCGATTGGACCGCGTTTCAGCCGTGGAACTAGAATTAGTCTAGCTGGTGAGCAGTGCGGCTGCAACTAGTTTTATTGTACGCAAAATACCGCGTGGAATTACTATTTGATAGAGAAACACGTCTGCTCATAGCTACTCACCTTCGGTTCGACAGTGGCCCGTGTTGTTCTATGTTAATTTTGAAGCTAATTAAAATAAGTATTCACGTCAAAAAGTTTTTTAGTGTTGTAATTTTAATGACGATAATGGCAGTGAGGTTGTGAGGTTGTAAACTGATGGGGTAGAAGAGTGGTGGTTTTACCTGGTAGGGCGGCCAGACGGGTAGACGATGCACGTCGCGCCAGGAGGGTAGGCGCGCGGGCGTGTCGTTGCGCGGTTCCTCACCCACCACCAGCGTGTACGCCGTCACGTTGCCGTTCGCCGCAGAAAAGTAGTCTGCGCGGAACCGCACTGCCACCTGTACATCACGTGCCATGGTAACTTTAGTATATACATAGTTGCAAGTATCTCTGATTGCCCATTAAGCTTGGCATAATGGGCAATCAGAAATACGCGCGCTCTATAGTTTACTTATGTATACTCTAATGTTAGAATCTCATTTATGTAATTTAATAAATATATAATTTATAATGAATAAACTTACATTTAATAATATTTATTACAAATAACAGTTATAATGATGACTGTAGATCTATAGATCTAGTGATCTACAATCCTCATTATACAAATCTGCCTCGAAGGGTCAAGTTATGTAGGTTTTGCCTGTGATTCCGTACACTGAAGTAATATAATGTTATAATGTACGAGTATATCTAAAGTAAAAATGCTGTTTGGTAAGAAAAAAGCTATAGAATTGGGAAATGTAGTGTAATAAAGTTAGTAATGGTCCATTCCAAATATGGGTAATGTAAAATTGTTATGTTAATAGTTAGTGTAATGTACACGCATTTACTATTCACGTACCAGCAATGTGTTCGACCTAAGTGGATCGCTTGTAAGTTTGCAGTCGGTAGACAGTAGTACAAGGAGTCAGCAGCGTATAATACCAACTCGTCAATGCTGTCGTAGTTCGTATGGTGAGTGTAGAGAACGAGAAGATGAAATGCCTCGATTCCAATATAAGAAGACTTTTTTATAGTGGAATCAAGGTATTCCATCTTAGTTCTCAAGAGTGACAAAGCATCTGCCATTTTTATTTTATGAGAATTTAATTTAGAAACTTACTATCAGGTGAACTGTGTGCTCGTTTGTCGTCTTTATGTAGTCCATCTCAGTGGTCGGTGTGTACCGGTAGTGTGGTGTAGTATGACATGCGCTGCAGCATGAGTCGTGGCGCGGTGATCGGTCGTACCGTGGAGCTGGTGGAGGCGATGGCCATGTGCTGGCTTCAGTGTAGTGTGGTGTAGTGTGTTATGTGTGTTGCATGCTAGGTGTCGTGCTACAGCACAAGAATGTACCGTGGAGCTGGTGGAGGCGAGGTGCGCGGGGCGCGCGTCGGTGCGCGGGCGCGGCGGCGCGGCAATGGCCATGTGCTGGCTCCACCGCGCACCCGCACCTGCACCTGCGCCCGACTCCGCGCGCAGCGTGAACTCGTACGTGCCACCCGGCGCCAGACCCGACACCGTGCCGCTTGTCGCTGTACTCATACATACGCACAAACACGTACGTAAATAAGCAATGTGTGAGTGCGTGTGTATGTTTGCCACACATATGCCCAAAAACTTAAACGCTGATCATTGTTAAGATAACTTTAAGTCTTGTTTTGTCCTTAAATCAAAGTGACTGTGACAACACGAGACTTAACGATATCTTAACATTGAGTAGCGTTTGAGTATTTAGCCAACACACACACACACACGCACCATATATATATATATACACCTATTCTATCACGTTGATCATGTAAATCCAAAAAATAAATTGGTAAACTAAGTAATTTGGGTCAGCGTGTAAATGATGACTACGCGCGCTCTGACATAAAGGCACTGTACTTCGTACACGCTATACCTACGGAGCGACGATCAATGTTAATTATATATATATATATATATATATATATATATATATATATATATATATATATATATATATATATATATATATATGCTACTAGACCGGCAATTTGAAACAAAAACTTTGTCTTGTTATAGACATAGAAACTTTGTGTTGTTATAGCTACTGTGTAGCTTTACCGAGCAGAGGTATAACTCTAGTTGTATTTTAATTTCCGACAGTTACCGTTTTAGGCAAATACGAAACAAGGTTACGTACTTATCCAATATAATCTTTAACTCACGTGGTTTATCCACGTGACGTGCGCACATAAATAACAACACTTAACAACGTGTTATTAATTATGGGAAAATTAAAATAATAATATCCAATACACACTTTTCAATAGTTCCATATTTAAATAAGGTTTTGTATTATGTTCAAGCATGTCAAAAACATTTAGTAATTGACGTTGCGTTGATCGTAAATAAACCCCATGTATATTTAAAAAAAAACGCGAATCGCGCTTCAACAATAGCCGCGCGTATACGCTTACATAAATAAAGAAAATATCTTTATGATATAAACAAATTAAACACTTGGTTACAAAGTTATGAACCTTGGACCAACAGTGCGTCTCGGGAGATCTTGTATTGAATTTCGTATAAATCCTCACTCGTACAACTGAATTGTTAATCGAAGTCTCAAAAATTTACATGCATCGTTGTGCCTGCAAAACCAGACGAATATTTTTTTGCAGAAAATCAGTAAAGTAAATAATATAAGTATTTACTAAACCCATTTCAATTGATTACAAACATAGCAAAAGTTTAATGATTTATGTACTTGGTTATTATTTATGTACTTGGTTATTATTAAAATAATTTGTTAAATTGAATAAAACTATTTTGTTATTCCTACTGAAAAGTAGATTTTTTTGTTTGTCGGGTTTCGCAGTGCTCAGCATTGAAACTTATACATATTATCTTACTATGGTTAAGTTAAATAAGTTATAATTAAACTTATTCATATACTCAAGTTTAGTTAGCAATGAACAAGATAATTCTAAATCACAAAGATCTATTTATTATATGGTGGCTTAAATTATTTTAATAGCTATATAAATACCAACCGTCGGGTGGGAACTCCAGTGTGTGCACGTCATCGGGACGGTCACGAGGAGCATAGGTGAGTATGTAGCGTCGAAGAACTCCGTTGCGTTCGTCAGGTGGCAGGTGCCAAGCGAACGTGAGCTCGCTGGGGCGCGCGTCACGCGGCGCGAAGTTTCGCGGCGCGCCCGGCGCCGCCTCGCGCGTTCGCACCGCCAGCGAGCGCGCGCGCGACCGCGTCAGGATCGTGGCCGGGGTGCCCGCCCGCGTCTGCACACGCACTTACACGTACACATACACACGTACACACACAACATGAGCACGCGCACCGTCGGTGTATCTTGATGTCAATTTTTATCAAAATTAATATCTGAATCCACATGATCATGGAAAATTAAGTTGTTAAATTTAGAAGATGATCGCCTTATTGAAATTCTTTGTTACTGGATCGATTGTTTTTAAAATAAGTGTGCGGAAGTCCACGAGATCTAAGAAAACAAAGTCCACAAGATTTCGGTTGGTATCAAAATCTATATCGGAATGTCTCTCAGGTCATGAAATATGAATCTTGTCCGCGTAGTGTAACGTCATGTAGAACAAGAATTCTCTCTCGCACACGTGATTGCGTTCTCCTGTATTGAATTGTATTGAAATCACAAAAATAGTAATAATAAGACAATTGAAATGAATTAGCGCTTGATTACTTCCAAAACCGATATCGCCACATCTTAACACATACGCTTTAAGCGACCGATGCCTGCAGCCGTATTATAAACCTACGAAATGTACAATGATATCTAATGATGACGTTACACTGCTTGGCGAGTTTCTTGTTGCAGCAATGGTAATTGTACAACATGAAAAGTAATAAATGAAATTTTACAAAGGTAAATATCAAAAGTATATTAGTTAAAACAATGATGATTAGTAAATAATCAACTTACCGATGAAACTTTATCAATTGAATTACACGTCCTTGATAAGTTTTTACAACTGATTATGCTGCAGTTTATAATTATAATAACATACGAGTTCACGTACGACGTTCCCTGCGCAACTAAATCACAAAATGGTGAATGGTCACGCGTCTATGCGACTTCTATTGTCTTATTATTACGATTTCTGTGAATGAAATCATTCAAACGTATAGCATATATTACAGCACCAAGTGTGCTGGTGTTTAACGATGGTAGACGTAACACGCTTTGACGATATCATTGGAGGTAGGTTGAATACAGACTGAGGGGGACACAACAACGCGGATCGCGGACAACTACGGACCTAGCATGAAGGTAGGGTATAGGTACCTCTACGGTGAAGGTGTAGTCGCGGTGCGGGCGAAGGGACGTGAGGTTGAGGTGCAGCTTGTCGGTGCGCACGGCCTGCAGCTGATCGGGTGCCGCCAGGTACTGCACCTCAAAGTCCGTGAAGTCGCCGGGCGGCCGCGCCCACGCCAGAGCCACGTGCCGCGCGCCCACCTCGGTCGCGCGCAGCTCCGACACCGCACGAGGGTCTGAATGGACGCATGCGGTTCTACTTTTGCCAGTGTCAAGTATACTAAGACATTATTGCTTAAAATAATTTATTTCAAAACTTCACTGTGAAATATTTGGGAGATTTTAGCGTCGTCTAGGTCTGGAGATCGCCTATTCAGATACCTTATCTTGAGAGGCGTTCGTTTCATCTTTTCCATTAATAGGTCGCATGCACAAACGTTTAATACACACCACTTTTACGTATCAAAATGCACTTCAAATTATTATTCCACCGTCAGCGAAGTTCCTGCTAAAACTCTCCAAGTGTTTTTTTTTTTGTAGAATAAGGATGACAAACGAACACTGTCTACCTGATGCCAAATGGATGCTGTGGCCTATAGACATTTACATATATCTATTTTTTTTTGTAGGACAGGGTGGCAAATGAGCACATAGTCCACCTGATGGTAAGTGGTTGCTGTGGCCCATAGACATCTACATCTATCCTCGATTACGAATCAAAATGCAGACGCGTTGTCACCTGTGAGGACTAAGATGGAATGCGTCTTTTCCAGTAAAAAGGGCCTCCGGTTCTCTACACTCACCATACGAAACACAGCTACTATTTTACGCTGGTCTTCTGTGAGATCGTGGTCCTTCCCCGGTCGAGCCGACCCATTCGTGCTACAACTATATACTAATATAACTGCAGCATGGCTCTACCACGTATAAAATCCTTGATTAAAAATCAAAATGCAAATGCGTTATCACTCCTAAAGACTAAGATGGAATGTTCTTCACTTAGCATACGAAACACAGCAGCATTAAGTTGCTATTTTAAGCTCGTATTCTGTAAGAGCATAGTCCTTCCCCGGTCAAACCGCGCCATTTGTGTTGCAGCCATAATAGAGCTGCAACATGGCTCTCCCACGCATAGATCATTACAGTAGTGGTTCTTAACCGGTAGTCCATAGCCCACTGGTTATCTGTGATGGCACCTGAAGTGGTCCGTGAGGGGCTCATACAAACAATAACACATAAAAAGGTCGAGAACATTTTTGGATATAAAATTCTATGTCCAGGGCCAATGCTCAATAAAGCCTCAGGATTGAAAATGCCACAGCATCAAGTTGTTATTTGATGCACTGTGTGATTGTTTATCATCCACATTCTATAAAAAAAATGTTTAGGTTACACGCGGTAGAATTAAAATCTTCATAAAACTAAACTTCGAGTCTTTTCACTCCCGCAGAGTATCAGGAGTAGGACAATTGTAGATTTATTTATTATAATATTTTTAGTAAAATGTAAAATTATTATACATTTTATTCTACATAAATATTATTACATTATTAACATATATACAGCCTCCAAGTTTTCAATTTAGAGTGGCTTATGACGACCAAAGTATATAATAGTAAATATAAAACACTGTATACTGTATTCTATTTCATTCTCTTACAGATTTAATAACCCTATAGATATTATTTTTCTCTTTCTAGTGTCACTTTTTCGTTTTATGGAATTTTTAAAATACAATAATTCTAAGAAGTCACTTAAAAAAATATGTCAATGTGTGTGTATGTGAGTTCAGCCGGAAGCGGTACGCATTGGGCTGCGGGAACTGTGTGAGTGAGTACGTACAGAGTCTCGCCTGGCGCTGCACGGGGTGGCTGGTGACGTTGTGCGAGACGGTCCACATGGTGAGGTTGTAGAGGCGGCCGGGCACGAGGCCTCGGAAGTCGACCGCGTGCGATTCGGCCGCGGCGGACCGCTGCAACGTGCGCGGCGCCTCGCCCGCCGCCTCCAGCCGGAAGCGGTACGCGTCGAACTGCGCCGCCGCCGCCGGCGTTCGCGTGTACACCACGCGCTGCATACGCACGTATCAAGTACAAGTACACATACATACACGTGCACGCACACGTACACATGCACGTGCACGCACACGTAAGTGTACGAACACATATGTACCCTTTTATTTTATAATTTACATGTGAAAACTTTTTAAGAGTTAATAGTTTCTACATAAATATACAAAAACAATTGATTGTAAATAACTGTGAGTTTTCCCAAAAATATAAAATAAATATTAAACTCGGCTAAGCACACACAACTGAGGAATAAAAGATTTTGATGATATGTGAAATTCGCCAACTCTCTAGAACATCACTTCTAACTGCTCCATAACCTTTAAAAATGGAAAAAAGCCCTTGTACCCAGCATTAGAACGATCTTTTCTATTGCCTCCTTAGAGTACTTGATCCTAAGATAATACAAAATACATGTAAAATACCATGTCGGTATCGAACGACTTATTCTTAAGGGGACATTCAGGGCCTATACAAATGGTGAAGACAAGGTTGTGCGTGACATCACTGCGTGAACATGCGTGGCGTAGTTTTAGCACCGGGGGAGGGGAGCAAGACGGCAAAAATAAAGTTCCACGTCATGAATTGCACGGTTGCATTGTCGGGTTAACTATATAACACTAATTAAAGCAATTCAGTACAGTCAATGTTTAATTTATTCTCATCGGTACGGGCAGTTCTCCCTATAACAAGGTGTACAGGTCCCCAATAACATACAGTATTTTTCTATTTTCCCATAGACAACGACACCAGATTAAATATTTTAAGTAAATTTTTTTCGATACAATCTATGTCTACCACTGCACTGTTACTATGTTTTGTTTTTTACGAATTAATTATTTTAAAACTAGGAAACTTCTAAATTAAAAACTAAATTCAAATTCAAATTCATTTTATTCATTTGCGATATATGGGTTACAATAGGTCTTAATAATTTAACAAAATACAGCCATATTCTACCTTTCGGTATGCAAACTACTTAAATATTAGATTTTATTTATAATTAAAATTAAATGGAAAATGCCGATAATTACATTAACATAATATAACCCTATTTGTATATTTGCGCTACTAACATAATAATAATTCACAAAATAATGATAAAATACATGTAATAATTAAAATTGTAATGTCCAAGTAATAATGTCAAAACGAGTAGGTATAAATTGTCTCAAAATTAATAACATAGATAACGTTTCGTTCAATAAATTTGATAGTTAAAATTTAAAAATTGTCATATAGATAATCGTCAATATTATAATACGCTTTTATGGTTAAAAATGTGTTTAGTTGTTTCTTAAAAATGTGAAAGCTCTTAGAATCTCTTATATATTTAGGTAAATGGTTATACAGTCGAGGACCCATACAGAATACGCTTTTTTGAAACAAAACAGTCTTACTATTGGGATGGCTCAATTTATCTTTATGACGCTGGACATTTAGTTTTTTGTAAAAACTTAAGTTTTGACGTACAAACAAGACTACCTCATATATATATAGACATGGCATTGTTAATAATTTTAAATTAATGAAGTATGGCTTACAACTCTCACTTTGGTTAATTTTACAAATGGCTCGTAAGCATCTCTTTTGAGCTTTAAATACTGTTTCTTTGTCCGTACAATTACCCCAGAACATAATACCATATCTAAGTGTAGACATAACATAAGCATGATATGATGCCATTACGGCGGATGTGTCCACAACTTTTCCAAGCATATATAACGCATACGAAAAACGATTTAATTTCATACACACACTGCTCACATGAGACTGCCAGTTCAAATTGCAATCTACATTTATACCCAAAAATTTTATATTATCTATGGTATTGATTTTTTGTCCTAGATAATTGATATTTAAATTATTTATTTTATTACGTTTTTGATAGAATGTCATAAGTTTTGTTTTTTCTAAATTTATATTTAAATTATTTATGTTTAGCCAATTCATGATTTTCTCTAAAGCAAAGTGTATGTTACTTTCTAAATCTATTTTGTTTCTGCTAGTGAAAATAACTGTGCTATCGTCAGCAAATAATACTATTTTGTGATTAATGACGTTGGGAAGGTCGTTGATATAAATAAGAAACAACAATGGTCCTAAAACACTTCCTTGCGGTACTCCAGTTTGTACGACTCTGTATTCAGAAACATAGGTCATTTCTTTTCTTGATTTTAGACAAATTTTTGTAATGTGTGTACTTTGTTTTCTGTTAACTAAATATGATGTTAGTAGATCTAGTGCATTACCTCGAATGCCGTAGGCTTCAAGCTTTTTGAGTAATATTTTATGATCAACATAATCAAATGCTTTAGTAAGATCCATGTAACTGCCAAGTTATACCGCCGTTTTCAGATATCCAGCAAAAACTAAACATATTATATAAAAGAAAAAGACAGACGTAGAAACAATCCCACTTAGATTATTCTTGAAACAAAAATCAGTATAGTTTTGGAGGACGAAAACGAAAAGACGAAATGATAATTTGAACAATTTTACACGGATATAATGAGACCGAGCTGAAGTTTTTATATGAATTTATAATTGCTATTTTAGCTAAATGGTTTAATAATAGATGTTTTACCAATGAAATTGCCGTACTGCAGTACTGGTCATTTCAAATCATAATAATTTTTGTTTGGCTAAGACTTCTAATTTCAAATGAATTTTGGAATAAAATTAATTTTTGAAAACTAGTCATTTGTTTATTGATAAGCGTTATGATTTTATCGCATTTCAATCTTTTACGTCATCATGGATGGGTTAAAAATGCGAGTAATTATAGAATATGTTTACCGTCGTGGCAGCAACGCGGTACAAGCACACACAAACATCACACCGACATTTACGGAGCCAATACTACAAACAAACGCACCACCTGTTATTGGTTTGCCCGCTTCCGTTCTGGAAATTTCGACCTGAAAAATGAACCCCGTAGTCGTCCGAAAACTTTTGTTGACAATGACGAATTAAAAACAATTATAGAAGCTGATGATACTCAATCTACGGCTGAATTAGCAGCAGCTTATATTAGCATCAAAACAATATTTGTCTATTTGCATCAAATTGGCACGGTAAAAAACGCTTGACAAATGGGTGCCCTACGAACTCAATGATCGCCAGCGCGAAGTAAGCGTCGAGGCGTGCCTTGAACTTCTCAACAGGCCCACAAACGAAGGAATTTTGAACAGCATTGTTACATACGACGAAAAACAAATTCTGTTTGACAAATGCAAAAGCTCAGCAAGATAGTTGGATCTTCGTTCAGCACCTAAACAATGCCTTAAAGGAAAACTTATCTCTAGAAAAGTGATGGTCACTGTTTGGTGGTCTAGCAGCGGTATGACTCATCACAGCTTCTTTTCAAACAGGATGAGCATTACTGCAGACATGTACTGAGAAGAAACGAATACAATGATGGAGAGGCTCGCACAACCAGCTTTAGTCAATCGCTCGTCCCTGCTGCCTCCGCATGACAACGCGTGACCTCATACTGCACAACAGACGGTCTCCAAATTACACAAAAGTTGCAAGTTCTTCGTCATTCGTCTATCGTACTCACCAGATCTTGCGTCTACAGACTTTCACTTTACCCAGAGTTTGGATAGCACTATTGGCGGAAATAAAATCAATACCCGAGACGCAGTACAAAATGCCTGTTTCCTCATTAAATTGCTACTGCGTTGGCAAAGATGCGTCGATTGCGTGGGTGATTTCAATTAATAGAAATAAAAAATATAGTAAAAAAATCCGTTAACTTATTTCATAAAAAACAGCAATTTCATAGGTAAAGATCTAATATATTCAGTTATAACATTGCAAACTATTTTAAAAGATATTACGTTATGGTTTACAAACATTGTCCATAAATTATTTAGATATTTATTACAAAAAGTACCAGCAATAATATTAAAATGTTTTAAAGAGATATTAGAATTTTATCGCAAAAACTTATCAATGGTACATACCAAGTCTGCGGATACGGTTTCATTGTCGTCGGACTCTGGCCGGCTGGACTCGTTCACGATCATCTCTGACTGGATAACGGGACCTGCAATCCAATTTATATTGGAAGAATATTTGTTATCCAATTGTTCCGTAGTCAGTTGACTGTTTTAAATTTATAATCACCAAGTAAAAGCCCAGAAATCGAATAGCCGAGAATCGGTTAACGTTACGATTTTTTTTTGCGTATACAATATTTTTTTATAAAGAAAATTTTTTAATTTACGCGAATACAAGTAAAATTTTATAGATTTACGGAAGGATAGATAACTGTGGCGCAATGACGCTGAGAGCCGCGAGATCGAATCCCGCACGGAACAAGTATTTGTATAGCCTAAAAATAATTGTTCCGGGTCTGCATGTTCGTTTTTGTGAAATTTATGTATTGAAACAGCCTTAAGGGAACATCCTGGTATAGGAATCATGTTTTTATAATAGTAATAATTAATAATAGATGTTTAATGCTTTGCAACATGAATAATAAAAAAAAGTTAAAATCAATAAATTAATATTGAAAATTCGTTAACAGCGTTATACAATATTGATGGCGTAGTTTAATACAATGTCTAAAAAGTATACAACTATGATAACTGTTTTTGTCTTACACGGTAGCAGGTTTCGTCTGTACGCGGTTGGTATACAATCCTCTTTTTGTATTGTATATTTTAAAAATAAAACTGGCTCCGCAATTTGCAAGACAGAAAAGCTTAGAAACTTAAATTGTGTATCAAGACTTCTAAGTATACTGCAAGACCAGCTTTTCGGTCTTAATACATTACGCACTAAGTTACGTTCAATTCTCCCTAACTCTTTGTTTTGTAAACCGCTAACGTTGTTTTCTACAATCTAATTTAGTTTAATGTGACTAAGAAAACGCTATCATTATTTATGTGTGCACTTTTGAAAAACGTGATTTAAACTTTTTGTAACAGAGGTAGAGCCACGCGACAGCTTTTGATGTCGCAATGATGAGCCGGCTCGAACCGGGGTGGTACAACGACCTCACAGACTACGAGCGTGAAGTAGAGGTTTACCTCTGCGTTTCGCTTGGTATGTGCAGGTGGCCAGGGGCCCAATTCCCCCCACCCCCCTCACCCTTAACATGGTAGCGGAATCAAATAAAAGACTACCCCAGGAGGGTACCAGCACCCCTGGTGAATGGCAAGTCCCTCGCTGAGCATCCACGACCAATTTATCCTACTCTTCCTGAGCGTGGGTGTTCAGGTTGCCGCGAGTTCGGGGGGAGGGGGACGAAATTCCGCTCGCGAATAAAACCTTAAAGCTGTCCACTGCCATCTGGAGACCGTGGAGCCAGGCTTGCTCACTCAGCAGGATTGCTCTGTATACGTCAGAGAAGACAACTGTTTTCTACGCATCGACAGTATTTAAGGTACGGACCTGTCCAACCTATGGTTGCGCGTAGACAGCGACGATCATCCCCGCGTCTACGGGCGCTTCTATAGGTTCTATAGCGGTAATGCCGAAACAGTCCGAACCATCGACGTCCAAATGGCTACAGATTCCTTGCTACAGCAGATCCCATTCGCTGATATGGTGATCCTTGGCAATTTTAACGCCCACCATGTCGAATGCCACGATTCACGTTTAACCGATCATTTGGAGAGATCTGTTTATGACTTAGCCTTGGCATATGGTCTTACACCGCTGGTTACTTCACCTACGCGGATTCCAGATGTTGGGAATAATGCACCTTCCCTGTTGGACCTTCTTCTGACCTCTCATCCGGACAGATATCAGGTTTCCGTCGACGCGCGTCTCGTCGTATCATCATTGTCTTGTCCGGAGTGTGGTGTGGTGAGCGTTAGTGTGAACTATCATCGCGGTTGGTAATTATGCAGGTTGCCGCCGTGTTTGGCACTATAGGTCGATCGATTGGGATAGGATGCGGTCTTTTTTTGCATCCCACCCTTGGGGGTGCCTTGGGGGTAGGTTTATTTTTCGCTGGACGATCCCACCGTTGTTGCTGTCGCTGATGTAATACTTCAGAGGATGGAACTTTTTATTCCATCCTTTGTGGTATCCATCGAGGGCAGATCTCAGCCATGGTTTGGTCTCTCCTGTAAAATAGCATCACGCTATAAGCAGGAGTGCTACCGGGCCTGGGTTGACGCATCAACGTCTCGGGATATAAACACCAGCGCTCTTAAAAGAAGTATAATTCCGCCTCCAGGTCCTTTAAAAGAATCATTGCCAAGGCAAGGTCTGAACACATCGGCAGAGTTGGCGAGGAGCTAGTTCACCTTCTTTCGGAAACCCGTCTCCATCTCTGCACAGAGAGAACGACTCACTGGCTAATGCCGCAAAGGAGAGAGCCGAGCTGTTAGGCTTTAGGTTCAACTCGACTCTCGATGACGGAGGAATACACCGCTGACCATCCCGCGGTGTGAGCGCTCCATACCGGATGTGAGGTGTAGACAGCGTTCGGTTCACAAAGCACTCCTCTCCCTGGATATCAGCAAGTCAAGTGATCCTGATGGAGTCCCTCCCATTGTGCTGAAGACACCGGTTTTAACGCGTCTTTTCCGGTACTCTTACTCCTAAGGCGTCATCCCGAATTCATGAAAGACAGCTTTGGTCCACCCAATCCCTAAAAAGGCGACCACTCAGACTAGTCCAACCTCCTTGTTCTCCAAATTAATGGAGTCCATTATAAACTGCCAGCTCATGAGGTACTTTGAGGATCACCAGCTGATTAGTGACCACCAATACGGTTTTTTCCGTGCTTGATCTTCTAGTCTACCTGACTCATAGATGTCATTGGCTGTTAGTTTGGACATAGCGAAGGCATTCGATCGGGTCTGGCACATGGCGCTTCTTTCGAAGCTCCCTTCCTATGGCCTTCCCGAGAAATTGTGCAATTGGATCACCAGTTTCCTTGCTGATCGGAGCATCAAGTTCGTAGTAGACGGTGCATGCTCGGATTATAAGCCTATTATTGCCTATGTTCCATAAGGTTCCGCGCTATCACCAACGATGTTTCTTCTATCAATTATAATTTTGCAAGCTAGTAACATTAATGGCTATACAGACGGCAGCACTGATGATACCGTATACACCGGCCGTGCCAATATTCCGCCGAGTACCGGGATAAACTTGTGTCTGTAGTCGAGTCTTTGCTGAACAAAGTCTCGGAGTGGGGGCGACTAAGTGTAGTCCAGTTTAATCCCCAGAAGACACAAGTTTGCGCGTTTACTGCTTAAAAGAACCCTATAGTCGTATCTCCTCAGTTTGAAGGCACTCCCCTTGCTGTCTCAGCTAGCACTGGAATCCTTGGCGTCGACATATCGAATAGTATGCTGTTTCGTGGTCACTTGGAAGGGAAGGCCGAATTTGCCTCTATAAAGTTTGGCGTGCTCAGCAGAGCGGGACAGTATTTCATGCCAGCACATCGCTTCCAAATGCAAGTTCAGCCTCAGAGCTATTCGCATCATCGACGACCGAGTTCTTTCTGATCGGCTCGATTCACTAGCACTGCGTAGGGATATTCCATCCATTTGCATTTTCTATCGCGTCTACCATGGGCAGTGCTCCGAGAGTTGCTTGGATTAATTCCAGCCACCAAATTTCACGAACACACATCGCGTTACGACGAAATTCACGACACCATTACCATTATCATCATTTAGATGTTTGATGGTCCACCACTGTGCATTTTACTATGAGTTTTCTTCCTCGTATAATTTCTCTGTGGAATTGTTTACCACCGGCGATTTTTCCGCACCGATACAATTTAGGGACCTTCAAGAAAAGAGCTTACTCCTTTCTAAAAGGCCGACAACACACAATTCCCCTGGTGTTGCGGTTGTTCGTGGGCGGCGGTAGTCACTTACCATCAGGTGAGCCGCATGCTCGTTTGCCCCCTCTTCTACAAAAATAAAAACTTCAGATGAGTATGTAACTTTTTTCGACATTTATTATAACAATAAAACATTAAATGTTGTAATTCAAATAACAACTGCATGGCATATTTACCACAGCTTTGATACAGTTTTTGTTCTGAATTACCCATCTTGTAGTATACAAAAAAGTGTTAAATTTTTTATTTAATGTATAATATGTGTAGCATACGTACGCGTGCGCGCGTGCATGGTGAAGAGATCGCTGGTGAGGTTGTAGGAGTGCGCGGCGATGGACACGTTGTAACCGCGGCCCGGTCGCAGCCCGCCCAGCAGCGCGCGCACTCGCGGCGACCCGTCCTCCCCGGCGCTGATGTTGCGCGCGCCCACGCCCTCCCGATCCCCCTGCCCTTCCGACTCCCCGTCTTCCCCGTCCTCGCCGCTGGGCCACCAGCGCAGCTCGTACCATTCCACGCGGCCGGCTGGGCGCGGCCACTCCAGTGTCATGTTCAACGTATCTGCCAGCTGCTCCACGTTCGACACCGGGTTCGGACCTGCATCATAACACTCTCTTCATTATACAACTCCAACACTAGCTCCTTTTCTATCTTGTAGTCCCAGTTATGAGTACTAGTCTCTATCTATTTCCGCTATCAAGCAGGGCCCTCACTGCTGTATCCGGATTTTAAGGATAAAAATAGTTGGCAGTCATGGGACGCTCCGTAGATGTGAAACATCATCGTTGACGGTAGAAATTAAAGAAAACAAATAAAGAAATATGGACAAAAATAAATAAAATATTAGAAAGAAATACAAAGTGTATAAAATTAGTATAGTAAAATAGAAAGACACAACTCACAACTCACACTCAAGCAACGAAGTGTGTAGTATATGTGCACGTATACAGAAGTAACTCGAGAGCGGTTGTATAGAAAGCAAGACGCGCCTAGGCGCGCCAATAGATTATTCACATTAAAAAGAGCCAGGTTACAGGCCGGTAGATATTGGTGGAGCTCGTTTTAATGGAATTTATTTTTTAAGATTGTGTTACTCGAATTCGTATGGTGTTTCGACTGCCAGTGATTCTCAATTAAACTGTTCCGGTTGAGTAAAACACATCTATTTCAAAATCAGAAACCTTTACTGAACGAGTAAGATACTGAGATCATAATTTACATTAGCGTAATATACGCCGATAAGTGTAACACGGACCTGTTTCTCATTCCTAAGAGAGTATAAAACAGAGAAGTTCGATACACTGCAGCGGTATGGATGCCCCCCCCCCATTGATTACCTCATGTGGGGGGATACCCTGCCATTGTAAAATAGCACCGTAATGCTGCTGTGTTTTGTGTGGCGAGTGTAGAGAACCAAAAAGTTTTTCACTGAAGACGAGTCATTCCATTTTAGTTCACAGGGCCAACAATGCATCTGTATTTTGATTCTCAATCGAGGATAAATGTAGATGTCTATGGGCTACATTATGCACTTACCACTAGGTAGACTGTGTGCTCATTTATCCATTGACTTATATATTACTAGCGTAAGGACCGGGCCGACCGAACAACTAAAACGGACCAATGCGCTGGCCCTAAAATTACAGTTTAGGGCCAACGCGAATCAGTCGACAGTAATGCGCGCTCAGGACAGATTTGCCTGTCATAAATATGTCTAGTTGCGTGGTAAAAGAATGCAATAATTAGAATAAAAAGATTTAAAAAAAAACATGGGATATCGTATCATCGGTAAATAACCTTACACAAATTTTGTTACAATTAAATTATTATATAAACGCATTTTTAAAGTTTTATTTTACAGTTAGTTTAGTTACGTTACCAATATTAGGCCAGAGTTGGATTCAGACCCTCAAAAATATTGTTCATGGAAAATATAGTATACTATTTTAAAAAAAATTATATCACGTTTGACGTTTCATGTTTCTTTTTCCCATGTGCCGGGATTTTGGCGTTACTCGTCTAGTTTATCTATACGTTTTGTTTTTTGACGGTTTTATTTTTATTTCTGTTTATTTTTTGTCTAAGAACTTAGTGTAAGTTAAATTTTGAATATTGGTACCTAATATTTTTTATATTCAAAAAAGGTAAAACGAAAAGAGTACAAAAGAAACCATATCTGCTTAATTTAATCTGATAATCTGATTCATAAAATATTTTGAAATTCTTTTTTTAAAACCGATTGCTTCTGGAGCTAGAGTTTTTATCGTGGTATAATAGTTGCATCAAGGATGCAACATAAATGCAATAAATGCATCGATCGAGCATCGATTGACCAGAAAGGGAGCTAATTCTAATTTTATTTAAAAAAACGTGGTACTTATGAACAATTTAAATTTTTTGATATCGTTGGGTTAATATTAAAATGTAAAAGGACCCAATAATAATACAAGTCGACCTTTAGGTAAAATTATGGTAATTGTTAAATCCGACCCTGGTTGCGTCGTGTTTTGATATGAAGTTTGTATTATGACAGATGCGCTACTTTTCTTGTATGAAAAAGTTATGAGTAAAATATTTAGATGGGCCTATCCTTCCTTTTGAAATCATTGCATTTATCACTTTTATTCTATAAAAATAATCGAACTGTCAAAAACGTCATTGTATAATTTAATTATATCTATGTAAATTACATAAGTTGCGTGTACGTACGGACAGTGTGCTCGGCGGTGAGCGGCTCCCCGCTGGTGACTGTCTTCTGGTCAGCCGCCTCGCTCACAGTATCCAGCTCGATGGTGTAACGTTCGCCGTGCGTCATATTAGTGATCTGCGGACGCGACAAGTGAAAACAATGATGGCTTTTTTCTCGCTCAAAGGCTAAGTATAGTCATTCAGTGAGGAAACGCAGCCAGCGTTCTAGGCATGATACCGCGGGGAGTAGGACTGTATGATAGTTTAAGTTTTTTGGTGTTAGTTTTTTTTACTATAGTTTTTTTCTCTTTATTTGGTCTACAAGACTAAACACAATTACAACATGCTGACATGTATTATATAGAACAAATATTTCCAAAATTGTATTCTCATAATATGTATGTAGACACAACATGCACAATTTATATGTAATAATTAACAATAAACCTAGGTACTTAAAGTTATAATATATTTATGCTAAAGTAAATAACAAATTAAATTAAGTTAAGGCTAAATTAAATTACATACTTGGAATAAAGATAATGATACAATTTGTTTTTTGTGGAGGCCACAGAACCCATGAAAACATCCACGTCATATCGAACAATGTTACTGGATAAACACATGCGGTATAATGGCGAATGTTGTTGTAATATTGTTTATACGAGATTTTAATAGTTTTATAATATTGTTTATACGAGATTTCTCCTGTATCATGGGGGAAGTTTACATACATAAATTTCACAATTACAAAGACCTCTAAATCTGTGCGAGATTCGAACCCGTAGCCCTCGGCACAGCAACTCATTGCTAAACCACTGTGCCACGGAGCCGTCAAATTATGATTATAATGATGATATAGTTAATAACACAGAAGTTCCATACATACATCCATTACAGCCTATAAAAGTCTACTGCTGAAGATAGGCCTGCCCCAAAGATTTCCACATTTGGTTTTGCCATAGTCTCCACGCTGGGCAAGCGGGCTGGACACCGCAGTTCTTTATTATTTTGAGTTGTTATCAAGAAGATGGTAGCATGTTCTGTTTCATTTTCCCTCTGTCACGTCCTAAGACATCCTCAGGTCGATACAGGGTATTGGATATTCTTACACCACCACTACACGGTGAAAACAGAAGTTGCTATTGGACAATAATAACAATAATAATGTTCTCCAGGCTGGATTTCGGTCATAGATATCACTCTCAAAAACACTCAATCTGCGCGGGACAGGATTTCATAGCATATAGTTTCATTCAGAGAGACGGTCGCTGGTCTGTGCCTAATTATGCGCTATGTGTTATACATATTGCTATATTATAGTCACCTGACATTCACTTTAATCTACTGTGGATGATATTACAGGATAGGTGAAATGTTGTGTTGGACGCATCGGCTGAATATCATGCATTATGAGAATCAGTTAAGTAAGTTAGTATAGTAATTATCTACTTTACTTCAGAAATCTCCACCATAAAAATATTTTAAATTAAATAATTTGTTATTTGCAAATTGTATTTTTTAAATAGAATAAGGGTGACAAACGAGCACACAGTTCACCTGGTGGTAAAAGGATGCTGTGGCCCATAGACATCTACATTTATACTCGATTAAGAATCAAAACGCAGATGCGTTGTCACCCCTTAGGACTAAGATGGAATGCCTCGTTTTCAGTAAAAAAGGGTCTCCGGATCTCTACATTCACCATACGATACTGCTATTTTACGCTGGTATTCTGTGAGAGCGTGGTCCTTCCCCGGTCGAGCCGACTCATTTGTGCTACAACTATAATATAGCTGCAGAGTGGCTCTACCTCGTTTTATTTTATTTTATTATTTCTGCATAAGAATCTCTGAAAGAAGACTATTGTCAAAGAGACCGCTTTACTCGTACCGATGCACGATAATTTTTGGCCCGACACGGGATTTGAACCCTCGTGATAAGCAATCGCATTTACGACCACGACCGGTCGCGACACCCACAACAGCCCAGACGCGTAGTTTTAGACGTGAGGGTAGACAATTAAAAAGCGTTGAAACTCCCCCACTAGTTCAACATAATATCATAGATATTTTACGTTATTATTATTTCTTCGAGTTTGATGTAAGATATTCTGTGGAGTGACCCGGCTGCAGATATTGGATATTATTCTGATATATATGTTGCAATCGAGTCGGCACTTCCAGAATGATTATTTTCAATAATCGGAACGCAAGCGCCATCCGGTGGCACTAGACAGAGTCTACGACGTAGTGGTCAACCGGAGCTGTACAAACATTATCGTGAGCTGTCGGAGACTGAAGTTGTCTTGAAGAAAAAAAAATTACTATGTCGGACGATAACGAGGGTAATTTACCCACTCCGTTATATAGATATTGTATCTATTTACAATTTGTATCGCCCACTACTAATTTAAATAGTTATGAGTATTTCGTAAAATTAGTTTATGTGAGAGGCGGTAGGTACCTCTGTGGAGATGAGTGCAGGCTGGAGATGCGGCAGACTGGTCCAGGCTGAGGTGGGATGCTGCGTGCGGTAGCGCAGAGCCAGCCCTCCCAGCGCGCCGGAAGCCGGCCCGCGCCAGCGCACCAACACCGAGTTGGAAGTCGCGCGCTCCACTTTCAGCCACTGTGCTGGCAGAGGACCTGCATTCGTCAACAAATTAAGTAAGAAAAAAAAGAAGAAACATTTATTTGACCAACACACAACATCATTATACGTGGTAGAGTCACGCTGCACCTACATAAATCGCTATTTTACTGTGGTATCCTGCCAAAGCGTGTAGTATACGGCGGATGTAGTAAGTACCAAAGTATGTAAAATATGTGTAACGCCATGTGGAAAAGCACAGCACCACATTAGCCCCATTTTACCGGTACGAATAAATGTAATCTTCGAATAGATAATAATCTTGCAAAGACTTCTATGTATACTACAACACGGCACTACGGTACTTATACTGGATGACTATTCTTACCGCCTGGAAAACAATAGGGCGTAACAGGTGAACGGAGTAGAAACTTATGGCACTGATATTTTACAAAAAATAAAAACAAAAATCCTGAATTAAACAAATAAATCAATTAAAATCTATCGAAATTCAAATCATATCCACCCTACTTTACGAACAGCAATAAAACAATAAATTTAGTAAGCATCTTTGTCTTTCGCACGGCTTAAATCTTTTACACTTGCTCAAGAGCAAAGCCGCTCGCGCCTTCAACTCTCATTTCATTTACCTGTGATTAGCCAAGGCGTGACGGCGCGTCGCCGTCGTATTGTTTATGTTTTCGTGTATCGTAAACATGTACTAATACTCGAATCTCTAGTATCTAACATTGACGAATCAATTCGGTGATATATTGCAGTTGACCTGTGAACTGCCCGGCGAGATCAACAGACCTAACACTTTTAGACTTTTATTTTTGGGCCGAACTAAAACGATTAGTGTACACAGAAGAAGCTTTGTTAGTGATTTAAAGCAGCGTATAATAGACGTATTTAATGTGATAAAAAGTGATAGAGACACGATTCGAAGATTAGCAAAGAATTTATAAAGATGTGTTAGTTTGTGTTTAAAAGGAAACTGTAGACATTTTGAACAATTACTACGATATCGCTAAAAAAGTAATTGTTATTTGTAAATATCAAACATATAGTATACCTAATTTTGTAAATATCAATCAGTGTAGCTTGTAAATAAGTTGATTTCAATCTTATAAATACGTTAAGATGTTGCAGTATAAGGTAGGCATAAAATTATTATTAGAAACTGTTTATCAATTCATTATAATGCAAGATAAAAGTTAACATGTAATTCTACTCAACTACGAGTACAGCATATTAGGCGGTCCTAAGCCCGTAAAAATGTGAAGGAAAGATCGAAATCACAAAAACAATAATCTGAGACGAAAGGTAATTACTTATTTAGCTACTGAGAATTTCTTGACGGAAAAACTCAATAAATTGATTTTTGTCCTGACCCGGGATTCGAACCCAGGACCTCATGATCAGCTGTCACACTACTACAACCACTAGACCAACGAGGCAGTCAAAATTAAAAATAAATATCAAAAGTGCCTAAATACTTTTTTGTAAACATAAGGCGCGTGTCAGCTGATTCTAAAATATTGGCTGCAACGATGTGTCGGCCGCTCGGCCGCCTGGCGCAAGATACATAACGAAAGATGTGCATGCGTTTCGCTCGCTCTTACAAATTTCATTCACTAGCGATCGTAGCCTATTTTTAGTTTAACGCCGTAGGATTAATTAGGAAATTTTGCCTATCTAGTAGTCTAATCTAGTAGTTATATTTTGTTATAATTTACAAATACTTTCAAGGATAGCTTCTATTCCACTTACACAAAATATCATATTGTTTTCCAGACGGTAAAAATAGTCATCCAGTATAATGTTCTCATAACGATTGTATAAATATTATATTGTCCATTATATATTTTTTTTAAAAACGTCCCGCTGAGTTTCTTGCTCGTTTTTCCCATGACAGAGGTTTTTTCCGAAGCAGTGACAAAATAAAAAATGACTTTCAATAAGAATTACATGTAATCTACATCGAATAAGAATGATTCAATTGTTATATATTCCGCACTAAGTTACGCTCAATTTTCCCTAACTTCTTTGGTCGACTGCGAGCGGGCGAGAAGACTAGTTCTTTATTTTATAAGCCGTTGTTTTCAACAATCTAATACTAATTTTGTTTAATATGACTAAGAAAACGCAGTCATTATTTATGACTTTGTCAACGTGATTTGAAATTTATTTCGGATAGGATTAACTTTATTAAAAAAAAGTAACTGTTGTAAATGAAAATAAAACTGCTGTCTTGTGTGGCACATTTACCTGCGACTCATTTTTGGTTCTGAATTGCCAGTCTAGTAGTATAAGTACATAGCAGTCTTTGTAATATTTGATTAAAACATCTGTGATATAATACTCTAGACGTAGTATATGATTAGGATATATTAACATTTTCAATAGCATCTATATGGTGCAAGACTTACGGACTGGTTCGAGTATGGTGTACCAATCGCTTTGCAAGCCGTGACTGATCGCGGCTATTTGTATCTCGTACACTGTGCCCGGGAACAGATCTTCTAGCGTTGCGTTTGTGTCGCTCGTTTCCAGCTGCGGATAGAACTTAGCTATTAATTTAATTTTTTACCTATTTTCATCCTTGTTGAGTTTGGTAGATGATACTAACATTAAATAGCAAAAGTTAATAATAAATATAGTTAATTTACTCATATTTTCGGGAACATTCTTATGCAAGCTGATGCAACATGCACCTGGCTGTTGTAACAATATTTTCTGTGCATAGAAAAATTCAGAAGACGCTTCATATGACGAAATGTATGTACCCATATTTTGTGACATTTCCAAGGCCTGTCAATGTGTTCACTGTGAGACATTAATCAGAAAGCTACAGTATTGTGGTTTTAAGAAAACATCTCATAGATTTATAATTTCACCTTTAAATATTAGAAAGAAAAAAATTATTATCAATACGTATACGTTACGTTATTCCGGTTAACCTAAATTCATGGGTGTTCCTCTGGGCCCAATTCACGGCCCGTTCCTATTGCTTGTCTATATTAAAGACTTACCTTACCTTGTAGGGAATAATAATTATATATTATTAGTTGCTGATGATACTTCATGGATTTTTAAACTTAACCCTTTCCCTGTCTCGTGACCTACAATATGGGTCATTGCTATTGTCTTACAATTGTGTCTGCAAATCACACAGTGAGTGTTAAGCAGTATTCGTTTACGAATGACGAAGCGAAAAACGCTATAGCAACATTAGTATCTTTTTTTGTGCGAGCAGCGCTGCAGGTCTTACAAGACCACTAACACCGCGAACAGTGTGATCTATTGTGTGCTGTTCGTTTACTGCTTATTTTTTTTTTCTATATCTAGTCTTTAGTCTTAATGAATTGAAGGAGTTGCTAAACTATGAGCATATTCACTTTCCCAAATAAGTGCTACATTTGCGGTTAAAGAGTCAATATTCCGTCAGGATGTGTAGAAGACTTTTCTAATTCTGATTAATATAAAATATAACTATTTTATATTAATAAGAATTAGTATATATATATATATATATATATATATATATATATATATATATATATATATATATATATATATATATATATATAAAATTAGGATAGATAGTTACTACAGATATCCCTGAAAGTAGAAGAATGAAGAAAATGTTAAAAATGTGTAATAAATTAAAGACTGAGGCATTATTTTGTGTATTATATTATATTATACATACATACACTAGAAATGGAAAAACTTATAATTAAACGCAAAATTTTATTTTAATATTGTAAGACAATATTTGTGTAGCAAATAAGTTCACCTTAGTCCCAATTAGCGACATATAGTTAGCCCTGGTTGGTAATAGATTATTTATCTTTATCTTTATATAATTTATCTTTATTAAAAAAGTTTCTGTATTCGACAAATATTAAAAACAAACAACGATCTCTAAATTTGAATATAATTTATTTATGGAAACCAGTTTACTTATATTATTTTCAACTGGCAACTATGTTTTGGCGAAATTTCAGTGTTTCTATCAGTCACATTCGGAATTAATACCTATTGACAACTTGAACGAAGATAACTTTTGTACGTATTGCATTAAATTCTTCATCCGCCAAACATAATATTTGTAAATTTCAACATTGCAACATTCGATTACAAAGTTTCGAAATCAAGAGGCGGGACTTATACATTTGTTCATCCTAATTTCATTTTATAGCTTGAGATTTAAGGCTTCAGTTTATGATAATTTAACTTCAAATATTGGATAGTTTAATTTGGAATTAAAAAATAAGATCTAAGAAGTTAATAATTTAGTAAAGAATTTATTTCATAAAAAAGGAGCTAATTTTTGTATCTAATTTAATTTCCCTTTTACTTTATTCTCAAGCCTGTTATAGTTTTAGATTGTTAGCAAAACACCACACTAGCTAATTAACATAAATTGAATATAATCCATCACAACCTATAAATGTCCACAGGAGTCTGCCATAGATGTCGTTATCGGAAGACTTTTACCATAGTTGTTACGCTTGTTAGGCGGGTCGGTTTAAAATTGGTATGGCGGTCATTTTGTATTCCGCTATTTTAAAGTTATTTTTCGCCATCATTTGCCCACGATGGTCAATATTAGTTAAGACAAGTTCATAACAGCAACAACTTACCGTTTAGTTGGGCAATAGTATACCATCTCTTCGAAGAGCTGAACGCGGACGGCATTTTATTCGTTTCTTCTAAGCCAACCCTTTCATTTAATATTCATATCGTGGGGGTGAATAGAAAAACATAGTTCTTAATTTGTGGGAGTTCCCCGTATTGGATTTAGAGTGACATCATTCTATTTTTGTATTATAGCTTTATTCACGCTCCATACAGCTAAACTAAACCATAATTTCATAAAAAAGTCAGGGAAATACTGAAACATAAAACCAGTACCTAGTGTATAAAATAGAACCAGGTGACTATAGGGTCAAAAATCTCGCGAACGCTGAACTCTTTTTATCTAGCTCGGTTCGACACACAATGCATTAAGTATTACTGTACTTACGCTCACTATAACTTTCCCTTTCACACAAGCGCTGCCGCCGCCCAGCAGACTCGTGTCGCCTCGCAGTGCAGCATTGTCAACATGTGGGGAATTCCCCAAATTGCGGGGAATTTAAAGTTGGTTGGGGATTTTTTTGGGGATTGGATTATGCGGGGATTTTGAAAATCGATTATCCGGGTCGTCAGAACCATTTTTCAAGAATACTTATCATAACATTTTTGTTAGGTTACTTATATATCGAATGACTTCCTTTTTTAATTATATTCTTGCATTTCTTTATTTATTTTTTAATTTTAAAGCAGAGTAAATGCAGATACTGTGATACTTTTTAATGGCAACAAGGGAAGGAGTTAAAAATACTCCATGGAGTCAAATACTTGTTACAAAAATATGGTGTGAAAAAATTTTGTGGTAAAAAAGAAAAAATATAGTTAAAAAATAAAACATATAAAATTAGTCGAAAATTGTTTCATTTCTTAAAATAAAATTTCTTGAATTTGTGGGGAATGTGTTGAAGTTTTGACCCTAAATTGGGTAAATTGACATGGATTTTCGGGGAATTTCACAAATTGATGATGACAGCGATGCACATGTTGCACCGAAATTTACCAACCAAAATTAGCAGGCGACATAAGAATTAGAGGCGGCAATCAATATATAACTTGCAGTAATTTTAATAGTTTTAACTTACCTTTTTTTAAATTCAGAGTATTGGACTTTTTTAAGGAAAGTCAATTAAAATAAAGTAAAAGAATTATTGTTAAGTAAATTCTAATAGATTAATTAACTATCGATCATAATTGCAATTGAATTATTAAACTATTAAATTATTCAGCATCATTTCTTTTCTATTTTCTTGTACACAATCAAAGATAATGATGAAATAGTGTTTAGATTTGTGTGTCCGATTAGGTACGCTTTTTAATTTCAATATCATTTTGTAGTAACAAACTGCGTATTACGTCAGGGTACAATTGATTTTCTAATTGTATTAAAAATTACAACTATAGTTTCTAAATTCCATATGAAGACTAGTCGTAGGGATATAACTAAACTTATACAAGTTGGGAATGTCGTAACGGTTTAACGATCTGTGGAAATGATAAAGTGCTAACCGCAAGGACACACGAAATTTGCGATAGGCATTTGTTTTGGTGGCATTGATGATTAATTTTAGTTTTTGAGATAGTTCCGTGTTGACGTGCGCGTGAGCGACAGTTTGTTTTGTTTATAAATTCTTGTTTTTATTACTTGTCGTTACTTGTTGTTATTACTCTTGTTGTTACGTTTTATGTTTCTTGTTTTGTTTTAATAATGCCTAATGCGTACGTTTATAGTGCTCGTGGATACGGCAACATATTAATGTGCCATGGAGAAACTCGCGGGAATGCTTTGAGCGCATTACGATTGACCGAGAGAAATTCCCGACTGCTCGACACCCAGCTGAATCTCGTCTAATAACAGCAGCATTTCACCGAGTGTTGGAAAATCGGCCCATTGCTCCGGTAGCAGCAGGAGGTGGAAGTCAAGTTCGGTTCGGCGGTTCATTCCGAGGAGTGCATTTTAGATGTCGTTCGCCGGAATCCGAACCAAGGTGTACACGAAGTATCGCTAAATTGTTAAGGCGTCGGGATGGAACAAGTGTGTCTGTCATACTGAATAGTTACACGGTGTTAAAGCGTACCCGAATGCGCCCATATAAAGTGCACAAAGTGCAAGCTTTAGCTGCCGGCGATCAGGACCGCCGGCGAGTTTACTGCCGTTGGTTGCAAGACCAGCAATAACGTGTGCCTGGTTTCATTGAGCATATCATGTGGACGGACACGTCGACTTTTACCAGAAAAGGCCCGTGTTACCGAAGAAATACACACGTATATTGAGAGGTTAACCTGCACCATCATTATCATTACCATTACAGCCCTTCACAAGTCCACTGCTGAACATAGGCCTCCTCTAAGTAATGCCACAAGCACGGTACTGAGCCACCTGTATCCATCGGTTCCTGCATGTCCTACCAGGTCGTCACTCTATCTAGTGGGGGGTCACCCTACACTACGCCTACCGGTACGGGGCTGCCACTCGAGAACCTGTTTTCCCCATCGGTTATCACTTCTTCGAGCTATATGGCCGGCCCATTGCCACTTCAGCTTACTAATCCGTTATTTCGGTCACTCTGGCTCTACTGCGGATATCCTCATTTCTGAGTTTACCACGCAGAGAAACCCCGAGCATAGCCCTCTCCATAGCTCGCTGAGCGATTTTGAGCGTCCTCATACGGCCAGCAGTGAAGGACCTCGTTTCACCACTGGCAACACGAACTGGTTGTACAATCTAGTTTTCAGAGTTTGAGGTATATCTGACGAGAAGATGTGTCGTAATTTCCCGAACGTTGCCAAGCTGAGTTGAATCCGTCGGTTGACCTCTCGGTCGAAGTTGGACCTACCTAGTCCGACTATTTGTCCCAGGTAAACGTATTCGTCAACAACTTCGAGCATAGTGCTCTTAACAACTACCGGCATAGGTATGACATGGATAGTAAACATGATCTTTGTTTTGTCCAAGTCAATCTTAAGACCTATCCGTTGGGAGATACCATAGTGCTTAGGTCCTCCAGCGATTCTGCCAATAAGGACTATATCGTCGGCAAATCGAAGGTGAGTGATGTACTCGCCATTAATGTTAATACCGTATCCTTTCGAGTCCAGTAGCTTGAAAACGTCTTTCAATGCAGCGGTGAAGTTTCGGGGATATAACGTTACCCTGTCTTACACCTCTTTACAGTTGGATAGGTTTCGAACTCTGGTTCTGTACTCGGATAGCCGTCGTAGCCCTACTGTACAAACAATTCAGCACTTCGATATACCGACAGTCAACTTGGCACCACTGAAGGAACTGCAGCACCGCCCAAATTTCGACGGAATCAAAGGCTTTCCCATAGTCCACATAAGCCAGGCAAAGTGGCAGATTGTACTCTTCGGTCTTCTGTACAATCTGCCGCAGGGTATGTAGTACTGAAGCCTTTTCGGAAACCGGCTTGTTCGGGAGGCTGTAAGTCGTCGAGTTTTACTTTTTAAAACGTATCAACCCGCACGCTGTTCGATAAACCGGGCACCAAACCCGATGATCAGTTAACGTATGGGCACACTGACTTCTATATATACAAGGGGCAGGTTTGTTTAAGGGTTGCATTCTAGGACCAGTGTTTCTGCCACAGCGACATAACGGACAGCGATACCTAAACTTCATAAATGAACAAATGGTTGACATTTTAGACGACTTATCGTTGGCTGAATATCGCCGCACAAGGTTCCAGCATGTTGGTGCACCTTCACATGTCATGAGGTTCGTCCGCGAGCGCCTCACCGAGCTATTTCATAATCGCAGACTAGGACCACACGCTTGGCCACCTCGCAGATCTGACCCCGTTAGACTTTATGTGGGGGTATGTGAAAAAAAATGTTTTTAATCGTGAGTGTGATAGTGCTGACGAAATGCGCCAAGGGATCGTGGATGTTTTCGAAAAACTTTTTGCGTACTGTGTCGAAGACCCCACGATGATGCCCCGCCTGCACGCGGAGATCAAACGTCGAGCCCAAATCTGCCTCAAAATGAATCGGGCACAATTTGAGCCACATCTCATAAGGCCACGGAGAAATTAGATCGGTAAGCTGTTTCATACCTAATTTTTTTTAAAATCACTTAGTATTGAACTGATCTGAATAGGTACATAACTGATTATGTCAGAATAATAAACATACCTACACGATGGATAAAAAGCATGACACTATCCTTGTTAAAGAACAATGTCAAAAATATCAAAAATTACTTTTTAAAATGTTTTCGAAATTATGAAGTGTTCGTTCTATTGAAATAAATGTAATGTAAACTATAAAAAAACCTAGTAATTATTGGAAAGGTTTCATGCGTGTTGATTCATAGGCCATTTTTACAATGTGTTTCTTTCGACCTAATTGACCTAACTATAACCTCAAAATCTAAAAGTATTTTAACTTTTTAGAATTCTCAGAAGTATTCGTAGTTTTAATTTAGTTTCAATCGAATATATACATTGTTTAAAACACAAAAAGTGAATTCACCTCCCTGTTGGTTCTTAGGCCAACGATGTATGGACACCGAACAAAGTCATTTTATTTAGGTAAATTTTTCATTAGCGAACCAGATATTTTGTTTATTTAACGTGTGACGTTAAACGAATTAAAGTGGCTAGGTGCAGACTAACACAGTGACAAAATAGAAGGTTAAGTAGATAAGTTAGGTATTTAGACAAGTGTTGTAAATTATTACGATCGCGGGTAAAGCGTATATTGACCCTTGTCAGTTGATTTTAGGTATTTTAAGTTTCACTGCTGTTTTTATGGTTAAGTATTTTCATGATTTTTTTAATGAAATTATAGTTTTATTTAGCTATGCTAAAATAATAGAGCGTGAATAAAGCTAATTAATTACACGTTGTAAAAAACAATATTTTTTTCATCGGGATCGATATTCTTTTTGTCATATCATTAGTACTCATCTGTCTTCGTTTACGGGAGCGTTTCACAAACACCCGGTATATACCTATCGTTGTAACACAGACTATATGAAGCATTAGCTTTATTAAAAAAAAAACTAGCAATGCTATTTAGCGTTACTAATATTCCCTTTAACCACTCCTGGTAAACTGAAAATGTTTGTTTGTTAGAGTGGTTCACGACAGTATTCAATGGCGGGCGAATTCAAACCCACGACTTTTTGAATTCGCGGTCCGCAGCCTGCCATTAGGTTACTGTCACTTAAATGAAGCATTGGGTGCGTTCGGCAGAAAAAATCGTAGGCGCTTGTAAGAAAGTGGTGTAATGAGTCTGGGGAATCTAACCTAATTTAAATATATGTTTGTAAAATATGCATATTAAAAACTTCCTGAGTTTTTATAGTTTTTTTATTATATACTTCTTGATTTTGGGGTAAACTATTTGCGGGTTTTTTATAGCTTTAAAGTGAACTTTACGATTTGTTTTTTTTTTCACCAACACCAAATTTATATTACAAAAATGTGCAACACAGCCCAAAGCTCCAGTTCTCACCCTTCCGCCACCATATTCTCTGTTTTTAAACAACAAACAAACATTTTCTAATAAAATTAGCTGTTTTGGTATATCTCTCTACTTTAAGTGATATCCACTATAAACACCTTGTTGCTAATATTTTTAGAAAATGTTTAAAACATTATTATGTATTTGGACCATGTTGTGCAGCTCCAACTCACAAACCGGCTAAAGTAAGGATACAGAAGTTCTTCGTTTAGTTTATTTCCAAGTATATGAGACTTCTGAACAATAAGAAATAATACCTAAAATCTGCTTTAAATTTTCTATAAAATAATAATAATAATAATGTCCTCCAGACCGAATTACGACCATGGCGACCAGTTTCACAGTCAGAAGTCCAGTCAGTTGGCAGTAGACCAGCCATCTGCGCAGGACAGGAATTTACTGCTCGAGTGTATGCGCAAGCACACGTGCACTCTCTATTCGCTCACTCTCATAGTCCGATGGGACAGCAGTCCGACACGACCAGAGAGATCAGGCGCAAGACCAACGGCTTTACGTGCTTTCCGAGACACAGGGGTGAAGCACCACCATCTTTAGAGAATTTCTTGACAGAAATACTCAATAACTGATTTTTTTTGGTATGGACATGGTGATTTGAACCTCATAATAACCGGTCGTGTTTACGACCTCTAGACCAAAGAACCAAACACTTTTATAAAATGATGATAAGAAACTGCAACAAAACTTCTGTCACAAGAAAAATGCATTTATCCTTCAAATTTGAATAACTTCATGTTTTGTGGGTTGGATCATTTCTTCACAAAACGGTCCATTTGCATGGTTAAATCAAGTGAGGGTAAATAAATAAATAATTAGTTCAAATGTATGTCACCAAATTATATTTGCTTAATCACAACTTTGTTATCTAGATTTAACACCGTCACTAAATTAATTTATACCTTACACTAGTGTTATTGTTACACAAAGTTAGGAAACAGTACAGATCTATATGTTAGTGTTAGAAGTTATCAAATAAACACTAAGGGCTTCATATTTTTAAAAGTTATTTACTACTGTGTTTTACGTACTAAGTATATGTTTTAATCGTCAATTAAAGCGGCATCTGCAATAGATATTTGTAACTTTGGAAGAGAAGTCCCGAGCGTTAATTTTACAATATATAATGTTTTTACAAATGTAACTTGCTAGTATACAAAATATTTTTTTTTGAATTTCAACACCATGATCAATATAATAATATTTCGTTATTATCAAAAGTAATTCGTGTATAAACACACTATAAATTATACAACATGGAACAAAAAGCGTGGTTCTCATGAAGTGTGTTGTCAGAATCACTATTCAAACATATAGAAATAACTTGTAGAAAACTCGCCCATAAAACATTAAATTAATTTTGAATATATTTTTATTTGCAAATTATATGTGGTTTTATTATCTACAGTAGAGTGGAGTCCTTGACAATACTCTTACTCCCCGGCCAATGCGGAGGTGTTAAACCCACATACAACTTGCAAATAAAGTTTTAATTTAATTTTAATATTTATATGGTCGAGTTTTCTGAAGTTAATTTATCTTTCTTTACGTTTGAATACTGATTCTAATAACGCACTTAACGAGAACCACATGGTTTTTGTTATATGTTTTATGTATGGAAGTTGATTACATTTAATTTCTATATTTCACGTTTATGTTTTAGAACGCATACATATTGTTTGTTACATTGTTCGATTTTAGATTCGATGTCGTTACAATTGATAACTACTAGCAGTGCAATGTATAGGGGAAGTAATGGGGTTTCGGGAGTTCCACAAGGTGTATGTTTAGGTCCGCTACTTTACAATGTGTATGTAGTTATAATATATATTACATTTTTTGCACTGAGCACACAGAAAGGACAGTCTAGCAAAAGCACAATACAGAAGTAAAATATAAGCAAGAAGATAGAATACAGTGTACATAAAGAAGAATTTTTACAATAGAAATAGCAATGAGTAAGCAAGCTTGTGTTTTAGGCGAGCGAAAATACAGAACACATGTGCAATGTACGAATTGTCATCCCGCAGGCAGCCTCCGAACCAGTTTTATATTCACCGCTGTGTCAATCGTATTAGAAATACATAAAAATTTATGACGCGTATTTGATTGTATGTAACTTCGTTTACCAATAACATATTTTACTTTAATCATCAATTAATATATAATTCTTTAATTGTGCATAAGTAAAATTTACACATTTTTTATTAACAATAAAACAAACATTATTGATAGAACTTGTCAAAAATGCATTCGTTCACGACGAACAGTGGGCGAGTTATAGTTATTAAAGCGGTGATGATTATATGGTAGTGTCCGGTCGAAACTTTAGTTTGGTTTTGGCTTTGATCAAAAACGGCCGAAGTTTTGGTTGAAGGTCTCTATTAACCGCTGAGGTTGAACGATATGTTACGATAGAGCGAAGAATGGAACGTTTTTAATATTACACCGTAAATAAGAGTGTTAAATTTAAAAGTTTTAAATTATTAGTTATAGCCATGGAATACTATAATACACAATAGAATGGCTGTCAAATTTATTTTGTACGAGGCTTGGCGTCGCCAAACCCGATTCGCTGTGTTGACAGAATGAATAACACATTTTAGACTTTAGATTAATGCTCAAGATCATCATTTAAAAAAATCGTTTAAATTTTAATACATACTTATTTGTAAATGGGGTGCAATTTAGCATTTTCTAAATAATATGCATGCGAAAATCTCGTGTTGACATTTATACGTGTGAATTGACGTGTTAGTGACATTTTAGTGGCTACGCGGGCTCCGCCCACTCCCCCGTTCTATTATGTATGTATTATAGTGTTCTATGGTTATAGCCGATCTTTAATTTAATTTCTTAATTAATTCTTAATTTTTTTCGACCTTCGGTGGAACACTAGCGTACAACACAGTGTTTCATTATTTTCAAAATGTTGGTTTTACTTATATGAATGCGTCGTGACAAGCGCATATGGTTGTTGTTATGTGAGTTGTCGTTAGTGTGAGTTAGTGAGAGCAGGAGTCCGGTAGTGTGCAATGTGTAGACGTGTGATGTCATGCAGGGAGTCGTACCGTGCGGTATTCGTCCTTGGGGTCGGTGCGGCGGTAGCGCAGGCGGAAGGCGCTCTGGCGCGAGGCGGGCGGCGCGCGCCAGGCGAGGTGCAGGGCGGACGGCGTGTGGCCGGGCGGCGCGGGGGCTGGCGGCGCGGCGCGCAGTTCGGGTGCCAGCGGGCGGCGCGCCGCCCACACGCGCGTGGCGTTCGACTCCACGCCGCGAGATACCGCATGCACCTGCACGTCACAAACTTTCATACGTGCTAGAGCCACGATGCCACTATATTATGCTTGTTGCACGAATTAATCACGTCGTACCGCAAAGAGCTTATCCAGATAAAAGAAGTCAACGATGTTAAGTCACACCACACTGAAATAAAATAAACCGTTTCGCAAGGATTGCTTTCGGAACAAATTTGTCTTTGTGTTGTACATTGTATTCTTTGCTGATGAAACTTTTCTAATATTTAAGAACAATAAAAGAAAAAAAAACACAATTTTAACGAAATAAACAATATTATTGCATGAGTATCAGATTGGTTAACAAAAAATAATTTAAAAACTATATGTTAACCGTAGGTCGACTCGACGGTGGGTACCACGCTCTCACAAAATATCAGCGTAAAACAGCAACACTACCGCTGTGTTTCATATAATGAGTGAAGAGAATCGAAACCCTTTTTACTGAAACCATGCCATCTTAGTCCTCAGAAATGACAATGCATTGACGAGAATATATATAAATGTTTATGGGCCACAGCATCCACTTACTATCAGATGAAACATGTGTTCGTTTGTCAACTTTATTCTTATTAAAAAAGAAACAAATTAATCATAAACTACTCTATCATAAATGGACTGGATCATTGAACAAATAAAATAGCACCGACTCCTTGGTGCGAAAATGTTTATGGAGCACCAACACGAGCACCAATGCGTGCCGTGCGTCCGTGCAGTGTTTCCTCTTTTAGATATTTTACACTATTTTAGGTTAAATCTACTAATATAGGCGTTTCTTCAAGTTGACATTGTTTTGGATAATGTGGGATAAAATCGAACTTCAGGTAGCCCTGTTTTTATACCCACCCAATGTAAATTTTTTTTAAAGATTTGTCGAAGGGTGGGGGTAATAGGTATAGGGTCAAAAGAGCTAGAAAAGTGTAAAATGAAAAAGATTTTCATTCTTTATATCAGAATAATGCAATGCATGATGTTGTTATTGCAATGATGTTGTTCTTTAAAATATTGAAAATTAGATGCTTATTGCATCTAATAAGGTTATTTCGATTTTTTTACAATAATTTAGGGAGTATATCTACAAGTTCTAGCGTAAAATAAAAATAATAAGTGGAAACACAAGTTCCATGGTAGTTCATGAGTGGCGCTGTTTTATTCTATGCTTAACCGTCAAAAATTTTAGTTCGCATGACCATATCTTGTAATTTATATCGATGCTCTATATACATCCAACAGCTAGCCACATACCCAGAACAATTCGTTCAATGTGCCACTCCAATGTCTTCTAAATACTTTCATTCCCCAGACATACAGATTTCAAGATATCCTTTACTGCCGAACATGTGGTAAATTAGTATCAAAAGTTGCAACTCGACGGACATCCACACGAGTTGCTCGTGTACTTAGAAATTTATAGTTATCATTTAATTGCTAAATAATTTTTTAAAACCAAACTCGTGTATTGTTTACGTGTTAAAATTGTGTTTTTTTTCTGTCAAATTTAACATCTAGAGCCGTATCGACAGCAAAAGTACAAAGTAACAATAAAACGAAAATAGTCAAGAGATCAAGCCTTGCGGAACGCCTTGTTTTATTTCAGTGTGTTGTGACTTAACACCACTAATTTACATTATCTGAGTTCAAATTCACCTTCAGCGAAGAAACGCAACGTTTTTGGCACTTTACCACGAGAAGTTTAGTTTCTTTTTTTATTATGGTAATAAATGATTGTTAACAGATCTGTTTTACTATTTCTCATATATCTGGAATTAGTCACATTGCTATATCATGATCGTGGAACATACCGAAATGGTGTAATTCCTCCCCGGCAATAGACCCTCAAGTGTGACGTTGGTATTGGGTGTGTTCAACGAATTGCTGTCACCTTGCGCGGGGTCCGTCTCGTAGTACGACACCTGTGAACGACATGTTTAAGTGATTACAGTTTTTACATTTAACAATATAAATATCTATTTTAATATAAAAATCTATTTCAGTAAATAACCTCCAGCTTAATCAACTTTCGGCAAAACCTTTGGCTTTGGCCAAGATGGGCCGAAGCTTTGGTTAAAGTCGAAGGTTTATAGAAAGCGCCGAAATTGAACGAACTGTTACGAATGACGACGCAATTTTAATGATCCCTAGATCAACTTTTAGAGATGATTAAAATTACCTTTTTATATTAATTATACTGTCTTTATTTTAAAAGTTTAAAATAATTTACATTATTAGTTTTAGCCAACCTTGAACTGAATTTCCTAGGCTTCGGTCAAAGGTTTATTTATTTAATTATTTACTTTGGCAGACCAATAGTTAGTACACTAAAATTAATCAAATACATTAGTAAGAATACTAAGTAAATGCCTCACTATTTACAGGTTAGCACAGCTTGTACTTAAAGTAACTTATAATATATTACAAAACAAAACAAAATCGATTATCTTGTAAAGACGAGATATTGAATAGTGTGACTTAAGGTTTGTGCTGCAGTGACTGATATGGAATAGTGTAAACTTAGTGCCTAGTCAGGCAGAACCAAATTTCTCAATCAGATTGAAGTTAACAAACCTTTTTTTATATGAAATCAGTTTATTAGACTTGTTACAGCTGAAATTTAGATATTTGACAAATCTTTTTTGTATCCTTTTGATATGATCAATGTGATTTTTGTAGGTCGGTGTCCAGAATATACTATAATATTCAGCCAGTTTCCAAGCCAAATATAATTAGCAAAGGTAAATTCTTAAAGACTACGATGGTTAGGATGCGTAATAATTGATCAGGCAGCAAAAAGAACGTGTCAGAGGATTAACTATAGAAAGATCAGTTTTTAGACCGAGATATCGCTCCTCGCAAGTCTACAATATAACTTTGTAAGAAATAGTCGGCAGAAATCAAGAGTTGGGTTGCGGGCTATAAATTATACTGGGTATTTGAGCCAAAATAGTTACGTTGTTTTGTAACTTGTGTAATTTATCATTAATTCTTGTAGCACAACGTCAAAAGTGATATGTAATGGTTATAGTATAACATTTCATTAGTATTTTTAAAAGAAAAGAAAAAACATTCTTCGTTAGACTAAATTGTGTGACAGGATTGCTTGGTTTTGAAATATTTAAGCTTTAATAGCCCTTCACAAGTCCACTGTGGACATAGGCCTCCCACAAGGAATGCTACAAAGCACGGTCTTTGGCCGTCTGCATCAATCGAATATCCCAAAATGTCTTACCTTACATTGTAAGAGTACTAAATTAGAAAAATACATTCGCAAAGGTCATATAATTAATAGAGCCATGCTGCACGAATGAGTCGATTCGACAGGGGAATAGGGTATTTTACACCATGTAAAAAAACATCATAAAATATATATTTATGATAGGTGTTGTAACAAGTAATCGAGTAATATTGAATTCTATTTATAAAATTGCATTATAAATTATATATTTTAATTTTAAGAATTTTTTTCCACTGTGCCTCAAATCTGCAAAACGCTATCCTCCATATTAGAAACTGTCGTGTAGGCACTGAACCCTGCTAAGGGTTTTAGTGTTCTGTGTCACTGATTAAGATAGCTAAAGTGCTGTGTTACTTCGAAAATTTGCAAGGTATCACGATTATTGAGTTTTATTCCGAATTTTATTGGAGAGGAATCATCATGGAAGACGAATTCATAAAAACAGAACGTACTAATCTACCAAGGATAAATAAATCCCAATTTTTGTTCCGCTGAGTTGAGGAATTTTAAAACATCAATATTAGAACCACAATACTAGGTCAAAGTGTATTTTGATAAAACAGTTTAGTAGCTATCATAGTTTAGTTTATCTATAATTACAATCATTAGCAATCATTAGTTATAATATCTTAGTTTTAACGTAATTTATTACAAAATTTGACTTGAGATACCCTTCACCTCATGATATTTTGTTTTGTAATAAGACAATCTTTACAGAAGAATAGTCTAGTTTTTGTAGACAATGTATTCTTGCCAGTTTTAATCAAGTATTTCTTATATTAAAATCAGTTGGCCCTTGAATCCATAACTTTCCCGGCGTTCTTATGCTCGTATTTTTGCATTCAGGTACAACACAACAATGATATAGATGATTAACTCATTATAAAACGTTAAAAAGTATCTTATTCGTTTGCAAAATCGGCAAAATTCGGGGTTAGTGACGTCACGAGTAGAACAGCATGGCGGCTAGCGTTTTTACCCGAAAATTTAAAACGATAGATTAAAGTAATTTTCATGGCACGATTCAGTTTAAAAAAGTTATATAAAAATTATAACGGTTCATTATCACTCTAGGATTCATTTAAAACACTTTTTGAAAATGGGTGTAATACCTATTTAATTTTACTAATTATAAGTGTTCCTAAAATAACTATTTTTGAATGGCAAGTAAAATCCTTCCTTTTTTTGAATTATATCACATGCTCGAGTAGGGTGACAATCAACTCAGTTTCATTCTTGTAAACAGGTGTTGTTTTTTAGAGCAGGATTGGTGGTAGGTTTTGCAATATGTAAGATTTAATGTTATATCATTAAAAACATGTTTTCAGTTAGAGACAATAAATGATTATAATTTACTGCTTATATTAAAGGAGCTTAACATTGTGAGGGTGGTAAATTAGAAAAAGGTGTTTGGCAATATGCATTTGAAATATGTGTAAGTGTAAATCGATTTAGTAAGGTTGTAAAGTAGTGCGGTACCTTGTATTCGTCCTGCGTGCTGCCGTCTGCGGGCTCCCAGCTAACCAGCAGTGCGCCACTACCCCTCCCCCCTCCCTCAGTCCGCCCCTCCCCCTCGCCCGTCTCGTGCCAGCGCAGCGAGCGCACCGGCAACGGCTCTGCAAGACCACACACCGTGTACATTACTTTAAGTGCTTTGATTCCTCCCTCTCTCTTTTCCACTATCGGACAATCAAGCGATCGGCGGTGCTTCCCTTTGTGGTCGCTATTCACGCATTAGAACTAAACGGTTTGCTTAGTCTGTCGTAATGAGTACAGCAAGAGTGGAATAATTTGCTGGCGTCTGTCTTACATCCGAATACAATCCGGGCGACTTCAATGCAAGGGTAAATAGACTCTTTTTACCCTAAGACCAGTATAATTTAGCATCTAGGGCTTCATCACCATTTATGTGAGATTGTGGTGAAGCACTCGCTTAGTAAACAAAGTGCTAAATCTACCGTCTAACGCGCAACAAATCGTAATCACTATTGTCAAAGACTCCATGGCATAGGCGTTCATTTTAATTTCAAAAGCCTTTAATAAAATAAAGCGTATTCCTATTAGAAAGAGAACCGCATATAAAATAAACTTTATAACATTACTGTAAGCTTATAGATTGTTATTTATTTATCGATTTGCATATAATGCATAAAGACTCAGCCTGCCAGAGGGGTAGGCTGGACTTCCATTTGGATCCTGACATACTTTTCGCCTCCTTTACATCCATATATCTCGCATATAAGGGTATTTTGTGCCCATTTTCAAAATATGAATTTGGTCGATAATTTGGGCGTCCATATAAATTTGTTTTGTCACTCTTTCCTCATTCATTCTTTCCACATGACCAAACCATCGAAGCATTCCTTTCTTAATCCTGGTCACATCATCTTTCATACCATATTTATCGATTTATTTTATAGAATAAGGGTGATAACGAGCTCGCAATCCAGCTGATGGTTAGTGGATGCTGTTCCCCATTGATTGAAAAATGATTTGCAATTATTAGGATAAAGAATAATTTAGGCAATTTTTTTAATATATCAGACGGTGACTGGGACGGTGTCGAATGCTTTCTTCAGATCAAGGAAGACCGACAAACATTTTTTACTGTGGTCGAGTTGTTCTGCTACTGTATCTTTCTTGTCTGAAGCCAAACTATGTGGGTGCTAATATATCAAATTTATTTAAGTAGTTGAGTAATCTATTACTAAGTAACTTTTCCAGAATTTTAGATATTGCTGGAAGAACGGAAATTGGTCTGTAATTACTAATGTTCGGCTTTAATGCTGCAGGTGCATAAAAGCGGTTATTAATATGGAAGGAGGGGGTGATACTCACTGAGGGTAAAGTCCGCGGCTGCGGGCCAAGAGGTGACCTTGCCGGACATGGTCTTGACGGTGACGGTGTAGTGCACGCCGGGCTCCAGGCCCTCGAAGGCGGCGGTGGTGGGCTCGTCGCGCGCGCGCACCACGGGCGCCAGCCTGCGAGCCCCACCGCCCCCACCACCACCCCCGCCACTGCCACCGGTCTCCGCCAGCGCCACCGACACTTGGTACTTCTCGAACTCGCTGTCGGGGACACAACACGTTACAATCAATGAAAACGGACAAATTATTAATCTTAAATTTTTTTTAATAAAAGAAACATTAGCAATGCTACTAACATTATTAATATTTCCTTCAACCACGCCCAGTAAGTTTCAAATACTTGTAAGAAGTTCACGACAGTAGTCGAATAGCGGATTCGAACCCACGATCTTTTGAGTTTGTGGTCCACGCTCTGTAATGGTTACTGTCGCTTAAATTTGTTTTAAAGTAATGATTGTAACAAATTTAAACAATCTATGTGAAAATGTGTCATATTAAGTAGATGTTAGCCCGTGGTTGTCTTAAGAGGTAATAGAAGAAGAGGCGCCTTGAGCCCTGGCTCCGCAGTATACACTGTACACAGGTACCTGTGGTCGGTGGGCGGCAAGCAGGAGACGCGGAAGGAACGCTCGCGCAGCATCCGGGGATCCAGCGTGACGTTGCGCTGGCGCAGCGGCACGGTTTGGTACTGCGCCTGAGCTCCAGCTCCGCAGTATACACTGTACACTGGTACCTGTGGTCGGTGGGCGGCAATCAGGAGACGCGGTAGGAACGCTCGCGCAGCATCCGGGGATCCAGCGTGACGTTGCGCGGGCGCAGCGGCACGGTTCGGTACTGCGCCTGAGCTCCAGCTCCGCAGTATACACTGTAAACTGGTACCTGTGGTCGGTGGGCGGCAACCAGGAGACGCGGAAGGAACGCTCGCGCAGCATCCGGGGATCCAGCGTGACGTTGCGCGGGCGCAGCGGCACGGTGCGGTACTGCGCCGTGGTGGGCGCCGATAGCTCGGGCTCCGACACTGTCTGCACCGAGATGTTGTACGCGCGCCCCGGCACCAGCCCCTGCACAGACGCACAGCTCACCCACACGCACAACAACACCACCAACCCACCACGTCACTTTCAATCCCACATCAACTCTACAATCCCAATAGTAATAGGTTGCTCCAACGCACACCCTTGCATTTGCATTAATTAGTTGAGTTGGCTGGCACAATTCCCCTCGCTTTCGTTGCTTCCCCGCACGGGCCTGCCTAGTAGGGGGGAGCTAGATACTGGTGGATCTTTACGCTAATACAGTCCACTTGATCGACCTTTCGTCATTTTCGAGCACCCATACTTTTTGTCCTTCGAGCAGGATTCGAACAACCTATGGCCCAATCAAGTCGAATTGCTGAACTGAAATTTGGACAATATGCTTTGGTTTAGTCGTACCTAAGTTCCTTAGTAGATTTTAGTTTCGATTCGCACCACCGGGGGGATACTGTACGCTATTTCAGTAGCAGCACTCGTATTATTATGGGTACATAGACGCCTATTTTATTCAGTTCGTCCCCGCAGTAGATGTCTATTTACTTACATCGCACCGCAATTCGTAATTTTTTATATGAATTTTATACTAGTGTTCTCCCGCATAAACACTTGATTTGATTTCATTAGTGCACGCTACAAATAGTCGTCGTATTATATCGCCCACAATCACATTCGACTTGTCTACGTGTACGTACGCATAAATCGTTTATTTCGTTTGCATATTTGTCATTTTCGTGCAATGTGCAATCGACCGCGCTTCTTGTTGGAATTTTTTGCATCTCGTCGTGTACGTACCTGCATAAGAAGTTTGCTTGTATTAAAGTATTTTGATCTAATATCGCGGGAGGTCATTGAGCACTATGCTCAATGACCTCAATAGTGCTTCCCAACGGATAGGTCTTAAGATGAACATGGACAAAACAAAGATTATGTTTAATGTCCATGTCACACCTATGCCGGTATTTGTTGGGAGCACTATGCTTGAAGTTGTTGACGAGTACGTTTACCTGGGACAAATAGTCCGACTAGGTAAGTCCAACTTCGACCGAGAGGTCAATCGACGGATTGAACTCGGCTGGGCAGCGTTCGGGAAATTACGACATAATATCTTCTCGTCAGGTATACCTCAATCTCTAAAAACTAGATTTTACAACCAGTGCATGTTGCCAGTGGTGACTTACGGATCTGAGACGTGGTCCTTCACTGCTGGCCGTATGAGGACGCTCAAGGTTGCTCAGCGAGCTATGTAGAGGGCTATGCTCGAAGTTTCTTTGCGTGATAGACTCAGAAATGAGGATATCCGCAGTAGAACCAGAGTAACCGACATAGCCTAACGGATTAGTAAACTGAAGTGGCAATGGGCCGACCACATAACTCGAAGAACCGATAACCGATAGGGAAAAAGGGTTCTCGAGTGGCAGCCTCGTACCGGTAGGCGTAGTGTAGAGCGACCCCCACTAGATGGAGTGACGACCTGGTAAGATACGCAGGAAGTCGATGGATGCAGGTGGCTCAGGACCGTGCTTTGTGGCATTACTTGGGGGAGGCCTATGTTCAGCAGTGGACTTGTGAAGGGCTGTAATGATGATGATGATCTAATATCAATTCGTTAAACAGTAATGTGTCACTTGCTAAACAATTCCTGATTTATTGTTGTTTTGGAACAGATTCAGTGCCGGGTAATAAGTAAACTACTCGTACATAATAAATACGCCGTTTAATTTTCTTTTCTCCACCGCTACGCGATTCTCTCCTTTGATTTGATATTATTTTGTACGAAAATGGAAGTAAATACAAATGAAATGGAATAAAGTATTTACGCAAAAAAAGACATGTTGTTTCTCGTATGCACAATATTTGTGATTATGCAAAAAATATTCATTTAGAATCCGTTTAGGAAACATTTTTGTATGAAATATAAACTATAGATCGATAACGCTCAGATTTTGAAAATTTGTTGGACAAAATTAATAGTCTTGAAAAAAAAATTGATCCCGATTATGTTATTAATTACCAATCGCTTTCGTCGTTTGAGGATTTATTACGCCACGTGAAGCGAGCTGCCAGGCGGCTCCAACCCGTAGCTCAGAGTGACGTAAAGCTAGCAGTTCAAGTACACTCACGCGACGCACCTGGATTACGACCTATCAATATCCCAATATTTAATGGTGATGTTAAAACCATTACGTATGGTAATTCATAATGCTGTGTTAGTCCCTACTTTAATGTATGGTAGTGAAAGCTGAGTGTGGCAGAAGAAGCACGAAAGTAGAATAAATGCTGTAGAAATGCAGTCTTTAAGGAGTATGCTAGGGTTGAATCTGAATGACAGGGTGAGAAATTGCGTGATAAGAGATAAATGTGGTATGCAAGATGATGTTGTGACCAGGATTAAGAAAGGAATGCTTCGGTGGTTTGGACATGTAGAAAGAATGAATTAGGAAGGAGTGACAAAGCAAATTTATTTGGCAGATGTGAACGACCGAGTCGGGAAGGGACGCCCTAGAAAAAAGTTTATCGACCAAATTGGCGATATTTTGAAAAGGGGCCACGTTAGAAGTACCCTTAACCGACGAGCAGGTATGCGTAGATATATGGATGTAAAGGAGGCGAAAGAGGTATGTCAGGATCGTGCCAAATGGAAGTCCGTAGTCTCTGCCTACCCCTCTGGGTGACAGGCGTGAGTGTTTATGTTTATGGATGTTGAAACTTGGCAGTTATTGATTACTAGTTTTCATAATACTATACATAATAATACCTCTTTATCGGACGCTAAAAATTATATTATTTAATTGGCAAAGAAAGTGGCGAGGGACAATCCGTGTGTGCCGGTCTCACACCGACCGCGAACATAGTACGATTGTGTCAGATAAACGAATGTTGGCTAGACCAAATATTCGATCTTAAAGCTGTGTTGTCCGCAAATATTCATAATCTCGAACAATTTTTAGATAGATTTGCAACGTCGGTAGCCGCTCTCAAAATTCTTAAATTTAATGATCTTATGGACTTTGTATTTTTACACATTGCGTTAAAAAGAGAGACCCGGACACCTTACGTTCGTTAGAAATGGAAAATCGTGGCTCCGACAAACCCTCTTCCGATGCCTTATTATCATTCATGCGAAACCAAATTAAAATAATGCAACGTTCATCTAATGCAAAACAAGATGTAAAAAAATACGCCGACTGTCGAACGGATGCACCGTCGATGCCGCCAACGAAATCGCCAACATAATATGTGTACACCGCACCGTCATTTTCGCACAATGCCTGTTTCTTTTGTAAAACTCATCAACATTGTAATTTATATAATTGTACAAATTTTCGCAGGCGCTCACCGAGCGAGCGGTATAAAATAGTAAAGGCTAATAATTTGTGCTTAAATTTGAGTTAAAAACATCGTATTTCGAAGTGTAATTCTAGTTCAGTGTGTCAAGTGTCGCAGTAGACATCATACGATGCTACATTTTGAAAATAATTCCACACCCACGTTGAGTAAACCTGTGAGTGACGCTTCGCTCACCGAGGCCTACGCGAACGTCTTATCAACAATGGAGTTGAATCGCATCGACTTCACGTCTCCCGATTGGCATCGCCGCACGCGCGCTCGGGCGATGATACTTTGTGCTCACTGTCGAACGTGAAAGAGATTGCTCGCGTTCCCACTACTGTTCTTGATACCCACGCGCGTTATAGTTAAGGATTCGCATGGAAACGAACTTAGCGTCCGTGCATTGTTAGATAGTGCGTCTCAAAGTAATTTTATAATGCATCAATGTTGTCAACGTTTAGGATTATTTGCAAATAAGACGCCTTCATGTGCCGTAATGATGGGAATTGGAGGCTTCAATAAAACAGTTAAAGGTTCGATAAATTAAAAATTTTAATCGGGTTTCGATCGCAGTGTTAACTTTAGTATAAATTCAATAGTTGTAGACAAAGTGACCGAACGTCTGCCAACTATTTTCGCCACCGCAATGATCAATTTCAATAATTTGACTTTAGCGGATGACACTTACTCCATCCCTGGGGACATTGATATGCTCATTGGGGCATCTACTCTTCCTCACATCTTTTTATATGTATATAACAAGGTTAAGAGTAACTCCTACTGTTCATAATATTTCGGTAATTTCTTATTGCTCGAGAATTTTTCGAGAATTGTTCGAGATTATGAATATTTGCGGACAGGTGCACATACTCGTCTTTGTCTCCCTGAACCTAGTGGAACGGAGACCTTTACGACCGGAGAGGGACTCGGACACGCACGCACGCATTCGTAAGCGTCGCTTCTTTGGCAAAAACGTTGAGAATTGAATCGCACACAGAGGAGCGCGCGTGCGCGTAATTGTTGCCCATAAATCACATTCAATTTGTGATAATTTCAAATAAAAGAAGTAGTCTATCTTAATGTATATAAATTACGTGTCACGTTGTTTGTCCGCGATGGACTCCTAAACTACTTAACCGATTTCAATCAAATTTGCACACCGTGTGCAGTTTGGTCCAACTTGAGAGATAGGAGTTTTTTTTGCCCATGAGTGACCATAATTTTTTTGCTAACGTAAGGATTTTTAAGAGGACATCACACACATTTTTTAGAGGACACATTTTTAAGAGGACAAAGGGTCGTCGAAAAGAGCAGAACAACGTCTGCCTGGCAAGCTAGTTTACTCATATTTTAAAAGACTGCAATGACGATATATTGTTATTAATAAATTTGAACTTAAATACAAAATTTTAATACTCTTTGAAAAATAACCTTTAATAATAATAATAAGGCACATACATGTGTTTGTTCTTGATCACCGGTGCAATTCTGTAGCTTTAGATGATTGCTGAAATTGTACTTGTGCAGAATCCAGGTGTTACCTTGAATGCGGCCTGTGCAGGTCCGGGAGGCTCGCCTTCTTTCTCTACATACAGCTCGGAGTCCCGCGCGTCCCGTGGCTCAATCGACACCTGCAAAAGTTCAGTTATATCAGTAAATACATATGGTATTAACAAATAAATATTTTCATTTTAAGATATATCTATATGTAATTTAGTTAAATAACAGAGCAAAATATCATGCCCAGAGCCGTGGTAGCTCACCGGCTAAGCGCTCGCTGTAAATTTCACAATACGCGTGCAACCTGGGTTCGATCCCGCCGACACCAATAAAATTGTTAAATGCAATTTAAAGGGCTGATTTAGCACAACCATTTACGGCGGTAAAGGAAAACATCGTGAGAAAACCTCCTACATGTCTGAAAAATAAGAAACATTTCGAAAACATATTACAATGTTTTTTTAATTTCGTATCATCCTTGGTAGGAATCGATGTTCTTTCGCGAGGGTTTGTGGTCTATCAAATATGATGTAATGGCCTGACCATTCCATGGCCATCCAGGATACGATCACAAACTGCAGACTTCCCGGAACGTTGATGCTTCACGTCAGCTATTTGGTCTTTTACGCGGGTTCTAATTGATTTAGAATTCTAATTGATTTAGAACCCGCGTAAAATTTGAAAGCTTGAAACTAGAGCATGCACCCGGTTCTACCCGGTTCGAAAAAAACCGGGTATACCCGGTTCCTTGTTAGCTAAAAGAACCGGGTCCAAAATTATGATACCCGGTTCTACCCGGTTCTTGGTCAATGGGGTAAATTTAAGCTATTTTTTTAATTTGACTTATGTTCATCACTAAAATAAATATTAAGTGTTGATGGTGACTAAATTTAATTATTTTTGTTTGTTTGAGTGTTGATTTGTTTTATTATTACCAGAAAATCCTGAGACTATAAGAAAATAAATCTCGTTGATTTTGTTTCCTTAATTCTTTGTATTGTTTTTCTAAATTTTATCTGTATGAAGCTCAAAAGACAAGCTGGTTTTTTGTTGTTTTATTAATATATTATGATTTTATAACACATGGGGCATACTGAAAGTTTTTCACTTCTGGTTTCTCAGAACTGTTTGAATTTTGAATGATTTTTTTTACACACGAGTGCTTAATAAATAGATTTAAAAAAATAATAATAAATAGAATAAGATAAATAAATTTAGTTTAATTAATAAGTTACGCAAAACTTTCACTGCGGCCTACGTAATTAGAATTGAAACACATTTAATTGATTAAATACAATACATATCACTATCATCATTAGCACCAAATTAATGTAGTTTTATTCTGTACTAAAGAATTTTTTGCTATTAAGAACCGAAAAGAACCGGGTACCCGGTTCTGTATGGACCAGGAACCGAAAAACCCGGTTCTTAGATACGGACCGGTTCTGCATCCTCTACTTGAAACTCGCTTGTTATTTCACTCAACGAAAAAGTGCGGTGTAGTCTGTTTTTGTTTGTATTATTTATTGTTTTTTCGGTATTTTTGGCTTCTGTTTTGGAACATTTTTATTTTTTTATAATGATTGACAAAACAAGACAGTTAAAAAGATCAACAATACCCAGTACATCGCGAAAATCTGCAAGGAAACGACTAAAAAGTGCGGAAATGGAAGAAATATTAGGATTGTTTATGCAGGGAGTGATGTGAATAATATATACTACAAAGCTGACGAAGGTGGTGGTAGTAGTTTAGAATCTGAGGAGTTGGAGTTAAAAGGTGTTTCTAAACAGATTCCATTGTCTGCGCCGCCACCGTCCACTCAAATACAGCCTCAGCTTGTCCGGACGACACCGACCGTACCATTCAATAAGTCGCAGCGTCAATCTAGCCAAGCAAAGCCAAGCACCGAGCTTCAGCAGAAATCAAGAGCTGCAACTACGATACGTTGGACGAAGGATTCTAGTTCAATGAAAGATTTTCCTTTAATTAAGACAAATTAACTACTTGTGCCATTAATTTGGACGTTTTGTGGTAAAAATTTATAACAAATTACATTTCGGATGATTTTATTTGCATTTTATTTCTAATTACAAATTTTATTTCCTTAGAAATAAAAAGCACGCAAATTCGAGTTATATGCATCATTAATTAATAGTAAAAGACAAATATTCAAATTAAATATTGCAAAGTGAGCTCTGGTTTTCAGTTGGAAGGCTTGTGACTTCAATGAAAAGTCTGTGTGTGATCCCCCAATTGCGAGTTACAGAGTAATTAACTACGAGTGTTAACGTACATATATATACAAAAAAATACATTATATGTGTCTGAACTAACCTTGTAGTGCGTGTAGGCTCCAGGTGGGTATGGAGGCTGCCACAGCACCAGCAGCGTGGTCTCATTGCGGAACCACACGATGAACTTGCCCGGCGTGTTCGGACCTACGGCAGCGTATTGTTATGTATGAACTTCAAACCACACAACCATTTGTGAAATTAATTTTTTTTAATGCATGCAATGCTGATAACATTACTAATATTCCCTTTAACCACTCCTGGTAAGTTTAAAATGCTTATGTTAAAAGTGGTTCACGGCAGAAGTTGAATGGCGGATTCGAACCCACGACCTTTTGAGTTCGCGGTTCGCCCTGCCATTATTCTACCGATACTTTAAAAGTGCATGTAATACATGTCATGTGGTACATTCACTTAAACAAACATGCTAAAGCGTGTTTAAAAAAAATATATAATTCTCCAATAACAATAAATTAACATGTAAGCATCTAACAATGAATATACTTGACATTGATATAGGACGATACACAATGAAGACAAAAGGAAACACATTTACAGCAGTCTTTATTTAAGTAAGGTTCTATACATCGCGTGAGTGTTAAAATAAGTAAATTGTGCATTAATTATGCATATAAGTATTGTCCGACCGAAACTTTGGCTTCGGGGAAACCTTCGGAATCGGCCAAAATGAACCTAAGTTTTGGCCGAACCCAAGATTTATAGCAAGCGCCGAAATTGAACAAACTATTACGAATGAGCGAGTGCGCGATGCGATGGACCTTGGTTTTTTGAATAAATAAAAATATAAAACATTTTATAAATGCAAGAGCGACTACTAATCTCGTTGTCATATCTTTACTTCGTTCAATCACAAAGCACGAAGGCATTTTTAAAATTACTGTAGCTATAAATTGCTTATAACAACAACAAACGTATGGAATTCTATTTTATTTATCTATCCATAAACTACTAGAGATTATTCAACCTTTTCACGATGTTTTCCTTATCCGTTATAGATCTATCATGTTTACCTTATCCGTTCAACATCTATCTTATTGTCGAGTTAACAGTATTAACATTAATTAATGACCTCCAGACTGAATTTCGATCACGGCGGCCAGTTTCTACGGACTAGTATTATAGTGCACGAGTGTGTATGCTTGCGCATATATTGCTTTCAAAATAATAAAAAACCTTCCTACCAAGCGTGGCAACTATGGCAAAATCCCTATGAGACAATCTATCGGGGAATCCTTTGATCAGTCGACTTTTTAAGGTTGTAATAGTAATGTTGCAATCATTTTCGTATTTTACTTGCCATTTTAACCAATCAATTTGTTGGACTTACATGCGCAAACGGATGTAAGTCCAACAAATGTCGTCGATACCGAATTTCGGTCACGGCGGCCAGTCTGATCGGAGACTAGCCACCAGCACAGGAAAGTATTATAGCGCCCGAACGTATTGCGCAAACACCGGAGCGTTCTCTAGTCCCTCACTCTCATAGTCAGATGGGCTATTAGAGATCAGGAGTAGGACTTACGGCTTTACGTGCTTTCCGAAGCACGGGGGTGAGACACCGCCAACTTCCTGGCACCCGGCTGCTACCGAGAATTTTTTGACAGAAAACCTAAAAAATTATTTTGTCCCGACCCTGGGACTTCATGATCTAGTCATCGCGTTTATGACCACTAGACTACCAAGCAAGGCGGTCAATAACGTAGTAAAACATTATCACCTCTAATAACTGTCGCCTTTTTTAGCTTCTATTCTATGTTTTTGACTATTGACCATCGTTTTTAATGCGTTGGCTGTTGGGCCAATGTCGAACCATTTGAATTTTTAATAAACAAAGAATTACTTATAAGAACTGGAACGGAATGTGACTAACTTTGCGGATTTTTATTTAACATAATTTAAATTTTTAATTTCCGACGTTTCAGGCACTTAACGCCCATGGTCACGGGACTAAGGTGTTTGAAGTCCTGATAACATAGTTAACGGAGGCTACCTCAACTTTTAAATAATAATTTTTGGTCCGAACTACGCAGAACGAGCTTACAGTTTAATTAACAATAATTGAGATATCCAAAAATAATGTATTACTTATATTAAATGTATTTTGGACCAGCGACCCGCTCCGGTTTCGCCCGGATAAGAATCACCTATTAAATTAATGTAGCGTTATTTATATTTCAAATAAACAAAGACCATTTATTTTATCAATTTATCGTTTTTAAAATAAAAAAGATAAAGTGTAGCCTAGATCCCTCCTGACATTACTGACATCTGTTCGTAAAATTTCAATACAATCGGTTCAGCCACTCCGAATATTAGTCCAGTCAGACAGACAGACAGACATGTGGCCGAAGGAAGGGAAAAGGGGAGATCTCCCGCCGGGCAAGGTGTTCTGCCCCGGGAGCGGCCAACGCTCCGTGTGATAAACATTTTTTTCTGAAAGTGTACGGCTTTGGTCCTGCGGCCTTTACAGCTTCATCGAAATAAACTCAGTAAGGACCCATGAACTATTGAGTGCAACGATTCTGACGTCAACGATTGCAGTCCCGAGACACCCCGGACCCTGTTTTTGGAGTGAGGCTCTTCTAGCCAGGGCGGGGCTCGATGTGATTCAAGGGCCCCAGCAACCAAGGATGATACGTGAGGCTATTGAAATTAAAAAACATCCTAATTTCAATAGAGAAGGAGGCTGGGTACGACCACCTGCTTGGATTTCTATAATTAATAAAATTAAAACTAAACCCAAGCATACCACTGCAAGACTTCAAAACACAGTTAGTTCATTCTGCGTAGATCGGACCAACGACAATAATTAAAAAAGCTGAAGGTACTCCGGGTTAACTTTGACATCGCCAAATATTCCGTAGTTGATTAATTTGTAATCTCGTGTTTTAACGTACGTCCCTAGAATAGAAATCAAAAAATATATATGTTCTTAACTAATATGAGTCCAACATATATTTAGAAAATAAAATATTAAATGTTAATTCAAGGTCCGTCCACAAATAATATGAATTTTGTAACAACAATGAAGTTGAGTTGAGCGTGATCGAACGGTGACGAAGTGACGATTATGTAACATACGTTAAATGTTAAAACTACAATTTAACGGAAACCTGTTCAAGCACAACACAAAGAAGAGCATGCAGATTAAAAATCATTTAAACGATCCGTGCGACCGCAGTCATATAAGCAAAAATAATTACATAGTTTATACATTAAAAAAATGTACCACGTTTTTAAAATGTACTAAAAAGTATATTTCATATTCTTACACTGTCATCGGATTCTGAACTATGTTCTGTCTCTAGCTTTATCGCCAAGCTAGTTTAAAATCAATTGCTTACTTTATACCCGAAAAGACATATTATGTACACGGAAGCGTGGTAAAAATGTGGTAAGAAGCAAATAATATTCTTAACGCTTTTTTTAATGTTTTAAGATAGCGCTTAACTACTATCTCACCTGATGGTAGTGGTGATGGTAAGCGGTGATGCTACCGAAGATGTTGAAGTTCACTACTTAACACAAGCCTATTCACTATTGTTTTACTCCATAACAAACAGCGTTTTTTTATAGATAAAACGCTAGGAAATTACCGATTTAAGGAGACTCTCAGCCTAATAGTATTGGTAAGTTGATTTAAATGAGGCCTGCGTTAGTATTTTATTTTATCAATAGATAGATATATATTATTTATTTTCATATTTTTTTTTCAATAAGTACTATTTATTTTCATATTGAACTTTACGAATTAATATCAAAAATGTTGATATCATATTTTCGCTTTTTTATCGACTTCAAAAGGAGGAGGTACTCAATTCGACTCTATGTTTTTTATGTGTGTTACCTCAGACCTTTATTCTGGGTGATTCGATTTTTATGTGATATGATTTTTATGATCCTTTTTTATTTGAAAGCTGGTGCATCTTATGTGGTCACATATAAATTTAATCAAGATTTGATCAGTAGTTTTTGAATTTAATGCGTATTAAATTGACTTCTACTACGTTTGGATGTTCTCATTTTATTTATATTGATGTCGGTTGTACAAATTTTTTAATTATACCACTTGTTAATTAGCCGATTTCAAAAAGAAGAGGACAATTTGAATGTATGTTTTTGTGCGTATGTACGCGATATCTTTGCCAATTGAGACTGTTTTTTTTTTTAAATTAAACAGGTTACAATTCAGGGGTAGCCTCATATGTATTTGGAAAAAAAGACCATCCCAAAGGATGGCAAAAAATAACTTCCTTTAGTTCTTTGAAAAAGTTATAATCATTCTCAAAGCATACAATTTTAAAGCTTTCATTTTCAATACTCTCTTTTTTTGTAATTCATCATCATCATCATTACAGCCCTCCACAAGTCCACTGCTGGACATAGGCCTCCCCTAAGTAATGCCACAAAGCACGGTCCTGAGTCACCTGCATCTATCGACTTCCTGCATGTCTTACCAGGTCGTCACGTCTAATTCATAATAAACAAAACAAAAACATCGTTATTTTATTTTCTAGAACTGAACAAACATCTCCAAAATCGAGCCTCACAGTTCTTATAACATTTACTAAAACCTTATTTACATTTTACAATAATAAAATTAAGTCTTTACCTATAAACATATAAATTAAGAAAACCACTTTGATTCATCCTTGATATTTTAAAGGCTAAATTCTATAAACATCAGGTTTTCAGTCGTTCGCTTGGTCGAAAGATGCTCGCGGGCGATAGTTCCGTTATCTACTCTATTACACGCAAAATTATATCGCTGCAAGAAACAAGCACATGCTGTAGCACAGGGCGCTCACCGTACACCTACACGTTCTCTGGCAGCACAGGGAAGGAAACACGTTCATTAATACATTCCTTAAGTACACTATATTAGTAACAATGATATCTGTTTCAATGGAGACTAGTCATCGGACAGGACAGGATTATAGTGCCTGATTGTATGCGCAAACACAGGAGCACTCTCTATTCCCTCACTCTCATAGTCCGATGGTACGGTAATCCGACACGACCAGAGAGAGATCAGGCGCAGGACCAACAACTAAACGAGATCTTCGAGACACGGGAAACATTGCCAATTTCCTGAACTCCTGACTGTTACTGTTTTTACGTGGTAGAACCACGCTGCAGCTATATTATAGATGGAGAGCACTAATGGGACGGCTCAACCGAGGCAGGACCACGCTCTCACAGAATACCAGCGTAAAATAAAAATAGAGAACCGGAGACCCTTCTTACTGGAATCGAGGCATTCCATCTCAGTCCTTAGGAGTGATAATACATTTGCATTTTGATCCTTAGTTGAGGATCAATGTGGATAATGATTTCTTATATTTACGCGAACACTACACATTGAAATAATACTAGTTTTTACGGAATTTATCGCGTATATTTAACTTTTTAAATACCCGACGTTTCGAACGCTTTACAGCACTCATGGTCACGGGCGGGACTGAGATGTTCAACGTCCTATGTCATAGTTAACCGCGGTTACCATAGATTAAAATTTTACTTTTGTTCCGATCTACACAGTATGAACTTATGGTATCTTGAAGTCTTGCAGTTGTATGCTTGGGATGGGATTTAGAGTTCCGCCCGTGACCATGAGTGCTGTAAAGCGTTCGAAACGTCGGGTATTTAAAAACTTAAATATACGCGATAAATTCCGTAAAAACTAGTATTATTTCAATCAATGTGGATGTTACGTTATGTTGAGTTAGTCACCCAATGCCATAAAAAAAGAATTTCTTGACATAAAAACCCAATAACTGATTTTTTTCAGACCCAGGATTCGAATCCTCATCATCACCAAGCGTGTTTAAGACAACTAGACCGACGAGGCAGTCGAAAATATATATATCAAGAGCAGTCGGTTAACTGTTTACTCCGTCTCACATTAGTCACACTTTACGCAAATTATGTAGAAACGCTTTGCAGCGACCCGAGCCGTTTGGAAAAATTACTTGATCGATTTCTCCGCTCTCGTTCACAACAGTTATAAACATTAATACCGAAATACGATACATGTTCTACATTTAAGTAAATCAATGTAGAATATTTTTAACATTTAATTTACCTAAAAAGCATACACTTTTCAGCGTCGACTTTATGTATTTTTTATAGAATAAGGATGACAAACGAGCACACAGTCCACCTGATGGTAAGTGGATGCTGTGGCTCAGACATCTACATCTATCCCCGAGTAAGAATCAAAATGCAAACGCGTTGTCGCCCCTGAGGACTAAGATGGAATGCCTCGTTTACAGTGAAAAGGGTCTCCGGTTCCCCACACTCACCATACGAAACACAGGAGTATTGAACTGCTATTTTAAGCTGGTGTTCTGTGAAAGCGTGGTCCAACCCCGGTCGATCCGACCCATTTATGCAACAAACATATCGTAGTAAAGGATTACACAATTACCCCTTTTATATGTCACCAGGTCCCACCTCTCGGATTATACATCTCTAAATTACACGTTTGTAAAATATATTAAATAGATAGTTACTTTCATTGCATTAGTTATGACAAAATCGATATTTTATGATAACAAAGATTAATATCATAAAGCCAAATCGTGTAATGGTGTAGATATATATTTTAGAATAAAGTGTATACATATAAGTATTATAATTTGAAATAAAGAGTTTTTATTAGAATGCAGGAATGAAGATGATGAATGCATAAAGTAAATGGGGCTCTACACTCTATTGTGAAAAGTCAGAATGTGTCAAAAAAGGCACGTATGGCAATTCACAGTGCTGTATTAGTCCCTACTTTAACGTATGGTAGTGAAAGTTGGGTGTGGCAGAAGAAGCATGTGAGTAGAATAAATGCAGTAGAAATGCGGTCGCTAAGGAGTATGTTAGGGCTGAATCTGAGTTACAGGGTGAGAAACTGTGTGATAAAAGAAGAGTGTGGTTTGCAAGATGATGCGGTGACCAGGATTAAGAAAGGAATGCTTCGGTGGTTTGGTCATGTAGAAAGAATGAATGCGGAAAGATTGACAAAGCAAATATATGTTGCAGAAGTGAATGGAAGAGTCGGAAAGGGACGTCCTAGGCGGAAGTTTGTCGACCAAATTGGCGATATACTAAAAATGGGTATCCAAATTAAGAGTACCCTTAACCGACGAGCATGTATGCGTAGCTATATGGATGTGGAAGAGGCGAGAAAGGTATGTCAGGATCGTGCTAAATGGAAGTCTGTAGTCTCTGCCTACCCCTCTGGGTGACAGGCGTGAGTGTTTATGTTTATGTTATGTTTTATGTGTAGAATGCAGGCTTACAAATACATATTCCCCAACTTCAAAAACCAACAATATACATATACGTACTGAAATTAACTTTTTTTAAAACATTGTATTAAATCTATAGGAATATGAACTCAAATTCTAGCCGGGTGAACGGAAATTTGTTTTTACACAGTTGCATACTGATCGCATAACGGGAAGTTGACACCTTGTACGAAGCCGGCCCGAAGGACAACACACACACTGTTACACCAACACATGAATGAATTACTATCACTTCGATTGAAGCGACCGAAAGCGTAAAATAGCAGCTTAATGCCGCTGTGTTTCATATGGTGAGTGTAGAGAACCGGATACTCCTTTTTATTGGAAACGATGCATTCCATCTTAGTCCCCAGGGGTGATAACGCATCTGCATTTTGATTCTTAATCGAGGATATATATGTCCATGGTCCACAGCATCCACTTACCGTCAAGTGGAATGTGTGCGCGATTGTCACTCTAATTCCGTAAAAAAAATCGTGTTACGTTACTCCATTAAATTTTATCGTATTTTAATAATAGGCAATGTGGCTGATTTTACAAATAAAACAAAGTATCATTATCTAAGTGGATATAGGAAGTCGACGCTTTGTTTATAACACGAAGATCCTTTTAAGACTTCATTTGCTTGCAAATTTATTCAAAAACAATTACAATAGACAAGCAACATCAGATAAAGTATACATAGATAGACCCTTTTTGCTTTATTATGTTAAGCGTGTGTCACAGCCTATTGTAATTTGTTGTTATTGTAAATGACTTGTAAATAAACTACATAAAAAGTTAGTAAAGTATGTGTAATCGAAATAAAACTAAACAAAAAACCTCATAGTTTGCAGGTCTATATTTCAATGTCGGATCATCCATGACTTTTTCTGCCGCTAGAGCGGTGGCACTTAACATAGGAATGAGGTGAAATATTTGGAACAATTCATAGTGGGGGAAGTTATATTGTAAGAAAAATTTAGGGATAATAATGTTATGTTGTTAGAAAAATTTAAGGATAATAATGTTATATTGTTTGAAAAAATTAGGAATAATAATATTACATTGTTAGAAAATTTTAGGGATAAAAATTTAGGGATAATTAGGTTAGAAATGGATAAATCAAACTATTGACATTCCTGAGCAGAAGAATAAAAAAGGTAAGATAGTGTAATAAATTAATTAATATAGCACGGGTTTGTGTATAAATACAACAACAAACTTTTAATTAAAATGCAACTTTTCAATGACGATGACTTTGTAACCGTCTTCGTTCACCATAGTCCAAACTAACGACATCTAGTGAGCGTAATACCTACTAATACTATTAGCCCCCATTAAGACAAATTTGTTAATACATTTCAAAATATTGTACTGTAAAGCTATCCCCAAAAGTTTATTATTGTTAAGGGGAAATATAACCTCAAATGGCTTAGCAAGATCCTCCGTTATGCCGAAAGTATTGCAGCATTAATTTTGAAATAAATATATGGTAAAGTTGAGGATTAATGTTAAGGACTATGTTATACGAAAACACGATTCCGTAAAATTTTTTCGATTGAAAAAAAATCCAAATTTACCTCCAAACTGAACAATAAACCGCTGTTATTCATAAAATACTTTAAATAAGATCATAAAATTTTGCATGCTAACTGAACTAACTATAAAGCAGTGCTTATGTTATTTACTTTTTTTAAAATACCATTATTTTCACTGTAAAAAGAAATTACCTAAACTATCGGCGTCTTCAAGCTCGATTCCTGTCGCTCCGTTAGTATCGCTTAGAATCGCATTTAGCTTTTGAAGGTAGAAGTTGTATCGCTTACGATCAGAATACACATTATGCAACAGGACGGCGTAAAATTAAAATGGGAAATAACCTTGATAAAAATAATAAGCGACTGGGTTGGCGTTAAGAAACAGGCATAAATATGATAAACCTAATGAAATAAGTATCTAACGACCTATCTACTTACAGTATTAGTGATTACAAACATGTCTGTACATAGCATACGACGCGCGTGGAAGTGAGGGCAAAATTGGAATTTGAGCTGACTTACTATCTCCCCTTAATACCAGGGAACACCTAATATAGCGCAATTAGGTGTTCTGTGGTTAATACGTATATAAGCTTTGACAATGTCCGTAATACCATGAGGTTATTTTTATAAATAATTCATAAACTCAAAACCTTTTACTTGTAAGTAAAACCGGTGTCAAACCGGTGTTATTTATTGTAATACGAATATTGGATTTATTTTTATATACTAAATAAGGGTGACGAGCGAGCGCACAGTCCACTCATTATTATTGAATGCAGTGGCCCATAGATATCTACATCTATTCTCAAATAAAATTAAAATGCAAATGAGTTGTCACTCTGAGAACAAAGATGGAATGCCTCGTTTACAGTTAAAATGGTCCCCGATTCTCTACAGTCTACACTCACCATACGAAACACGGCACTATCCTGCCGTTTAACGCTGTTCTTGTGAGAGCGTTCTAACACGTAAACATTATTTTAACATTATTTTAAATGAAGTATAGACTTTCTTTACTTACATACTTTTTTTTAAATAAAAACTATTTACATTTTTGTCGACCTACTATAACAATACTTTGGTGATAAAAAACACCTCTATCAATCGCCTAACTACTTGCTCTGGTCAGAAGTGCAGCTAGTCGAGGCATTAAGTGCGCATGACAAACGTGGTAGTGGCGGAGTAAGATTATCCATTTCCCCATAACGTCCCGTGAGCGATGTAAACAAACCAGGTGATGGGGAACATCGCTTTCCAAAATATCAGTATCACTGCGACCTAGAAGATCTATTGCGATTGCTGCTATGGCTATAGGTCACGGCTAAGCCCTCAAGTAAGTCAAGCGTGGTAAGAATGAAATATGTCCGCTTCATGATGTAGTCTATGGGTAAGGCCTTATATTCAGCAGTGGAATTAGATAGGTTTTAACAGACTTTAATGAAGGAAGAGCTTCTCAGTTCAGATGTATGTTATGAGTAGTATTTTTGACGAGGTATAGACATGCTGCAGCTATATTATGGTCAGCTCGACCGGGAAAGAACCACGCTCATAGAATTCCAGCGAGAAATATCAACTCAGTGCTGCTGTTCCATATTGTGAGTGTAGAGAACCGGAGACCCTTTTTTTAAAACGAGGCATTTCCATCTTAGTCCTCAGGGTTGACAATGAATTTTGAAACACAATAACATTTTGATTTGTAATCGAGGATAGATGTAGTCTTTGGGCCACAGCCTACACTTAAGTCAGGTGTACTGTGTGCTCGTTTGTGATACTTGATCTATAAATAACATAAGTGGCCGGATTTTGGTTTTTTTTACGTGGACCGTGCTCAAGGTCATATTTTGAATGAGCTTATAAGCGTGCACGGTCGCGCGGTTCGTGTGCGCGTGCGCGTACGATATGTGTGTGTGTGTGTGTGTGTGCGTGTGCGTGTGTGTGTGTGTGTGTGTGCGTGCGCGTGTGTGTGTGTGTGTGTGTGTGTGTGTGCGTGTGTGTGTATCTATGTAGGAGTATGGAGTACTCACGGACGGTGAAGTTGCGCGAGGCGTACGCGGCGCTCTCCTTGTCGTGTAGCAGCGTAAAGGCGTGCAGCTGGTAGGTGGCACCTGGGGCCAGGTCTCGCACCACGTAGCTGCCGTTGCCCCCTTCCACCGTGATATTGCGAGCGCCCTCACGGGCCTCAGTCAGCGGGATCACCTGCCGCCAAGCGTATGTCGTCAACGCACTCAAAGACTTCTCTATATTACAAAGACTTATACGTAAACTACAAAGACGAGTATAATAATATTGCGCACCATAATTAATTAACGGTTCATGGCGAGTTATCACTAGCGCCATCTAGTATCGAGTAGCAGAACTCAAGTCAAGATCTTTCTAGAAATTTCCATGCTAGAACTTTCTACACCTAGTCAGTCGTGACCAGTATGAATACTCGAACATTCTAGATGTTTCAGTAGAAGAGGCCTATATAAGGCCTGTATGAAACGCGACCGTGAGTATTGAATTGGAGATTCCAACGAATACTTCGAAGCGATTCGGACTAAAGTGATCAGTAGTACTGTGTTTTATTATTAATGTGTTTTAAGTTGTAATTGGGGTTCGGTAATTAAATTGTCACTTTTGGTGATTCAATTGGCATTTTTTATTTTCACGAACCCCAAGCTCGTAACAATACAAATACTTCTATGTATTCTACTTGACCGTCAATTTATACAAAGTACTGTGTCACAGCCGTGGATCACGAGGGCGAGTAGCTGTCACGATAAATATGCCACACAGTTGTATTTTCATTCACGACGGTTACTCTTTTTAAATAATATATATAGAAAATAATATATAGAAAATACTTCGAATGAACGATAATGAACATCAAATCAAGTTGACAAAGTGCGCACATAAATAATGACAGTTTTCTTAGTCATATCAAATAAAATCAAGTGTTCCATGGTCGGGTACAACGTTCACGGTTTAAACAAAGAGAATTGACGGTAACTTAGTGAGCAATGTATTAAGGCCACAGAGCCTAAATAGTAGTATACATAGAAGTCTTTGTTTTACGCTGCTTAGTGCTTAGGTTAGGTGTAGGTCGCCTTTAAATGGTATTTAATACTCTAACCTTACAGTGAAAACATTTGAATCTCATCAATAAGAACACTTCTTTTATCGTTATGAAGTTCAGGTACGAAAAAGATTGTTCGTGCGATTTGTTGAAACGTAAGGCGCGGTTTACATTTTGAGAAATGACAAGTGCGAGTAGCAAGTGCAACTGACAAATGACGAGTGCTTAGTGCGTGTGAACAGGCAGTGATAAGCGATAAGTGGGAATAAAATGCGAACTTGTTGTCACTTCTCAAAATGTAAACCGGGCCTTAGGGAAAAACACCAAATGGAAGTTTTTTCTGCTGATAATACTGTTCTAGGTGTTATATTGATTTCCTTCTGCACGCCAAGTGAGAATGCACTACGCTATGGACCCTGTACGGGAATTTAACCAGCGAAAGGGGAAAGAGGCTATGGCTCGAATTGGACGGATTTTCGAATAATGGTCTACTATAAGACCATACTCTGCGTCTATTCTAAACCATATCACGTTACACAAATTTTGACGTGAAGTTTGACCTTTAACTCCATTGAATACCAGTTGTTACAGTCAACAATAATAAAAACATTGTATTGTGTGTGCCCTTCACTTTAATTATCCATTGTCATTGTCAATCATCTTTGTACAGCTAATGCCGCGTTTCTATATTTGAAAAATTTCCTTTTACGAGAACGGGAAGTATCTTGAATATAAGAACCGGGATAAGCGTATCACTTACATAACAAATTTAAATCATAAGAATACAACAGGTTTTATTTAGTATCGTGTATCGCAATGTCTTAGCGTAACAAAAGTCTATTCACTCTCGTCTTGAAGACGCGCAGATTGTGTTCGAACGGAAAGATAAACGCTGACAAATTATTCCACTCCTTTGCTGTACGCATTACAAAAGAAGAAGCAAACCGTTTCGTTCTAATGCGTGGAATATCGACAAGAAAAGGGTGAAACCTCGCCGACCGTCTGGTTCTTCGACGGTGGAAAGGAGAGGGAGGAAATAAAGCCTGTAATTCCTGCGCACACTCACCGAAATGCATCCTACAGAAAACTGAAAGGCTGGCTACTCAGCGCCTGTTCTCGAGGCTGACCATATTAATAGTGAAATATTACAGCTGTAACGCATACCTTAAACCGAAAGCCGGTGTAGTCTCCGTGCGCGGGCGGGGACCAAGTGATGATTGTCTTCTTGTTGCGACCCTGCGTCACGTTCAGATTCGTTGGTGGCTCCGGTGCTAGTACATAAAACATTGCAAGTTATTAGTCAAAAGTTAATACGTTAACAGCTGTGTTTTTTTTTAAACTTGTAAAGAATATTCGCTATTATTCAGTATTATTCGGCCTATTCGGCTACTTTTATCTTATTTGGTCAGTGGTAAGTGACAAAACCATTATAAAGCCCTGCTCAGATAGACGGATAATCTATTAGCCCACTAGGCTTCATTAAGGTTAACCTGATGAACCCTCATTTTTTATAGAGTAAGGGTGACAAACGAGCACACAATCCTCCTGATGGTAAATAGATGCTGTGGCCATAATATATCTACATAATATATTCTCCTGCAAATTCAGATGCGTTTTCACCGCTGAGGACTGACATGGAATGCTTCGTTTCCAGTAAAAAGATTACAGTTATCTACACTCACAATACGAGAAACGCACATAGTCGAGTAAATTTGAATAATGTGTGTGCGAAAACAAAATCATCGTACTCCTTATCTACCATACAATCATATGGCTTATTGCGATTTTCTTAATAGTTACATAAACATAAACACTCACGCCTGTCACCCAGAGGGGTAGGCAGAGACTACAGACTTCCATTTGGCACGATCCTGACACACCTCTCTCGCCTCCTTCACATCCATATACCTACGCATACATGCTCGTCGGTTAAGGGTACTCCTAATTTGGCCCGTTTTCAATAAATCGCCAATTTGGTAGATAAAATTTCGCCTAGGATGTCCCTTTCCGACTCTGCCATTTGCTTCTGCAACATAAATTTTCTTTGTCACCCTTTCCTCGTTCATTCTTTCCACATGACCAAACCACCGAAGCATTTCTTTCTTAATCCTGGTTACAACATCAACTTGCAAACCACACTCTTCTCTTATCACACAATTTCTCACCCTGTCATTCAGATTCAGCCCTAACATACTCCTTAACGACCGCATTTCTACTGCGTTCATTCTACTTTCGAGCTTCTTCTGCCACACCCAACTTTCACTACCATACGTTAAAGTAGGGACCAACACAGCATTGTGAATTACCATACGTGTCTTTTTCGACACATTTTGACTCTTCACAATAGAGTGCAGGGCCCCATTTACTCTAATTCCCGCATTCACTCGATACACGACACACAGGAGTCGTTCTATATCCTTATCATATCTCCCATCCCTGCTAAATACGCAACCCAAATATACAAACTCATCTACTTACTCGATCAACTCCCCTTCTATTCTTATTTCACAAATCGTTTTACTTTCTTCTCTTTCAAAAACCATAACCTTAGTCTTACTTGCGTTCACTTTCATACCCCTTTCTTTAAATGATCTGTTCATTAATGTAACCATCATTTGCAACTCGGCCGCCGACGACGCAAGAATAACTTGATCATCGGCGTACAAAAGGCATTTGACGGTTAACTCACCCATTTTTAACCCGCATTCTTCAACTTTCAGATTTTGCAAACAACTGTCCATAAATAGGTTGAACAGCCACGGGGAAGCCACACAGCCCTGTCTTACACCTTTATGGATGTCAAACCAGTCCGATTAGACCCCGTTGATCCTAACACAAGCACTAGAGTCCCTATAAAGAGACTCCAATGCCTGTATCAAGCCAGCGCTCAACCCAAATGAGTTCAGTCTTTGCCATAGCACATCCCTATCCACTCTGTCATAGGCCTTTTCCAAGTCCATGAACGCACAAAAAACCTTTTCGTTTTTGGCCAAAAACTTCTCCGCCATCATGCGCATGGAAAAGACTTGATCTGTACATCTCATTCCCTTTCTAAATCCCGCTTGCACATCCCAAATTTTTCCATCAGTTTCTTTCATGATCCTTTTAATCAGTACCTTAGCATACAGTTTTCCCACAATGCTAAGAAGGCTGATGCCACGGTAGTTTTTACAGTCCTGCTGCGACCCTTTTCCTTTATATACTGGGACTATCACGGCTTTGCACCAGTCTACCGGTACCCGCTTCAGTTCCCAGCATAAATTAAACAAGGTGTGCAGCAGGCCTGCCACCACTTCCTCTCCAGCCCTTAGCATTTCGAGTGAAACTATCATATACGGCAGCCTTACCGTTTTCATGCTTTTCATTGCTTTCATTATTTTATCTATATTTATCTCGCTACCTCTTTCCTCTTCTTTCGGAGTTTCTACTTCATTTAGTTCACACGTTGTCTCCTCACTCATAAACACGCTTTCAAAATATTCCTTCCATCTCTTTAAACTCAAAACTTCATCATTCAGAATATAGTCATTCTCGTCTCTTATAGCATTCAATATAGGCTGTTTCGAATGTCCCCTGGTAGTTCTTACAAGTTTCCAGAACATTTTAATATTTGCCCGGAAGTTATCCGATATTCTTCGATCATTCTTATCCGTTCTTTCTGGCTTTTTCCTTTCAACTACTTCTTTTACTCTCTTATTTAGATGTCTAAAAACTGCCTTTTCTCTTTCAATATCATCATTCGTACCGCTATAATTACCAGCCTTTGTTGCTAGTAAATCTAACCATGTTCTCTTCTTTGCTTCAACTTCCATACGTTGTACATCATCCCACCATAACGTTTTATTTTTCTTTTCATTCTTTCTCTTACTAACACCACATACTTCGGTAGCTGCATCCACTAAACCTTTCTTAACATTTTGCCATACATTCTCCAAGTCTAACTCCTTCATACATAATTCATCCAAACCACTTATATTTTCTTTTAGTCTACATTTGAACTTGTTTTTCTCACCTTCATCTTGTAACCTTTCTGTTCTCATACGCTGTAACGCAGTAATAATTAAAATTAATAGTTAAGTTTATTTTTATTTAAAACTGAATGTGGCAAGTCGCAATGTGCCTAAAGTAGACCAGATTGTTGCAGTAACAGACCAAACATTGTGCCAATAGTAAACCAGTAAACAAAACGAATGATTTTAATTTTTTTATAGTATTGGGTGACAAACGAGCACACAGTCCACCGGTTGGGTGGTCCATAGATATCCACATTTATCCTCAATTAAGAATCAAAATGCAAATGCGTTGTCACCCCTGAGGACTAAGATGGAATGCCTCGATTCCAGTAAAAAGGGTCTCCGGTTCTCTACACTCACCATACGAAACACAGCAGCATTACGCTACTATTTTACGCTGGTATTCTGTGAGAGCGTGGTCCTGCCCCAGTTGAGCCGCCCCATTAGTGCTTCAACTATAGTATAGCTGCAGGGTTGTAGCGTAGCTCTACCATGAACATAATGAAGAATAATTTTATTATTAATACTAATGAGCTTAATTTAATTTTATAATCAGTAATCATCACAACTTTAAATCATAGATGTAATGCTCATAATATTGTTTTGTTTTTCAGTTTCATTTTATTTATGATAGTTGTAAAAAGTATATTATATTTTATGCATGTTTCTCTAACTTTTGAGCCTTTATTTATCTCGTCTATCGCTTTTATGACACCTTATATATGAAATAAAAGTTCTTTTCAGTGGCATTACGTCTGTAGAAAAAGTGTAAATGGTCAATTACTGTAACAAACTCGTAGTGTAGATATTACCAGTAATAAACCACTGTTCAACCACTGGAACATTGTGAATTTTTGAAGAATTTACTATAAAAATTTATTGAAGTATCTAAGTGAATATAAATGTAGTTGTTGACCAAATGGAATATTGCTGGAAATCATATAATTTGTGTTCAATTGTTTACCAATGACAACTATTGATATAGTTAGCATTTTCTGATGAAATAAGACGTAATATTGTAATAAAATGGCCGTCCGGAAATAAGTGAATATTGAAGAATTGTCCTTTTCGATTATGTGTTTTACCGATGTACATGGCGCGTATATAGCTTTTAGTTATGATTACATGATTGATGATGAAGAAGTACGGCAAGGCTACCAAATGTACAAAAAATGTTGAGTAATTCAAAAGAAGATTAACATTTAAGTTTGGAGATTGAAATGGTCTACTATTGGTTCCTGGAGTGGTACTGGCGCACCCTATTTAGTTTTTGTGTAGAAAACCGGAGACATTGGTATCCGAATTAAAATGGCACGCAGACACGTCAATAGAACCGTTTTAATATAGTGTAGAGAATCTGAAGCTCTTTTTACTGGAAACGAGGCATTTTGTCTTAGTCCTCAGGGGTGACAACGCTTCTGCTTTTTGAATCTTAATCGAGAATAAATCTAGATGTTTGTGGGCCACGTTATCTACTGACCATCAGGTTGAATTTCTACAAGGCAAAACCTAATTACTGATGTAGGAGACTTGAACAAATACGTGATAACTGACCGGTGACGATGGTCTGGTTCCAAGTGAGCAGGTCAGCGAAGGTGGCGTTGGAGTAGTAGAGCATGAAGTGGTACTTGGTGCCGGGCAGGCCCTGGAAGTTGATGGTGGAGGCGCGCGCGGGCACGGTGAAGTTGGGCGCGGGCGAGCCGTGCGGCGGCGAGTAGTCCAGCCGGTAGCGTGCGCCCGCCGCGTCCGCGCCCGCGCCCGACGCCGGGATCTCGATCACCAGGTCTGCGCCATAGGCGCCACCACTCTGGTACCACCACAAACATAACATTATAATCACATTGTTTCCAAGTCAAAAAATTAACATAATAATTTTTTTTTTAAATTAAACTCCCGAAACAAAGGAGTCCATAACCTTCAAACGGCTGAACAAATTTTTGAAACATACCTAAGAAAAATTGATTGAGACACCTTTCAAATGAAAAAAAATACTTAATCAAAATCGGTTATCCGTTCAGGAGCTATGATGCCACAAACAGACACACAGGTACACAGCAGACAAACACACAGATAAACACTACAAACTTATAACACCCCTCTGTTTTCGTCCGTAGGTCAATAACAGTCTAAATATGGACTCGATGACAAGTTGTACAAATTACTTTATCAATTAAATACTCCCTATATACCTATATATATATAAACTGCTATATATATATATTATTATATACTGTATATATATATATATATATATATATATATATATATATATATATATATAGCTATATATATATATCCCACCGGTTTACCGTCCCATCAGATTATAAGAGTGAGGGAATAGAGAGTGCATCTGTGCTTGCGCATGCACTTGGGGACTATAAAAATATATAATAAAATTTTAGAATGTATCGAAAGAATAAATAGTCCAGGAGGAATCGGCGCATGAGTACCGAAAACTATTCCGTCTTAATTTTTTTGTGTGCCTCTGCTGAAATTATTCAACTGATGATATAAAATCTATATCATCAGTAGAACAATTTGAGACATGCATGCATGAGACATGCATTTAATGCATGTTGCCATAGGGCAATCAGTGCCGTATTGTTTAAACCGATTTTTTTTTCACTAGCAAAGAATTATTACTTTCAAACGGTATTTTCAATTTATTTTATGTTCTTTGATGAAAATACAAGTTCTTTGACTTTTTACGATAAAGTTAATAATTTTCGGAGTTACAAATTTTTAAAGTTTTGAATAATCCAAAATTTGGGTACTTTAGACCCGTTAAAAATGCATAAAGAAAAAAACTAAATTATAAAATACATTTCTTTATATTCTTTGATCAAATACGAATTAAAAAGGTCCTATGACTTTTTACGATAAAGTTAATACTTTCGGAGTTATAAGTTAATAAGTTAACCTTTTAAATGTTTGAAAAATCCTTGTGATATTTTTGACCCATTAAAAATATATAAAGAAAAATAATAAAATATAGGTAAAATATTTTTTTTAAAAGCGCAGGACCTACGGCTTTGCGTGCTTTTCGAGCCACAGGGGCAAAACACCAACTTACTGACTCCAAATAATTGATTTTGCCTGACCCGGGATTCGAACCTAGGATCTCATGATCAGCAACGGCGTTTATTACCACTTGTCAGCTTTTCTTCAATAAAATCACGACACCTCACTTAGTTAACTGTTTAACCAACATGTTCATTGTTTAATTTCAGTTCTAAATTGTACATAATACTTTATAACACACTATACTTTACTTTCACAAAGAAGACTATATATTAATTTAACGTTACTCACAACCCTTAGAATCACCTTATTTCACAATAGACTTGACTATTATAACCTTCTCAGCACCACTGTTCGTAATCAACTGCCGCGAGCGTCAAGTGTACGCGCTTATTGTGAATCAATTCTAGAATTAATGTAGGTAGTTTGAAATAGATTCATATTAATATTAATTGTGAAAATTGCTAAGTAATACTGCATAATGATCATTTATCTAACACACTTGACCCACGAGGCAGTCAATTTTACAAATTTTACATACATAGGTAGGTAAGGTCGCCAAGCTGGATGGCAGCAATATGTCGCGATTACAGAAAATCCTATGGCGTATATCCCAATACTTAGTAGTAAGTTTAGTGAAGTAATTTACAGACTCTGAGGCCTTTTATCTTATACGGAATATCTAGAATTTTCAGTATGGGACTGCGAACTTTTCGCAAAGGAAACTGAACATCCAAGCCATAGCCAAGCCATCTCCAAGGATATCCACAAGGATCCACAAAACACGGTCTTAAGCCATATATATTAAAATATTTCAGCGCCAAGTTTTAAATTGCAATAAATACATGTCAAAATTTTTATTAATTATGTAAATGCTTATACATAAATGTCAAATATCTAAAAAAAATCTAAAAAAATTAATATTAAATTCCAAAAAAATTAATCAGTTTTTCCATAATTGCCATTATTGTAGATTTCTTTATAAATCATATATTCGTCTAAACTATAAAAACATTTCGTTGCCAGTCATTCTGTGAGTTTCTTTTTAAAAATAATGAAAGGTAGGTTTTTAAAAATGTTAGGCAATTTATTTATTTATTTATTTAACTTCATATACACATTAGATGTATATAGGCGGACTTAATGCCTGAGGCATTATCTACCAGTCTACCTTAGAGTAGTGCAGAGATAAAAGAGGTAGGTGTAATAAGAAGTATGTACAATACATATATACATATACATATATACACATATATAAACTCATACATATATAAGCGTATAAATATATACATATGTATATAAGCATTATGTAAGTATATATACATAAAATTAAATATATATATATATATACATATATATACATACATACACACACACACACATATATATTAAATATAATATTAAATTCTGCTAACTACGAACGCTAAGTTGATTCTGCCATTTTATTGACGAGCATTTCTCGCACTTTAGACTTGAACGTAATCCGGTTTTCGGCACTCCTGATTTCGGAAGGCAGAGCGTTCCAAAGAAGAACAGATTGAACAAAGAACGATGATTGAACAAAGTTAGTACTAAAAGGGGGGGCACTGAAGCAAAAGGTTATTACTAGAACGGAGAACTCTATCATGATTATATTTATGATTATATATATGAGCTAAGATATTGAAAATGAGGAGTTAAATAAGATGGAGGATTAGGAGACATCAAGATAGAGTAAAGAGTAGTGAGTGCACGTAGACTACGGCGCTGACGAATGGGTAACCAGTTGAGTTGAGAGCGATAAGTAGACACATGATCATACTTTCGAAGATTAAAAATGAATCGAATGCAGTTATTAAGAAGACGGTCATATTTGTTCAAGAGTTCTGCATTCAGGTCAAAATAACACACATCACCATAGTCAAAAATGGGAAAAATTAAGGTCTGCACAATAATCGTCTTGGTCCTGGACGGGAGAAAGTTCTTCAGGCGGTAGAGAGAACGCAAAATACCTGTCACTTTCTGACAAACATTTGACACTTGAGTTTGCCAGCTCAAGGTGGAGTCAATGTGCAATTCAAAGTCTTTCACGGAATTACTCAGTTCTAAAATAAAACCGCTAAAAATGATCGGTGGTAAAGCTGTGGGATCCAGTTTCTTTATCATCCGTTGGCTACCTATTATTATAGCCTGACATTTGGATGGGTTAACTTTAAGACAACTTTTAGATCAACTACTTTTTTGGAGCGAATACTACAAACCAACGCACCACCTGTTATGGTTTGCCCACTTTCGTTCCGGAAATTTCGACCGGAAAAATTAGCCCAGTGGTTGTCCGAAAACTTTGGTCGACAGCGACGAATTAAAGGCGATTGTGGAAGCTGCTGACACTCAATCTACGACTGAACTAGCAGCAGCTTTCGACATTAGCATCAAAACAATATTGGTCTATTTGCCTCAAATTGGCACGGTAAAAAATTGACAAATGGGAACATATAACTGGGAACCACATGACTGGTCGTTGATGCATTTCACCGATGAATTCCCATTTTGTTTTCATCCTCATTCGAGATGAGTATGTATTTGGACAGTTCCTAGTTGTTACAAGCCAGCTTCAACTACCTCAAGATGTTCATCCATACCAAGGTGGTACAATTATGATGTGGGCAGGAATTTGTTTTGATGGAAGAATGGACCTCTTTTTGATACAGGGCACTATGATGGCTGAAAAATACCGTAATAAGATTCTAGAACCAATAGTATTGTCACATCAAACACAAATGGGTCAAAATATACTGCTTATGCACAACAATGCCCAGTAACATCTGGCCAGGCTAGTAACAGCCTGATTGCACAAACATGATGTCACGGCCCTAGAATAGTCAGTCAATTCCCAAATTTAAATCCCCTTGAGTGTGCTTGTGATATGTTCCAAAGAAGAGCTTTGAGGGTTTTCGTGCAGAACTAGTTACAGATGAACAACTTTTTATGCATCTTAGTAGGACCTGGGACAATATTCTTCAACAGGACATTGACAACCTCATTCTAAGTATGCACAAGTGATGCAGATGCATTAAGAATGTCATAGGTGCTTTTACTGATTATTAACTCTTAATTAATAGCCATATTTTATACATATTAAAACATATTTACTTTTTTAATTTAAAAATTAAAGTTTCATAATGTACTGTTTTCACACTTGCATTTTATTCTCTACATAAAAATCATTTAAAGCCAATGTTTATATAAATAAAATGGTAAATTACTAACTATTAAATAAAGTTATTTGGATATATAGGTACATATCTTAAGAAAATACTGACATACTCTTTGGAAATTATGTGTTGTCAAAATATTCATATACCATATGGATGTATTTATTTTAAATAAATATTTCAAGTTACAAAAATAAATATAATAAAAATATTTTTGATAATTTTAAACAATTGAGTAAAATATAGTATAATATCATAGATGAATGATTGGTCTCGCTGCGCTCGACTAGATACCGCCGGCGTACTTGACAAATGCGGCAACAAATACTACGCCGAAGTCGGCGTACCCGAGCCAGTCGCACTCCAAGCTGTCTGTGACGTGCACGTGTTGAATGTTTTATTAAATTTTGGGCATAATCCGAAGTAAAATGGCAGTATGCGTAGTGAAACTGTGTAAAAATGTGAATTTATTGTTTTGTATTTTAACAAATAACATATTTCATTTATCTAACCTAGTTATTGTATAGTTAACCTATAATTTATTTAAATTATTTAGGGCCGGTTGTTCAATCCTCAGATAAAAAGTCTGTCGTTAAATAACTACTAGCACTACCTGGGTTTGCGTGGGATACTCTGGTTACTGTAAAAAATTAAAGCGCGTGGGTATTATTAGGTTCAGCACGTGGTAGTTTTTTTTTTGTAATCTGACCTAGTTCACAAAACTAACCTTTGAGATGAAATTTGGGTGAGTTGTTGTGCACACGCCGGGGAAGATTTCTAAATTAAATTATTTGGTCAAGCGTGTGTTTCCATACAAAATGTTACCAAATTCAGTTCAGTGGTTGAGTTGTGAAAACGTTACAGACAGAGTTGCTTTTATAATGATTAAGTATATGTGTAATGCAGTCATTATTCATCATCATCATCTGCCTAGCCTTTTCCCAACCATGTTGGGGTCGGCTTCCAGTCTAACCGGATGCAGCTGAATACCAGTATTTTACATGGAGCGACTGCCTATCTGACCTCCACAACCCAGTTACTGGGTAATACGATACCCCTTTGTAAAGACTGACCCCTTTGGTAAGACTGGTTGTCAGACTTTCGGGCTTCTGACGACCCGTAACGACTGTCAAAGATCCACGAATGCAGTCATTATTATCATCGTATTATGTTTGCTTGGTACAGATTTCCTGCTGATCCTGCCATTTATGACCATTGGACTGCTAAAGTACGACTTAGTCGAGAAGAAAGTTGGTGGAACCCAAGAGAACGCAGTGTTATATGTTCCAATCATTTCAATGAGAGCGACTTGTACTTTACAAAAGGTGGTTTAAAAAGATTTTGTAAGGGAGCTGTACCACAGAACGCGTCGTTTTTATCTTCGACACTACCGGACAACATTTCTCACAAAAGTACGGTGACTGCAGAACCAAGCACTGCTCCAGTTGTCAATTCTAACAACAGTGCAGTAACTGCAGAACCAAGCACACCAGCTCCAGTTGTCAATTCTAACAGCAGTGTGCTAACTGTAGAACCTAGCACATCAGTTTCAGCTGAACTAACTTTCCCGACATTGATTATATTTTTGATACACCGAGAAAGATAAAGCTTAAAAAAGAGCTTCACAAGAAAACTATTTTACAATCAAAACATGGGAGAATAATTAAAATCTTGCGTGAAAAGACTCGTCGATTAAAAAAAGCTAACTGTAATTTAAAAAGTATCAATCAAGAACGGTTCATTGATAATGATATATATAATATTATCAGTAAAAATGTTGTCGCAGCAGATTTGTTCAATAACATATATAAGAAGCATAAAAATGAATAGAAAATCTTGCCGAAATATACTAACGAACTCAAGAAATTCTGTTTAACTTTAAACTTTTACTCTCCATCTGCATGTAATTACGTTAGAAGTAAATTTAGCACATGTTTGCCACATGCCAAAACATAAGGCAAATGGTATCGCAACATCGATGGTGCTCCAGGTTTTACTGAAGAAACGTTCATGTTATTAAAACTAAAAGCTGATAAAGGCAATGTTATTTGCGCACTGATAGCTGATGAAATGGCTTTACGCCAACAAAGTATGTGGGACCGCAATCAAAATCACGGTTATGTTGATATGGGTACTGGTGTAAATAACACTTCTGTATTAGCATCAGAGGCATATGTGTTCCTATTGGTTTGCTTAACTGAGCACTGGAAACTGCCTGTAGGGTACTTTTTAGTGCATGGCCTAACGGGATCCCAAAAAGCGAACTTAATATCGCTATGTTTAAGTAAATGCCATAAAGTGAGTATACGTGTCGTATCAATTACGTTCGATGGACATCCTCCGAATATCTCCGCGATGGAAATATTAGGTTGTCGAATAAAGGATCCCAATAATTTGAAGACTACGTTCAAACATCCTTTTTCAAATGACGAAGTGGCTGTTTTCCTTGATCCTGTTCATATGTTTAAATTGATCAGAAATCATTTCGAAAGTAAAAAGACTTTTCTAGATGACGAAGAAAATGAAATTGATTGCAGTTTTCTAGAAAAACTAAACGAGTTGCAAGATAAAGAAGGCCTCCATTTAGCTAATAAAATAACGAAACGTCATTTAGAGCTTCGTAATAATGTAATGAAAGTAAAGTTTGCTTCCCAATTGTTAAGCAGAAGCGTTGCAATCGCTCTGAAATTCTGTAGAGAAGATTTATATTTACCCGAATTCAAAAGGAGTGAAGCAACAGAGAAGTTCATTTCATTATGCAATAATTTGTTTGATATATTCAATGTCAGAGATTTGAAGCAACATGGATTTAGTCATCCCATATATAATGGAAATAAAGATAATATTATTATTAAAATATATATATTTAAATATAAAATCCTCCAGAAAACGTTCTTTTAAAGAACACGACCAGCAAAAGAAAATCATTATTAAAAGCTTTAAGCCTGTTTTAAGTACTCAAGCAAATACTGGATTTTTAGGAATGTTAGTGTGTATTGAAAGTCTCAAACACATAACTAATCTCTTAGATAAGGGTTTATTAAAATTCATTTCATCCTACAAGTTGACTCAGGTTCATATTGAATTATTGTTTGGTGTAATCAGAATGCATGGCGGTCTCAATGATAATCCGAATACTAAACAATTTAAAGGCATATATAGAAAACTATTGTGTCACTTAGAATTAAAAACAAGCAATACTGGAAATTGCATCCCATGTTTTAAATTGCTCCTCAGCGCTTAAATGTATAAATAAAACTACCATGTGTGAACGTTTTGAAGAAGAAGATTCAGTATTGTTGACTGCACTAGAAACGGTTAAAGATGAATTTGACGAGATCACAGAATTCTTGGATGTGCCATATATGTCGAATTTTAAAAATCATGTTGTTGGTTATATAGCCGGTTTTGTTGTCCAGTTCTTGACAAAAAAATTGAAATGCATTCATTGTATTGATAATTTAACTGCAAATAATCGTAGTTGATTTCATAAATTTGTGACATTAAAAGGACAGAGGTGAATTATCATTTGCCTCTGAAGATGTATATTGTATGTTTCAGAATCCATAATACAGAATATAGATAAAGTGTCCCACATAAAGTCAGATTTAATGTATAAAAAAATTGTTATTGATGTAATGAAAAAATTTATTGGGACGGGTTCTAGACAATATTTCGACTTTGACACAAGCCACGTTAATGGTGCTATACATCAAATTAATTTGATTCGGCTAGTAGTTGAGAAGTATTTACAAATTCGTCTTCATTATATATCGAAAAGAGAAAATTTGCAAATATGTGTAAATTCCAAAAAGGCAAATGTATCGTAAACTTGTACAAGTTAGTGGAATGTAATTTTAAATAATTAATACCTACTTAATAAATTTTACTCTTTTATTAACCTGTTTTTCTTTTCTAAAGAAGAAACCTACTCCTAACCTTTGTGTATAACAAATATATTTATATTATTTATTATTCGATTTTAATTCATTGTTCATTATTAAGTATTTTCTGAGACTTAACTAATAGACCACAGCATAAAATATTTTTCCCATTACCTCGGGTAACAGTTGAGCAGCTGGAACACAACTGACAATAGTCTAGTTTAGTGACGATGTCTTACGCACAATACAATAATGAGTTGCCGCATTCACGGAGCTATTGTTCTTAGATAGCGCGGTATCTAGTCGAGCGCAGCGAGACCAATCATTCATATATGTATAATATGTATATTTTTATATAGTTTGTGGCTTACTTGTATGATTAGACTATTTGAATCTAATAAAAAAATGGTATTTGAAAAGGACGAAGAGAGAACGAAATGTGAAATATGGGTAAATCAGGAATGTCTAGAACAGGTAAATGAAATTGTATACTTGGGGAGTGCTTTCAGCCGGGATGGAAGATGTGATTTAGATGTGGATAGGCGTGTCGCTGCCGGAAACAAAGTCAATGGTGCCCTGAATGCATTAGTCAAAAGGCAAGGCGTGGTGAAGAGTGCACGCCTTGCAATACATAACGCAGTGTTGGTACCGACTTTGTTATATGGCAGCGAAACCTGGGTATGCCAGAAGAAGCATAAAAGCAAGTTGAATGCAGTGGAGATGCGATCTCTTCGTAAAATGTGTGGCGTTACCATAGCCGACCGAAAGCGAAACGAAGAGATTCGCAATATGGCAGGATTGAAAGATGACCTTATCACAAAAATTGATAGGGGCGTACTCCAATGGTTTGGGCACGTTGAACGAATGAGTGAAGACCGAATGGTGAAGAAAATATATAGAGCGAAAGTAAATATTAAAAGGTGTCGAGGTAGACCGAGACTAACTTTCAAAGACCATGTGAGCAAATTGCTCGAAGAGGGGAGGGTCAAGAGTACTCGGATACCTAGACGTGCATGTATGAAGAAGTTAATGAACCTGAAAGAAGCGAAAGAGGTATGTAAGGATCGTGACACTTGGCGATCTGTTCTCTCTGGCTACCCCGTTAGGGATTGTGCGTGAAGATAAGTAAGTAAGTAAGTAAAAAAATGCAAAAATCTTGCAATATCAGTGACAGTATGTTAAGATACAATTGGGGTGGTCTTTGGGCCACCCTTAAGCCATATACATTAGTACCCGGTTGACCGAGCTTTGCTCGGTATTTATCGCTCGGTTTTTTTTAATTCGTGTGTTTTGGAAATTATATTTAGATAAAAATTACATACTGATGAAATACGAATATTTTTTGATCGTAGCGACATAAGAAAAAAACTGAACTCGTTATTTGAATAAAAAATCATGAGTGTAATTAGTTTAATTTAAATTTTCGTGTTTTTAAAAAATACTAAAAAAGGGCTCGAAAAAATAGATTTTCTCAAAAAAGAAGGAACTTGAAAAAAATATAAAAAAAAGTCGGTCGGTCTGGGCTCGAACCATGGTATTACGAATTTGTGACCGCCCAATATAACAATTAAGCTATTTGTAATCATTAGTAAACTGTCAAAATTTACCTTCTTATTCTAACGATATTGTAGCAGTTTTTCATTGCCTAAAAACACGGACAAAAAGACATTTTCTAGAAATAAATCCTAGCTAGATCGATTTGTTGCCCCCCGAAACTCCCTGCGCACAAAATTTTATGAAAATCGTTGGAGCCGTTTCCGAGATTCCGATTCATCATCATCATCATCATCATTACAGCCCTTAACAAGTCCACTGCTGAACATAGGCCTCCCCCAAGTAACGCCACAAAGCACGGTCCTGAGCCACCTGCATCCATCGACTTCCTGCATGTCTTAACAGGTCGTCAATCCATCTAGTGGGGGGGTCGCCGTACACTACGCCTACCGGTACGAGGCTGCCACTCGAGAACCTTTCTTCCCCATCGGTTATCGGTTCTTCGAACTATATGGCCGGCCCATTGCCACTTCAGCTTACTAATCCGTTGGGCTATGTCGGTCACTCTGGTTTTACTGCGGATATCCTCATTTCTGAGTCTATCACGCAGAGAAATTCCGAGCATAGCCCTCTCCATAGCTCGCTGAGCGACCTTGAGCGTCCTCATACGGCCAGCACCAAGCCAGCCAGCACCGTGAAGGACCACGTCTCTGATCCGAAAGTCATCACTGGCAACACGTACTGGTTGTACACTTTAGTTTTCAGAGATTGAGGTATACCTGACGAGAAGATGTGTCGTAATTTTCCGAACGCTGCCCAGCCGAGTTGAATCCGTCGATTGACCTCTCAGTCGAAGTTGGACTTACCTAGTCGGACTATTTGTCCCAGGTAAACGTAGTCGTCAACAACTTCGAGCATAGTGCTCCCCACAACTACGGGCATAGGTGTGACATGGACATTGAACATAATCTTTGTTTTGTCCATGTTCATCTTAAGACCTATCCGTTGGGAGACACCATTGAGGTCATTGAGCATAGTGCTAAGGTCCTCCAGCGATTCTGCCATAGCGACTATATCGTCGGCAAATCGAAGGTGAGTGATGTACTCGCCATTGATGTTAATACCGTATCCTTTCCAGTCCAGTAGCTTGAAAACGTCTTCCAACGCAGCGGTGAAGAGTTTCGGGGATATAACGTCACCCTGTCTTACACCTCTCTGCAGTTGGATAGGTTTCGAACTCTAGTTCTGTACTCGGATAGCCATCGTAGCCCTACGGTACAAACACTTCAGCACTTCGATATACCGACAGTCAACTTGGCACCGCTAAGGAGACTGTAGCAACGCCCAAATTTCGACGGAATCAAAGGCTTTCTCATAGTCCACACACGCCAGGCAAAGTGGCAGATTGTACTCCTCGGTCTTCTGTACAATCTGCCGCAGGGTATGTATGTGGTCTATGGTACTGAAACCTTTTCGGAAACCGGCTTGTTCGGGAGGCTGGAAGTCGTCGAGTCTGCGTGCCAGAAAATTCGTAATGACTCTCGAAAACAGCACGTAGACGCGGCTCAGAAGGGAAATCGGTCTGTAGTTCTTCAAGAGAGCGTTGTCGCCTTTCTTAAAGAACAAGACTATATATATACATCACAACATTGATTCTACGTCCTTTCAGTTCGCATTATTGTAGCGTCCACCACTTGTAGGCAATTTTTATACATTATGACAGCAAATATTCGTCCATTAAACAATTTGAAAGATAGTGTTTAACTCATTTCTTTGAAAATTTATCATATGTCGATATACAAATATTCGTATATTGCCAGATGGAGGGAAACCTATCAGGACTCCCTTCCATATTACAAATTATCCAGAATCCCCGTAATATACACTCCTGCTTAATGCAATTCCTTTGTATGGTGCGACTGCCACTCTTATTAGTTATTCCGCTTTGTAATATTTTATTTATAGGTGATATTTTTTTTATGTAGGTATTCTATAGATTCCTATAGTCAGTTTTTTTTGCAGGAGACAAAAATAACAGATCTTTATTAGATTCGTTTAGCAGGAATAATACAGTTTTTATGATTCTGGTTCAGCTTAGATTTAATTTTAGTCACTTAAGTTTCGTATATTTTTCAAAATAATGAAATAAATCCACAGAATGTGCAGTTACGAAAAATACGCAATTTCATTTTAGTCTCCGGCGAAAAAAAAAACAGATAGATATCATGATTAATTTACCAACTAGTTATTCATTTATTAAATACGAAAAAATATCTAGGATTGCCCAGCCGTGATACATTATAGATTGACTATATTATTATTTATTTTCTTCTTCTTCTTTCTTTTGTGGCGGTTTGATAAAATTCGCCAATGACGTATTGAGTGGAAAATGAAAGCTTATTTTTACGTGGTAGAGCTATGCTGCAGTTATATTAGTAGTATAGTTGTAGCACGAATGGGTCGGCTCGACCGGGGAAGGACCACGCTCTCACAGAATACCAGCGTGAAATAGTAGCTTAATGCTGCTGTATTTCGTATGGTGAGTGTAGAGAACCGGAGACCCTTTTTACTGGAAATGAGGCATTCCATCTCAGTCCTCACGGGTGACAACGCATCTGCATTTTGATTTGTAATGGAAGATAGATGTAGATGTCTATGGGCCGCAGCAACCACTTACCATCAGGTGGACTGTGTGCTCGTTTGTCAGCCTATTCTATAAAAAAAAATGAGTTTAATTAAAATAAGAGTCTGTGATAATACAAGGATTCAGTTTTCCTCCGAGAATTTTGACAAATCTATTTGTTAAATTACCTAGAACAAATATGACAAACACAGGTGTTAGACTCTTACCAGTATGTTAAACGTGACAAGGATTTAAAGTTTCATACTATTAGTATTAATTAAATCACATAAAATATACACAAAAGGAGTACTGGTATATGTTAAAAGAGAATTAAAATCTATAGGTCGAGGAATATAAGGAGGAAGGTAATCATAAAGGGAGGAGGATAATTTGGGACAGTTGAAAAAATATGGTTTGTTGAACCTTCATCTAAGCCACATTCACACAATGAGCTATCCCTTACTATGATTTTTGCCAGATGTGTATGTGTACAAGCGTGTCCAATTCTTAATCTACAAATGATTGAAGTTGCATGTTTATTTGCTTTATTAAATTTAAAGAACCAAGGCTTGGGAGGAATAACCTCTTGGATGGCAGCATAGTGCTTACCTTTAACATTTTTGGAAACTTCCCATAATTTATTCCAATTTTCATTCAGTTTCCTTTTAGCTGGCAAAATTAGGTCATGTGAGTAAATTAAATTTTGTAGAATGCCATTAGCAATTGCATTTTTAGCGAGTACACCAGCTATTTCGTTACCATGGATACCACTGTGGCCTGGGATCCAGGCCACTGAAACATGGATTCCCTTAAGATGGCATCTGAATAGGGTATTTTTTATTTTAAGAATTTCCCATTTTCGGCCATAGAACGCCCAACAATGTGCATTTGTGAAAAAAATATATCTTTATTTATGGTTATTAATAGCAATATCCATTTATCCTAAAAATATGGGAATATTTTTGCACAAATTAAAAGTACCGAAAAGATAAAAATAAAATTAGGTAAATACGTAATTCATTAGTTTGTGAATAAAATAAAAAATGTTGCCAATCACAAAAATCATTAAAAAAATCGATTTCCCTTTTCCGATCGATTACTTACGGTATCATTATTACAATGCTAATATAATTTTTCGATAATTATTATTATGTTATGATATAGATGTAAAGCAACCGTTTAAAATGAATATTTATCCAATGCAGCCGATAAGCAACAATTGTCAACCACTTGTTTATCCGACTACAGACGAAAAAAGATGGTTATGTTTTTACTGTGTGTGCGGGTGGCTAAGCTGAATCGTTTTTGATATGGTGCTTAAAAACGTAGGATGCATTTTATTATAGAGGGCGCTACTATCAACGAAAATGTTTTTTTCGCTAAACTCGTAAAGTACTTGACCGATTTTGAAAATTCTTTCACCACTAGATTGTTATGTATAATTATAGATGTCTAATATAGGATGCATTTTATTATAGAGAGCGCTACTTTCAATGTATATGTTTTTGGCTAATCTCGAAAATTACTTGACCGATTTTGAAAATTATTATTATACCATTACATTGCTAATGAGCGCGTTATTTGTGTGATAAAATTTTATAATTACAATAATTAATTGTGAGATTAATATTTTCTAAATAAATAAAACTAAATACCTACCTCCAATAACTCCAATTATTATTTTTACAATTTAAGAATCGTATTTACACACTTTACCTATTCAGATTGATTGTTATAGATATAAGTAATGAATCTAAAGCAAAAGAGCTCCGCTTTAACGAAAAAACTATTTATTAAAATAAAAACAAAAAGTTGAAAAAAAAAAGTGACTCAGTGCGAGTCGGACTCGCGGGACCATGAAGATTTCTGTAGTAACAAGCATAGATTTTACATCGAGTCAAAATATCACTATCATTATCGCCAGCAACAAATAATTTTGTGTATTTCAGTGTTTGTGGGATAAATGACAAAGTTGTATTTGCGGTTCTTGAAAATGTGCTACTTGTATCTCAAAAAAAAAAAAAAGAACTATTATACATTATATGGGTTTCTGTGGTTTATTCATTACCAAAAAGAAAAAACTTATTGCACATACAACTTATTGTTTTTATCCATTTCAAGCCATCAAACAACCACTCACAACCGTTGTTATCGGCTCGTTGACAAACTTCACATCTATAGTTATGATAATTAAAAAAGCAGATTTACCATGAATTCTTTAGAGTATAACCAAAACACTACTGCACAATTTAACTGTTATTCTTATCTGTTTTTAACATTACATTTAAAATGGAATAGTGTTATGATAATTAAAGAAGTAAATTTCTAGCTGATTTACCATGAATTCTCTAGAGCATAACAATACTGCACAAGTTAACTGTTCTTAAAATACATTTGAAATAGAATTTCAATAAATAAAGGAAAATATATTTTAAAAAGTGTACAGAACTCAAAGCGCATCAAAGACTATTCTTTTTTATATTATTACTCAAATAAAAATCGATATCGTTTCATAGATTTTATGACAGTTAAGTGGCAACATCGAATCTGACAGCTAGATCCCTGTCAAGTCGCAATACGAATTCGTTTACGAGTTTTTGTTTTGTTGAAAATTGAATTGTTAATCTCAACAATTGCTTCGAACACAGCAGGTAAATAGTTGGTACATGTCACGAAGCGTCATGTCTTCCTCTGAGAAGTGCTTTTTAACTAAGTTTACTTAAATAATATCAATATAATAATTATAGCTTCTTTATTAGGTACAAGTTTCGATTGACAGTGTACATGTAGTGTGCCACTCGAAAATGCACCAATAGGTTGTCATGAACATGTATGCATCAGCTGTGGCAAATCACATATGAGAATAAGATCACACACATTGTTTGGGTTCGATTCTCCACGTGAGGAACTCATAAAGAATGATGTTGCCAATCAAATTGCATCAAGTGAGGTAAGTGTTTAACATTTTTCTATTTATTAAGTGTGGTACTCATATCTGATAGTTAAACATGTTTTTAAACTGATTGCATGTCAACTTAAGAACTTGTTTTATTTTTTCACATCTGCATAAGCTATGTCTGACAAACATACTAGCTTATTTACGAGATTGACCATTTTTATCAACTACCAAGAAATGAGACAGTTGATTTATCATTGTTTTTGGACTGCTGGTAGTCTATCAGGCCTTAATTATTAAATAATATAAAGCATTAAGTCTGTCTTTGTGCAGTAACATTTAACTTGATAAATAATTTATTTATATTTGAGTTTAAAGTCAAACATATCTCTTTTTTTCACTTTGACTTAATTTTTTGTATTTAACATTATTTCAGTTGTCATCGTCATCTTGTGTTTCTCATAATTGCTGGCAAAGGACTGATAGAACAGCATCACATTCAACTGCAGAATGGGAACCATCTGAATCATCTAGTTCATCCTCATAGCAATCTGAAGTGAGTAATGTATTGCACCCAGAACAACAAAGCTTAGATCAACAGATCATCACACAGTATACTGCTAACTAATTATGTAAAAGCACTACTAACACCAAATCAATGTTTTTTACCTGGTTGTAATAATTCCAATTGACTCACTGTTCCATCAGCATTGCGGGTACGCCTTTTTTGCGATTACAATTACTATGTGTGTATGTTATATGTGGTAGAGCCATGGTGCAGTTATATTAGTAGTATAGTTGTAGCACAAATGGGTCGGCTCGACCAGGGAAGGACCACACTCTCACTGAATATCAGCGTGAAATAGTAGCTTAATGCTGCTGTGTTTCATATGGTGAGTGTATAGAACCAGAGACTTTTTACTGGAAACGAGGCATTCCATCTTATTTCTCACGGGTGACAACGCGTCTGCATTTTGATTTGTAATCGAGGATAGATTTAGATGTCTATGGGCCACAGCAACCACTTACCATCAGGTGGACTGTGTGCTCGTTTGTCACCCTATCCTATAAAAAACAATGTACTTTCCTCTAGAATATAGAATATGTAATTACCATTTAAATGGTAACTCTTGCAATGTACTTTTAGAATCAACAAAATAATCCCATTAAAACATTTAGTGCAGCACAAATTGAAGATTTTGCTACATTATAGAAAGATAATATGCACATCATATAGACTGAAAATATTCAGAATATGCCTGAGCATACTATAATTTTTTATTCAGGACAACAAACAATTACATAATAATGCTTAAACCAAATAACTATTTATAAATAACATTAGTCTTAGTCCTTATGTAACCAGAATCGTTATCCACAAAGAAATATTAAATTGGTAACAATAAATAATAATGAGAGATGGGAATACTTTATGAATACCCTATAATAATAATATTAACTAACAGAGTATAAGTGAAAAAGAAATATACATTATTATCTGGCTACAAATTCTGTCTGAAGTTCCGAGACTGTCAAGTAAATATAATAGATAGTGACGAACAAGCAAGTTCCATGCAAGTTCCAAGAAGTACATTAGAGCTGCTCATGAATATGGCCTGTGAAATATTAAATCAGGATTTTGTTTCTATGAATGTAGACACAAATCATATATCCCAAGCAGAAATAGCTGTAAGAAATCTTCTCATTCCAAATGGAGTTTGTCGGGTACTGTTGTCTCCAGCAGATGGTGAAACTTATGCTGATAAGTCCAGAGCCGTGACTATGTGTCGATATGGGTAGTAAAGGTGGTGAATGCCATTTTTAAAACTGAATTTAAAATATTTCGCGAAAATTACTTTAACAGGGCTTCTAAACATTTGATGATAGAGTGGCTGCTGCTCTAATTAATAAATTCCACACAAAAATAAGGGACAGAGATGATGTGGCTTAAATACTTGAAAGAGTTCACCAAAATATGGAGACAAATAATGATTTGTCTGAGTATGCTAGGGAAAGCAATCTAAATAGAGCTAGGGCAGACTTTAGAAATATAAATGTATACTAAAAATGTTAGGGAATTTCCTGTTTTAACGACTTAATATTAATTGAAATAATACTAATTTTTACGGAATTTATCGCGTATATTTAACTTTTTTACCCGACGTTTCGAGAGCTTTACAGCACCCATGGTCACGGGAAGGACTGAGATGTTCAACGTCCAGCTGTCATAGTTAACCGCGGTTACCATAGATTAAAATTTAACTTTTGTTCCGATCTACACAGTATGAACTTATGGTATCATGGAGTCTTGCAGTTGTATGCTTGGGTTGGGATTTAATTTTATTTATTATAGGATCCCAAGCAGATGGTAGCACCCAGCCATCTTCTCTATTGAAATTAGGATGTTTTTTGATTTCAATAGCCTCGCGAATCATCCTTGGAAGGAATCGGTGTTCTTTAGCGAGGATTTGTGGTCTATCAAATCTGATGTAGTGACGGGGGCGATCCTGTACATGTTCACAGACTGCAGACTTCCCGGAGCGTCGATTCTTCACATCAGCTATATGTTCTTTGACGCGGGTTTTAATTGATCTTTTAGTTTGTCCTATGTAGGAGAGACCACATTCACAATCAAGCTTGTACACTCCTGCATCTTGCAGAGGGACATTACACTTGACTGATGGTAAAAACTGACCAATCTTCTTCAGCGGCTTGAAGTATGTTTTGATGGAAGCGCGCTTCAAGATGTAGCCAATCTTGTCAGTGACTCCTCTAACATATGGCAGTACAGCAGGTACACGCTCGACTGTGGCCGGCTTCACTCGTTCTCTGTGACGTAGGCGCGGGACCCGAAGCTTGTTGTCATGCAAAACTTGCTTGACATGTTGGAGCTCGGCAGCCAGGTGTTTACTGTCACAGATCCCTCGTGCTCTCTGAAACAAAGATTTACCCACGGTAGCTAACTGTGAAGGATGGTGGTGAGAATCACCGTTTAAATATCTATCTGTATGGGTCTTTTTTCTATACACAGTATGGCTCAAGGTGTTATCAGGATTCCGAATTACTAACACATCTAGAAAAGCTAAGGAATTGTTTGCCTCTAACTCCATTGTGAACTGAATTTTAGTATTTATAGAGTTAAGATGGTCTAAAAATGCAGTTACTTTATCTAAAGGTAGAATTGTGAAAGTGTCATCTACGTACCGCTTGTAGAATCTTGGATTTATGGGAGAAGTAAGCAGGGCTTTCTCCTCAAAGTCTTCCATGAATATGTCGGCGACAATGGGAGATACAGGTGAGCCCATCGCCACACCATCTACTTGCTTGTAGAACTCCTCCTTCCACAATAGGTAGCCAGATGTAAGGCAGTGTCTGAGTAATACTGCATATTCTACGGGCATGTTGTTTTCTTCTAGCCTTCTAGTTACAATTGAGATGCAGTCTTCAACAGGTAAGCATGTAAACAATGACTGCACATCAAAACTGACCATAGTTTCATTGTCTGCCAGATGTAGGTCTTTAATATCGCTGACAAAATGGTAGGAATCCTTTATGTGTGCTCTTGTATGTCCCCTGAGCGGTGAGAGTATTTTCGCTAAGTGTTGAGCCAATCTGTAAGTTGGTGAATCGATTTGGCTCACTATGGGGCGTAATGGAGCATTGGGCTTGTGTATTTTTGGTAACCCATACAACTTTGGTGATTTGGCGCACGTAGGTATTATCCATTTTACGTCCAGATTTAATTTTTCGGAGTGTTTCTTTATGAGGTCACTAGTTGTTTTTAGTGTGCTGTTTGTTGGGTCGTTTTTAACCTTTTTATAAGTACTTACATCCGATAAAAGTTCTTGTATTTTAGAATTATAATCTGACGTATCCATGACCACCGTGGCGTTTCCCTTATCTGCGCGGAGAATCGTAAGTTCTGGTTTATTGCGTAGGTTCTTTAACGCTATAAATTCGTCTCTGGGAAGATTCGGTTTAGGCACTGAACATCGACGTAACATAGACGAAATGTCTTGACGTATCGCCTCCAAATCTTCTTTCCGCATATTGTTTTTAAATAAACAGTCCTCGACACTACAGATAATTTCTTCGATACGCTAATCTGCTTGGAGTTATAGCGTAATTTAGTCCTTTGGATAACACCTTTATTGTTGCATCATCCAGTGTTTGTTTTGACAGATTATAGAACGCGATTAATCTATGATCTGTGTTTGTCAATGGTTGCTTTTGGTTCTGGCATTGATTCGGATGTTTGACATTTGATTTGGCCGTTAATTTTTGATATTTTTCTATATGTTTGTTTTTGCATTCGTTATATTTACTAATTTCGCGTTTATTTAATGTTTCCATGCAAAAGTTATAATCAAACGTCGTTAAAACTTTCTTTAATTCACTGGATGATATGTCTATTGATTTATATCAATAGAGTTAGAGGCAAACAATTCCTTAGCTTTTCTAGATGTGTTAGTAATTCGGAATCCTGATAACACCTTGAGCCATACTGTGTATAGAAAAAAGACCCATACAGATAGATATTTAAACGGTGATTCTCACCACCATCCTTCACAGTTAGCTACCGTGGGTAAATCTTTGTTTCAGAGAGCACGAGGGATCTGTGACAGTAAACACCTGGCTGCCGAGCTCCAACATGTCAAGCAAGTTTTGCATGACAACAAGCTTCGGGTCCCGCGCCTACGTCACAGAGAACGAGTGAAGCCGGCCACAGTCGAGCGTGTACCTGCTGTACTGCCATATGTTAGAGGAGTCACTGACAAGATTGGCTACATCTTGAAGCGCGCTTCCATCAAAACATACTTCAAGCCGCTGAAGAAGATTGGTCAGTTTTTACCATCAGTCAAGTGTAATGTCCCTCTGCAAGATGCAGGAGTGTACAAGCTTGATTGTGAATGTGGTCTCTCCTACATAGGACAAACTAAAAGATCAATTAAAACCCACGTCAAAGAACATATAGCTGATGTGAAGAATCGACGCTCCGGGAAGTCTGCAGTCTGTGAACATGTACAGGATCGCCCCCGTCACTACATCAGATTTGATAGACCACAAATCCTCGCTAAAGAACACCGATTCCTTCCAAGGATGATTCGCGAGGCTATTGAAATCAAAAAACATCCTAATTTCAATAGAGAAGATGGCTGGGTGCTACCATCTGCTTGGGATCCTATAATAAATAAAATTAAATCCCAACCCAAGCATACAACTGCAAGACTCCATGATACCATAAGTTCATACTGTGTAGATCGGAACAAAAGTTAAATTTTAATCTATGGTAACCGCGGTTAACTATGACAGCTGGACGTTGAACATCTCAGTCCTTCCCGTGACCATGGGTGCTGTAAAGCTCTCGAAACGTCGGGTAAAAAAGTTAAATATACGCGATAAATTCCGTAAAAATTAGTATTATTTCAATGTGTAGTGTTCGCGTAAATATAAGAAATCATTAATATTAATTGTTTGTGGCACATACCAATTAAAGCAAGCTCACTCCTATTATGGTGAGCATATAAGATTTAATAGTTGCTACCGGATAGAACTCTGTAATAACCACAGGAGCAGCATTTTTGAAGGAATAAACTTTAGCCCTAGCTGATCTTTACTTAGTGTCGTAAAGTGTATTTTATATATATTTTAATTAGTGGCAATGGTTCTGGTAGAAGTGCATTTAAAAAGTATTGTTGCAATTGTATTGTCGGCCGTCGAACAGTATGATGCTGTGCCCATGTTATGACATTAATATGGTATTTGGGTTGAGCACGGCATCAAACTTATATTTTGCCTCCTGCACAATTCCTGGATGATGTATTGATGTATAAATTAGAGGCAAATAATTCCTTAGCTTTCCTAGATACGTTAGTCATCCAAAATCCTAACAACACCATAGGTCACACTGTGTATAGAAAACAATGAATCTCACCATCATCCTTCACAAGTTAGCTACCATTAGCAAATCTTTGTTACAGAGAGCACAAGGGATCTGTGACAGCAAACATCTGGCTGTCGAGCTTCAATACGTCAAGCAGGTTCTGCACGTCAACAAGCTTCGGGTCCTAAGTCACAGTAACCGAGTGAAGCCGGCCACAGTCAAGCGTGTGCAGTACTACCATATGTCAGGGGTGTCACAGACTAGATCGGCTACATCTTGAAGCGAGCTTCTATTAGAACATTCTACAAGCCTCTGAAGAAGATTAGTGAGTTCTTACCATCAATCAAGTGTCATATTCTTCTAAAAGGTGCAGGAGTGTACACCCTTGATTGTGAATGTGGTCTCTCATATATAGTGCAAACAAAAAGAACAATTAAAACCCGCGTAAAAGAACATATAGCTGCCTAGACGGCCCCAACCAGATAGACATAAATCAGATTTGATAGACCACAAATCCTCTCGAAGGAACATTAATTCCTATCAAGGATGATACGTGAGACTATTGAAATAAAAAAAATCCTTATTTAAATAGAGAAGGAGGCTTGGTACTACCACCTGCTTGGGACCCTTTAATTAATGAAATTAAAACTAAACCCAAGCATACCACTGCAAGACTTCAAGACACAGTAAGTTCATTCTGTAGATCGGACCATAAATAAAAATTAAAAATCTGAAGGTATTCCAGGTTAACACGGACATTAGGACGTCAGTCACCTCAGTCCGCCGTGACCATGGGTGCTGGAAAGCACCCGAAACGTCCGGAATTAAAAATCAAAGAACTAGAACGCTATAAAATTGATAAAAGTAGTTGTTAAAAAAACTGTATTTGTGAAAATAAAAACTTATATATCTTTAAAATCCCGTCTTTTTTTAAAGCAATTCCTTTACCATTTCATTCTTTTAATTGCATATTATCATATCTATATACTTTTATATGTGGGCACCCATGGCCGAAGTGTCTATGAAGAGTGGGCAATCCCCTTTTTTGTTATGGAATTGATTGGACAAAATAGCTAACAAACAACTTTTTGAATCTGTGAAAATAACTGTTTTATTAAGAGTATGTGACTACATAGAACAAAGCTTCACTGATTGCAGTTGCTTCACTGGTAAAAGTGGAGGATAGAGATGGGAATTTAAAGTTAAGAATGATTTTGAACTTAGGAATCCAAAGAGCAGCTCCAGTACAGTCTTCATCAGTTCTGTTTGGAAGCGTCTGTGTACATGACAAGCCAATCTTTAAAGGTGTTTTCTATAATTTCTTTTAATTTCAAATTTGCCATTGGAGAATCCTTTTCTATACCTATATCTAGATGATGTCAGGTTATACCTAGATCTAGATGAATGTCAGGTTGGTAAACAATAGCCTAGTATAGGACATCAAAGAGTGGTTTTATTTTACATTGAAAGATGGCATGGATGGGTAAGGAAGCTGAAGAAAAATTACAAAACTTTTAAACAAGCAGGGAGAGTCCTTATGGGTCCAGTATCGGTCAGATGAGATATACTCTGAAAGAAGATGCAATTTAGGAATTAAGGGATGATCTGAAAGCCGGCAGATCTTAAATAAGAATCTGTCTGAAAGGTATTGCCTTCTTAATCTTAAAGGAGGATCTAAGCACTCAACCTGAAGAACATTTATTGGTGAGGATTTCATTGCCCCTGTAATAATGCGAAGGCATTTCGATTGAATTTTGTCCATTACTTTCAGGGATGATTTGTTGCAAGGCTCCAAGAGAAAACATCCACAGTCAAGGTGGCTTCGTATTAAAGCATTGTACAGTAATTTCTGAGAAAAAAGATGGGACCCCCACCAAACAACAGACAAAGACTGAAGAATATTTATGTTTTTTTCGCATTTTTGTGTTATATATTCAATGTAATGACCGAAGGCCAATTTCGAATCAAGGATAACTCCAAAAAATTTAACATTGCCTCTAACAGGAATAGGTTGTTTATCATATACAACAGATATATTGGGAACTCGCCTTTGGGGGGAAAAGATCACCACACTACTCTTGGCCACAGATAAAGAGAGGCCATGATTAGTTAACCATTCTTGTAAATAATCCATGGATGAATAAAACTAAATTTACGGATTCTATCGCATTTAATTAACTGATTTTACTTATTTTTAATTCCCGACGTTTCGAGTGCTTTACAGCAACCATGGTCACGGGGGGACTGAGATGTTTGACGTCCCAATGTCATTGTTAGCCCGGCTACCTTCAGTTTTTGAATATTAATTTTTGGTCCGATTTACGCAAAACGAACTTACAGTATCTTGAAGTCTTGCAGTGGTATGCTTGGGTTTGGGTTTAATTTTGTTAATTATAGGATCCCAAGCAGATGGCAGCACCCAACCATCTTCTTTATTGAAATTAGGATGTTTTTTTAATTTCAATAGCCTCGCGTATCATCCTTGGTAGGAATCAATATGCAGTATTACTCAAACATTGCCTCAAATCTGGCTATCTATTGTGGAAGGAAGAGTTCTACAAGCAAGTAGATGGTGTGGCGATGGGCTCACCTGTATCTCCCATAGTCGCCGACATATTTATGGAGGACTTCGAGGAGAAAGCCCTTCTTACTGCTCCTGTAAATCCAAGATTCTACAAGCGGTACATAGAAGACACCTTCACAATTTTACCATCTGACAAAGTAACTGCATTTTTAAACCACCTTAACTCTATAAACTCTAAAATACAATTCACAATGGAGTTAGAGGCAAATAATACTTTAGCTTTCCTAGATGTTTTAGTCATTCGAAATCCTGATAACACTATTGGTCACACTGTGTATAGAAAAAAGACCTATATCAACCGATATTTAAATGGTGAATCTCACCATCATCCTTCACAGTTAGCTACCGTGGGTAAATCTTTGTTTTAGAGAGCACGAGGGATCTGTGACAAAAAACATCTTGCCGCCGAGCTGCAGCATGTCAAGCAAGTGTTGCAAGACAACAAGCTTTGGATCCCGCGCCTACGTCACAGTGACCGAGTGAAGCCGGCCACAGTCGAGCGTGTACCTGCTGTACTACCATATGTCAGAGGAGTCACAGACAAGGTTGGCTACATCTTGAAGCGAGCTTCCATTAAAACATACTACAAGCCGCCGAAGAAGATTAGTCAATTTTTACCATCCATCAAGTGTAATATCCTTCTACAAGATGCAGGAGTGTACAAGTTAGATTGTGAATGTGGTCTCTCTTACATAGGTCAAACAAAAAGATCCATAAAAACCCGCGTGAAAGAACATATAGCTGACGTGAAGGACTGACACTCCGGGAAGTCTGCAGTCTGTGAACATGTTCAAGATCGTCCCCACCATTACATCAGATTTGATAAATCACAAATCTTCGCAAAAGAACACCGATTCCTACCAAGGATGATACGCGAGGCTATTGAAATTAAAAAACATCCTAATTTCAATAGAGAAGATGGTTGGGTGCTGCCATCTGCTTGGGATCCTATAATTAACAAAATTAAACCCAAACCCAAGCATACCACTGCAAGACTTCAAGATACTGTAAGTTCGTTTTGCGTAAATCGGACCAAAAATTAATATTCAAAAACTGAAGGTAGCCGGGCTAACAATGACATAGGGACATCAAACATCTCAGTCCCCCCCATGACCATGGTTGCTGTAAAGCACTCGAAACGTCGGGAATTAAAAATAAGTAAAATCAGTTAAATAAACGCGATAGAATCCTTAAATTTAGTTTTATTCAATGTGTAGTGTTCGCGTAAATTTAAGAAATCATAATCCATGGATGAGTTTATACGGGAACATGCCACTGTGAAGTTGTTTAAGGAGATGTATAGAGCTAAATTGTCTGCATATTGAAGAACATTACAAAAAGAATTTACTGAAAGTTCTAAATCGTGAGTATATATAGAATAAAGGAACTAAGAACTGAGCCTTGTGGAAGTCCTTTCCATATAGTTTTTGAGGGAAGCAGGAAATTTTTAACATTTATAGATATTGATCTAGAAGAGAGAAAGTTAGAGACGTAATTGACTATCCTCACTGGAATGTTCAGATTAAGCATTTTCTGCCTGAGCACAGGAAGAAGCACATTATCATATGCAGAAGAAATATCCAAGAAAACTCCTATGAGAAATTCATGTCTTGAAAAAGCAATATGAATATCTGTGACCAAAGTACTAAGGCTATCCATGGTACTTAAACCTTTTCGGAAACCGAATTGGCTTTTAGGTAAGAGATTATTCCTTTCCAAAAACCATTCCAAGCGATTTTTTATTAAATGTTCCAAGATTTTCGCCAAAGTACAAGAAAGTGCAATAGGTTAGTAACTGGAAGGGTCATTGCTAGACTTACCTGGTTTGAGTATGGGCAAAATAATTTGGGTTTTCCATTCAGCAGGGGGATCACCAGTAATATAAATAAAATTTATAATGAATAGTAAGACAGTTTTAGTGTTCTCACTACTATTAATTATAAACGAATAAGGAATCCCATCAATACCTGGTGAGGAGTCTTTAAGGCCATTGAGTACAGTAAACAATTCCTGAGAATTTCTTCTCAGGAATTGTTGATTATAGGGGGAATCAAATTTATCATTTGTTTTTATAAAAGCAGAATTAAAAACTAGGCATTCATCATAAGATGGGACTGTTTGTGGTGCAAGTTTATTATAGAATTCATCTATCCACGGGGAAGGATCATTAGAAATTATATTTTCACTAGAAACTGCACAGCGATATTTTTTAACATTTCTCCAGACCAAAGATGGGGGAGTCCTAGGTGACAGTGACTCACAGAATTTAAACCACCCAGTTCGCTTTTTGTCTGACAGTAATTTTAAGGCTTCTGCAGCAATTTTTTTATGGGAGATATAATTCTCTGCAGTCATAGAACGGGAGTATATTAATTCAGCCTCTTTTCTTCTCCTACAAGCTGCTGAACAATCTTGGTCCCACCAAGGAGGGGAAGGATAATTATTTTTGAATGGTTGTTTTAAGGGGATTGACTTATTAGCAGCAGAAATAATTTCATTTCTGAACTCTACAGGAACAATATTATCATTGTTAATTGGGGGAAGAGTTGAAACCTCTTGTTCTAAAACTGTAGAATATAATTGCCAATCAGCTTTGGATAGATTATACTTTAGTCTCTGGCAAAATGTAAAATTTATTCTAGGGGAAATAGGAGGAGTGATGAATATAGGGAAATGGTCACTGCCATAGCTAGAAGGTAATATTTGCCACAAAAGAAGGGAAGCAATATCTGGGGAACAGAGAATTAGGTCAACGGCACTTCTAACATTTTGTAATGGGGATACTCGACGGGTAGAAGACCCGTCATTTAGAATACAGAGATTAAAATTATCAATAAGATCTAAAAATAAGGGAGCCAGTGAATCACACAGATGGGAGCCCCAAACAGTATGATGCATATTAAAATCTCCCAAAATAACCATAGGAGGTGACAGAGAAGAAATAAGAGTTGCAAGTTCTGTTAAAAGATTTACATCAGGATTAGGAATGTAAACAGAGAGAATAGAGACATCAAGGGCCTTAATAGCAACAGCTTTTACTGCTGGACTATAGGAATTTGTGAAAATGTAACTGTTCTTGAAATTAAAATAGAGGTGCCAGCACGACCATCACTCCTATAATCTCAGAGGCATGCGTAGCCTGAAACCCTAAAATGAGACTCAGGCCTAAGCCATGTCTCCTGGATGGCAAGAATGAAGGGATTAAGTTTATTAATGAGGTAAATGAGTTCATTTTTTTATTTCTAATTCTAACTCGGACAATTCCATTGAAGAATTGGTGGGACTGCAAATGTTACGGGCTAAGGAGGAAAGCTGAGTAAGTTTTTGGCGTAAGCTGAGAGGAAGTTCTTGTCACTAAAACGGGAGATCATGTTAATTAGCATTGATATCATAAGTTCGCAGAAATTATCATTACTAGAAGAGTTGTCATTCCCCAGTAGAGCACACCCATTAGGAAGGGAAGAATTAGGATTCTCAACAATTGTCTGATGGGCTGCCATATCATATCCAGAATTTAATGATTGGCTGTAGGTACGTTGAGGGATAAAAATTGTTTCTTTATATGATGCAGTTTGTGAAAGCTGAGCCGGAGGGGTTGAAAGACTGTCAGTTATGGTATAAGGGGTCTGTTGAGAACAATTACAAGGCTGGATTCTTGTTATATCAGCAAAGGATCTTTTTGTTTGAGGGAATCTAGCTGAAGCTTCTAAATATGAAATATTTTCTTGTGACATAACAAGTTTAATAAATTTTTGCCTTAGATGTTCAGGACAAGCAGGGTCTTTTGCAGTGTTGGGACCTGAGCAGAATAGACAAGTAGGAGTTTGTCAAGTACACACACGATAAACCTTCATGATTCTGTGCACATACAAAGCAGCGAGGGGATGATCGGCATGTTTACGGTTAATTAGTTCTATATTATCAATATTAATGGGTAAGGAAAAGAAATCAATGCAAACCCTTCCGGGATCGGGAGGTTCGTCCTCCATTATATATACTACAACAACTAATTTACAGATGTTAAAACCTCCACCAAGACAGAAAAATTTACCATAGTAAATCAACAATACTTAATAAAACAATAAATTTTAAGCAAAAAAGGCACGACACTTGTATCTCTCACTTCCTCCTCTCGTTTTCACTTATCTCATTATTTATTTTACTATTGTAAATAAGTACTAATAGTAGATATTGACAGGTGTTCATTTTCTTATATTGTGACGTGTGTATAACCTAATATGATCTTGGGAAGAAACTCATTTTAATATAAGGTTTTACTGCATTGACTGCCAATGGGTTGTTAATTTCTACAATAGACCGTGGCGTATTGTTGCTGGCATGAATAACTCCGAAAATATAATTTATTTACTTGATCATATTGAGTTTATTTCTCTCACTGCGAGTTTACTTTTTTATGATCACTATCTTAAGGATGAGTGCGAAATATTTACCTAATCTATACAAAATTACTCTCTACTTAACTAGATTCATTTTTGTGATAGGCTATTTTTGTTAAATTATGATATTATGTTTGGTTTTGCAGTTTGATTTTGCACTGTGTGCGCCAAAATTTTAACTTTAAATTACTACCTATGTACACATAATAATATGGACCTCTGAATATCCTAAAACATTCATACTGAATGATATTTGATGTCCATATTTTTGAATTTTGTTATATTTCTATATGTGGACGTCAGATTATCGGTAAAATTTCATACCACACGATATTTGACGTCCATATAACCATGATATATTCATGGTTATATGGACGTCAAATATTTACTTATTTATATTTTAATTCCTTGTGTGTAAGACACACATTAATGATCATTGCTTTAATGACATATTTCGCTATTGTTTTATTCTTATTTTAGTGTAGGGAGGCCATGCGGTGTAAAATAGTCACTTTGGTGTTTTATAAAATGTTTCATTCTAGAAATGATAAGACGCTTAGAAGCTTAGAAAACGTGTGCGAAAAATGAAATTGTATATCAACTAACTGCAAAACCAAACATATCGTATATTTAACATATATCCTTACAAATATGAATGTAGTTAAGTAGAGAGTAATTTCGTATGTATTAGGTACAATAGTCGCACTCATCCTTAAGATGCAGTTAGAGCACCAAAACTCAACACAATCAAGTAAATAAATTATATTTTTGGAGTTATGTCAGCAATAATATGCTACGGTCTATTGTAGAAATTAACAACCTAATACAGTAAAACCTTATATTCAAATGAGTTTCCTCGCCAGACCATATTAGGTTATTAGTCACAATATAATAAAACAAACTTCTATGAAACCTGTCAATATCTACAATTGATTCCATCTTCCTGTACTCAATCAGAAGGTAACTTATACTCAAACAGAATGATGGTTTGCATGAAATACCTAACAAGAGTTCTTTTAGACAGATTAGTACCAAATGTAAAATGTTAAAATATAGTGCAGCATGAAATAAACCGATAAGCCGGCGCCCGCATCTACATTTATAAAAATATAACTAAATTCAAAAATACGGGTGTCAAATATCATTCAGTATGAAAGTTTTAGAATATTCGGACGTCCATATTATGTGTAGGTAAATGTAAGGTTAAGAAAACAAGTTTAAAAGTAAAATTATAGTACCAAGCGCAGTATAAACCATATAATAATGTCCTGCAGACCGAATTACGGTCACGGCGGCCTGCCTCAACGGAGACTAGCCATCGGCGCAGGACAGGATTATAGTGCCCAAGTGTATGCGCAACCACAGGTGCACTCTCCATTTCCTCATTCTCATAATCCGATTGGACGGTAAAGTGACACGACCGGAGAGAGATCAGGCGCAGGGCCATCGGCTTTACGTGCTTTCCTAGGCACGGGGGTGATACACCGCCAACTTCCGACTCCGGGTAGCTATTGAGAATTTCTTGACAGAAAAACTCAATAATTGATTTTTTGGCCCGACCCGGGATTCAAACCTAGGACCTCACGATCAGCAGTCGCACATCTACAACCACTATACCAACAAGGTAGTCATAACCATATGGTTCATCACCAAATACAAGTAATACGTTGGCAACAGTGACGGAACGGCAATGACGCATCTCCTAATTTTGTGCGGAAGTCAAATATGGCCATAAATGAAAGTATTCACAAATACAAGCAAAAACAGCAGCGCTATTATTTTTTCAACGAAAATTAGCGGAACTACGTAAATATTCAGTACAGAAATATTGGAAGAAAAATGACGTCCAATTTTTTTTTATAGTTTTTGACATTTCTGTGATCAGCATGACCTTTTGCGAACATTGCGCTAAGTCTCTTATTTGACGTCCGTATATTGGACGTCGTAAGCAGGTTGACGCCACAATATATGCAAAATTGACCATAGCAGACGTACAATAAGTTATGGTATGTGTATATATATATATATATGAGTGTGTGTGTGTGTGTGTGTTATAAACTGAATTCAATTCTTTTAACATTTTACCAAGGGGATTATTTTGGCCTAAATTGCATTTGCATGAAGATTAATTTAAAATATTTAACCTATAGATTCTAAGTAATATCAAACCAGATTTTGAATAGATGCTTTTGAGCTTTCATTTTGGAAATTTCATCATTAAACGGACAATCTACAATTAAGGCTATAGTGGAAATTGAACCATGTCAAAGTACAGTTTAGCAGCAATAGATTAAGGTCAGTGGTAAATAATGTTGATCTATCTTGGTCAATTTAGTATCTATAAAGCAGTGAGTACCAAAATAATTAAACAAAAATGTCAGTGGCATAACATGTTTACAGGTGCACTGTGTTATTGCACCATCACAAAAATTAATAGTTTAAATTCAAGGTGGTCTTTGCTCAAAGATTACACTATGATTTTAAACTTTGTTAATAGTCTCTCTAGCTAGATTTAAGAACCAAAAAACAACAAAAAAAATAAACATGTATGCAGTTCACACGCGGCTCAAGTGAAACCTTCAGAAAAGGAGACCGAGATAAAAGGAAACACTGTATACTGTTGCAGGCTAAATCCTATAGATGTATGTTTGTCTCTTTAAAGTGTGCTTTCTCATTTCATCAAGTTTCAAATTACAACAATTTCAAAGAAGTTTTCACTTCAGAAAAACTTTTAGTGAGTGAAAAATTTTAATCAGCTTGAAAAGAGGTCTAAAGGTCTTTTTTACAACATCCTAACAAGTTATTACCTATATATATTTACGAGAAACAATTTGTTATAAAGGAGCCCTAACTGATTGTGTCAGACAGAAACATTTAAAAAAAACTATATTTAAACGAAAAAAATGTGCCCATTTGTGTACAGTTAATTAACTGGTTTTATAATTTGTTAACTGGTTAATTAGTTCTAGGCAAAATGATAAAATTGAAGACTGTTTTATAAAGCACCTGAAGTACCTATAAGAATTTAGAACATCTGGCCGATGATTTATTGCAACTATCAAATAACAAGACTCACAGTAAAAATAGTGATGACTAACACGAAGGCAGCTGCACGGACCAGATATGGACTTCGTGCCGTAAGTACTGCCGCTGTTGCTTGCACAATCCACTTCTTCCACATCATTGAAGGCCACTCTCTGATTTCACACGACACTTTCTCCTCCAAACAAACACCATTATGATAAGATAAAACCATATTTTGCTTAATCTAATATTCCACGTCCGTCACATCATCACAATTTATGTTCTAAACACATGTTTATAAATATCGATGAAATATTTGTATTGAAATTTATGTCCACACAACTCTGTTGTCACCACAGAACGATTTCTTGGAGAAGAACTATAACTCCTAATCCTATCCTATTTTTTTTTTGGAGTTTATGGCCTGGTATCTAGACCTTTAAGCCACTAATCCTATCCTATGCTCCTATCGGAGGTTGCCACTTTATGTTAACAAATTGACAAAAAGTACTCTGTGATTGACATTTTCCGTTTTCTGGCTTTAGTCTATTTACTGACTATGGTTTTCTAGAGTTGATTGCTGTCATTTACCTACAGACCAATTACAATGTTGAAATCAGGCTCACCTTGTGGTAAATGACTACCGCCGACAACAACGCAATACCAGGGGTTTTGCAAGTTCGTTGCCGGCCTTTTAGATAGGAGTAAGCTCTTTTCTTGAAGTTCCCTGAGTCGTATCGGTCCAGAAAGATCGTCGGTGGTAAACGATTCCACAGAGGGGTCGTACTAGGAAGAAAACATCTAGTAAAACGTAAAGTAGTGTCCGCCAGTTTATATTTAGATAGTTTGACGCGACGCGAAATTTGGCGGTTGGAATTAATCCGAACAATTCCTCAGAATATCCCCCTGGTTGATACAAAGGGATGCAACATCTACTCGCAGTGCCAGTGGATCGAGCCGATCGAAGAGGACTCAGTCGCCGATGATTCGAGCCAATCTGTGCGGTCAAGTGGAAGGAGCGCTTAGGCCTGTAAGGACCCGTGCCTTGTCTTTACAAGTCTCAGATTCTAAACAGCCAATCAAACCAAGCGGGACACCACTTGCAACTTTTTGCAGTAATTCTTCCGGCATGAAGTACTGTCCTTAAACTTACTGTAATTAAGTGCGAGTGACAGTAACAAGATGAGTTTTCGAACGAAATCGCGTTTAGTCACCGTGAGCGCGTCTATTTTTTGTTTATATATTGGCATTCAAAAAGTGCAGTCGGATGCCTAATTTGAAATAAAATAGTTAGATTTTAATTTATTTACAGAAGACAGCATGAAGTAGAGTGCGTTTCGTCTAGCGAGTGCAGGTGGCTGGAGGCCCGATCCATCCCTCCCATCAACATGGTAGACCCCAGACTCGTCGGCGACCGAGCCCTTTCCGATCGGATTGACTCACTGGCACTGCGAAGAGATCAGGGGCGTAGCTACCGCCGTATCAGCCGTATCAATGATACAGAGCCCCCGGGCTACAGGGGCCAACGTGTGTTAGCAAAAACTCGTAAAATGTTATCCACAATCTCAATTAAACTCTTAGGCCGTACTTCACGAGAAACAAATCATATCATTAAATTGTGCCCAAAGAAGACCTGCCATTAAGGAACTCATATCATTATTGCTGATAAAATTCAATAGCATATCATCTAGTTTTCCCGAGGTAATAACAGCGTATTTTATACCTTTCCGGTTACAACTAAAACAGTTGAAAGAAGTTTTTTTTTAAATAAAAACAGAAAAAATTTATCTAAGTACCTCTATGAGACAGGAAATACTATCAGACTTGTCATTATTGCCTATAGAGGTACATACATTAGAAAACACTGAAATATTCTTCAGCTATGAATGATTTAATAAAGGTCGGGGATAAAGTTAATTTGTATTTTATTTGTATAAAATTGAAGAAAAATCTCTTCTTATTTTACTTTTTATATCTGGCTGGTTTTAATATTAATACATATAGAATACTAAGAAAGAGAAAAATAAAGAGTAAAGAACACTTTCCCGCCATTTATCAATTGTTTTTCTGACTGCCAAAATGAGTGAATCTAACGAAGAAATTCGATACATTCTGAAGTTTATTTACGAGTACGTTAGGTACAAAAAAGGGTAAAATGCGACTCAAGCCGCCAAAAAATTTTGTGACGTTTATGGACCTAATGCAGTGTCAGTAAGTGTAGCACAAAGTTGGTTCAAGCGTTTTCAGTCCGGCAACTTTGATATCAAAGATGCAGCTCGCTCTGGTCGCCTTCATACGATTAAAGTCGATGCCATTTTAGAAAAATTGGAGCAAGATCGGCATATTAGTAATTACGACATAGCCGAAGAATTGCAGATTGACCAAAAAACAGTTTTGAGCCATTTGAAAAAGTCAGGCTGCTACACACAAAAACGCTCGATGTTCAGGTAACACACGAGCTCACTGAAAGAAACCCAAGAAATCGTGTACTCATTAGTGATTGTCTATTGAAACGTAATAAAACTGAACCATTTTTGCAAAGTTTAATTACTGGTAATAAGAGTGGATCACCTACGACAAGATAGTGCGAAAAAGATCATGGTCAAAAGTTAGTCAAGTCCCCAAGTTATAGCGAAACCCGGATTAACACGCAATATGGTGATGCTGTGTGTATGGTGGGATTAGAAGGACATCGTTTACTACGAGCTTTTACAGCTGAGCCAAAAGATTGATTCAGATCTTTATTGCCAACAACTAGTAAAACACAAAATGATTTCTTAAATTTACGCGAACACTACACATTGAATAAAACTAAATTTACGGATTCTATCGCGTTTATTTAACTGATTTTACTTATTTTTAATTCCCGACGTTTTGGGTGCTTTACAGCAACCATGGTCACGGGGGGACTGAGATGTTTGACGTCCCAATGTCATTGTTAGCCCGGCTACCTTCAGTTTTTGAATATTAATTTTTGGTCCGATTTACGCAAAACGAACTTACAGTATCTTGAAGTCTTGCAGTGGTATGCTTGGGTTTAGGTTTAATTTTGTTAATTATAGGATCCCAAGCAGATGGCAGCACCCAACCATCTTCTCTATTGAAATTAGGATGTTTTTTTAATTTCAATAGCCTCGCGTATCATCCTTGGTAGGAATCGGTGTTCTTTTGCGAGGATTTGTGGTTTATCAAATCTGATGTAATGGTGGGGACGATCTTGAACATGTTCACAGACTGCAGACTTCCCGGAGCGTCGGTGCTTCACGTCAGCTATATGTTCTTTCACGCGGGTTTTTATGGATCTTTTTACATAGGTCAAACATAAAGATCCATAAAAACCCGCGTTGAAAGAACATATAGCTGACGTGAAGCACCGACGCTCCGGGAAGTCTGCAGTCTGTGAACATGTTCAATGAAGTTTGAATGAAGAAAAAAAGTTGCGTATTTTATCGCATCTACCACGGGGAGTTCTCTGAGGAATTGTTCGGACTAATTCCAGCCGCAGAATTTCACCATCGCACATCGCGATAAAATTTGCGATACCATTCATACCATCTGAATGACTGGCGGTCCACCACCGTGCGATTTAAAAGAAGTTTTCTTCCTCGCACAACTTCCTTGTGGAATCGACTACCACCAGAGATTTTTGACTCGTTTGACACCTCTCCTGTAAAAAAAACACAAATTAATCTTGAAAAAATTACTCCCTGGTACCATCCCCTTACACCCTACACCAAACGTAAGGTAGCTAAACTACATTGCAACATCGATATGTAACGATGCGAGTCGTTTAACTTTTTATTGGTAGATGGAAAATACTTAAGTGGGCGGGGCTTAACACCTTCTCACCCCGCATATTGTCACGCGTTGTTACATAGTGAAATCTAATTACAACACCTCCTCTTTGTATTTGCTCCGTGGATATGACAAAGGAGTTCTTTTTAGCGGTAAACTTGCTTTGTGTCTTCTGAAGATTAAACTAGACTAAATATAGTCGCCCCCAATCCAAGACTTTGTTCAGCAAAGATTCCATTTCAGACACAAGTTTATTCCGGTACTTGGTGAAGTTTTCCCGAGAAATATTGATGTATAGAGCATCACCAGTTTGTCACCCGCATGGCAATAAATATTACCGGTTGTTACCAATTGCAGAAGAAACGGCGTTGGTGATAGCACGAAGCCTTGTAGAACACCAGTATTAATAGGTTTGTAATCGGAGCATGCACCGTCTACTACGACCTTGATACTCTGATCTGCAAGAAAGTTAGTGATCCAATTGAGCAATTTCTCGGGAATGCCTCGAAAGAAGCCCTTCGTGCCAAACGCTATCGAAGGCCTTCGCTATGTCCAAACTAACCGCCAAAGCCTCCGCCTTGGACTCAATCGCCTGCGCCCATCGGTGTGTCAGGTAAACAAGAGCACCAGCTGTGCGACCCCGACGAAAACTGTACTGGCGGTCACTAATCAGCTGGTGCTCCTCAAGATACCACCTGAGCAGCCAGTTAATGAACGACTCCATCATTTTCGAAAATAAGGTGATCGCGGTAGGCCTGTAATTGGACGGATAAGAGCGGTTAACTTTTATAGGTACCGGGTGCACTAAACCGGTCTTCCATGAATTTGGGACTACACCTAAGATATAGAAGTACCGGAAAAGACGCCTTAGAACCGGAACCAACTCTTGACCACACGTCCTCAGCACAATTTAGGGGATTCCGTCAGGCCTACTCGACTTGTTGACGTTCAGGTAGATGAGTGCTTTGTGAATCGAGCGCTGTGTGAACAGCACATTTGGCATGGAGCACGCACATCGAGGGATGGTCATCGCTCTATTCCACCATCATCGAAGGTCGAGTTGGACGCAAAGAGAGACCCTAGCAGATGGGCTTTCTCCTTTGCATCATGGGCCAGTGAGTCGTCCTCCCTGTACAAAGACGGAAGAACTTTGACGAGAGATCAGAATGCACGTGTTCCAAAAGGAAGCTGAACTAGTTTCTCGCCAATACTGCCTATGTGCTCTGACTTTGCCCTTTTAATGACTCTTTTGAAGGACCTGAAGGCGGAATTATACTTCTTTTTAAAGGCGGTGGTGTTTACATCCCGAGCCGCTGAAGCGTCAGCCCAGACGTGATAATACTACTTCTTAGTGCGTTGAGATCATCTCTTGTTGGTTGAGATCAGCCTTCCTATTTCAGAAAAATATTGTTTATGGAAATTAAAAAGATACTGTTTACCGAAAATTAATACTACGTAGTTATGCTGTCTGGAATTAGCCGTAATATCATATCAACCTGTTTATCTCAAATTGTTCTGCCTAAAATTTTGATATTAGATTACTTAATACACATATTATGAAGTGTAAAGTTACAGAAGACGCTGACTCCACTGTATAATTGTTATTGCTGGTTAAGCCAAGATCTCATACTTTCAGTCAACAGCAATCAACAAACTTGTTTTGACCATATTATAAAAGCCGTTGCATTTAGATTTGTATTAGTTATAGTCTACATCGAAGTAATGTAATCACTAAGTTAAGGAAGTGAATATTGCATTGAATTAGTTTTAATTCATTATTGTAATGAAATAGTAATAAATGTTATCAAGACATATTTGTAGTTTTTAAAAAACTTCATCACCGCTTCCGAAATTGAACTACGTTGAGTTTGCGATTTTTTAATTTAAATTTAAATAAAAATATTTTGTACGTGAAATATTAAGGTTCAATTGAAATAATAATAATAATTAATTATATATCTCTTTAAACCCTCTCAGTACTTTACTGGAGGGCTCCGGGAGGGGATTTCAGCTTCGGAAAGGAGGTACAAAAGTGACCCGCCTTTTTTATATGGATGACCTCAAGTTATTCGCCTCCAGTCGCTCCCATCTTATGGAATTGCTAAATATCACTTGTGAATTTAGCAATTATATTGGAATAGAGCTGGGAACGGATAAGTGTGCGGTCCTCCATGTTGAAAGGGGAAGTGTTGCTAACTCTGAGGGCATAGACTTATCTATGCCCGTAAACTTAAGGACCCTTTCCGAGGCTGAAACATACCGATACCTGGGTATGTCACAGAACATCGGTATCGATGAGGCTGGTATGAAACAGTCAGTTTGCGACGTGTTTTATGCACGCTTGACCAAAGTGCTTAACAGCCTTTTGTCCGGTTTGAGTAAGACACACGCATATAACGGTTGGGTCATGCCTGTCCTCATGTATACCTTTAGCATACTTAGGTGGACTCAGACTGAACTTAACGCCCTGGATAGAAAAGTCGGCACTACCATAACGTCCCATAGGATGCATCATCCGAGATCGTCGGTAATGAGGCTGTACTTGCCGCGAAAGCATGGTGGGCGTGGTTTTTTGAGCACGCTCACCATGCATAATCGTTAAGTGTGCAGCTTCCGTTATCACTTCCTGGCGAGATCGGATGATCCATTCTATAATGACGTCATTTCTAGTGATAAAGGGCTTACCCCTCTATCCTTAGCCAACGAGCAATGGCAGGACCCAGCAGTACAGAGCATTTCCGACCGGGAGACCGTATAGAAGGAGAAGGAGCTCCATGGGAGGTATTACAGGGCTCTACATGAGCCCTTCGTAGATTCAGTCGCCTCCCTCCACTGGCTACGTTTCGGTAACCTCTTCGGTGAAACCGAGGGTTTTGTCTGTGCAATACAGGATTAGGTTATTAAGACCAACAACTATCGGAGATACATCCTAAAGGATGGCACCGTCGACATCAGTCGAGCTTGTCGCCATCCCGGGGAGTCACTTAGGCATGTCATCTCCGGTTGTTCGGAGTCCGGTAACGCTGAGTACTTGCATAGGCACAACTTAGTAGCCAGGATTCTACACCAGGAGCTCGCTCCGAAATACGGTCTCGTGGATCGGAAACTGCCTTATTATAAGTATTTATCCGAAGCCGTGCTCGAAAATGACCGCGCCAGGCTCTACTGGGACCGGGCTATCATCACAGACAGGACTATTCTTGTGAATAAACCTGATATTGTGCTGATGGACCGGGCACAGTCAAGGATATTTTTGGTCGACATTACCATTCCATATGACGAGAACCTGGTGAAAGCCAAATCAGATAAGAAAACAAAATATGTGGATCTGGCTCACGAGGTGACCGACATGTGGGGTGGTCTGCCGACCGAAATTATTCCTGTAGTCATCTCTGCGAATGGGCTAATCCCAGTTAGCCTCTCGGGTCATCTGAGGCGACTGGGACTCCGTGACGGACCGCTCTGGGCTCAAATGCAGAAGACGGTGCTCCTCGATACCGCCCGCATCGTCCGCCGGTTTCTTTCCTTTTCCCCCTAACCCTCGGCCGTTTGGTCTCCCCTGCCGAGGGCTTCCATCTGGTTGGGTTTTTTTTATTTATGTATTTTTGTATTTATTTTACTTTATTGATATTTATGTATATTTATCTTTTCATTTTCATTTAAAATTATATATTTATAGAACCCAACCATATGAGAAAACTATATAGATACCCCAGATAATAATAATTAATTAAATTAAGATATAAGAAACTCTGTGTTAGCCAATTATTCAATGAGAACTTCAATGTCCTTGGCATTAATGCGTAGCAGCATGCCGTGATAGGGCATGAATTCCACGCAATTTTTGACCAGCTAAAAATTTATCACCCCTCATAAATGACAGCCGTTGTAACTCTCCCTGAGTTAGGCGTATATCATCATGGCAATATAAAAGACTGCATCATGCTTTAAATTTATTTTGAGGATCATGAGTAAGTCTAACAACAGATCTTTATTTTTGTTTTCTGTGTTTTTATATCATTTTTAAGTCTTCCGTCGTCGTCGTAAGTATCAGTCGTAGGTAATACGAGGTCTAATCATCCATATCCAAATCTCTATAAATAAAATTATAGTATTTTTTCGTAGAAGCCCGGCACTGCGATAATATTTTTTATAGTATAGGGTGACAAACAAGTACACGGTCCACCTGATGGTAAATGGTTGCTGTGGCCCATGGACATCTACATCCATCCTCGATTACGAATCAAAATGCAGATGCGTTGTCACCCGTAAGGACTAAGATGGAATGCCTCGTTTCCAGTAAAATGCGTGTATATGCTAAACTTATTGAAAATGTCGTACAAATGGTATAATTATCAAATCTCGCCTATTATACGTAGACTTGCACCTTGCGTGGCTACTTCAAGCCTATTAAACATGGGCCTATGCCTAGATTGCCTTATAAGGAGGATATTTGACATAGTTTCCATTCTTAGCAGGCGGGTTGGCAACCTTCTTGTTGGTTGTTGTTATTGAGAAGACGCGGCTGCTCATCTCCTAGTTTGCATCCCTCTTTCGCCTCTTACGACACCCATGAGACAATGTGGGATAGAGAATATTCTTATACCGTCATTACGCGGTTGTCATTAGGGTTTATTCACTCATATTGTAGAAATATTTCTCTATCGACAAAAACATAGAATTTCCGATACTGAAACCTAACATGATTTCAAATTGTGTATATTCTTAACAAATACTATTTTAACAACAACGAAATATTACTATTACAATCAACAAAAAAACGCATTGTCATTAAAGGCTCATAGTAGCCGTGGCTTGGTCACCCGCGATGAACAAAGAGGAATCCACATGATTGGCTCGAGGAGAGAGCCTACCCAAAGTGGCACTCCGGGTGGGCTTGGCGAGTCCAATTCAGATGTGAGTTGGTAAGCTGCGGCGAGAGGGGTGTCCTCTTCATCTACTGCTATAGATGAGGTGGAGTCGCAAAGGAAAATGAGTGTAGGTATGGTGATGTTCCACTTACCCTATCCTCCGCGATTGTGACGTGGCCGCACCATTGATGCGGTGGTGGTGCAGCTGTGGGCGAGAGGAGGGTTGGTATTGTAAGGCGTCACTCTTCCTACCATCCACAGCCGAATCTTGATTGGCAGCGGAGCCATAGACCAGATCCGGCGCTGGGGCCAGAAATGCTAGTGTTTCTGAATGCTTGTTTCTGGCCACATCAATACCTCGCGAGGCGGGTACACGTAGGTATTTCTCCATGTAAAATAAAAATACGCAGGAATTTTTCCCTATCAAAGTACAAAGCTACGTGATTCTATGTGTACAATAAAACTAGTTGTAGCCCCACTGCTCACTAAACTAAATCTAGTTGCGCGTAAAGTTCAAATGCAATTTCATGTTTCTAGTATTTCTAGTGAAATGCAACTGCATTTGAACAAAATATGTGATTGTTACAATGATGGTAATATATTTAATTAAACATAAATATTTTATATGTATTCAAATTATAATTAAAATACCACTAGCCTCTTGTGCCCCACCCAGAACGAAATCCTGAGTCCGCTCCTAGTAGAATCAGTTTTAGCGACGTTTGTTGCTTTTGTTATTGTCTATAGTTTTTTATAGTTCTCTGTCTACGGTCTAGGGATTCGAATTTATAGGAGTTAGCGACACTGCGAGATAGTTAGTCATAGTCATAGGAATGTTCCAATACCATCAAAGTATCGATACCTACTTATTTCGATAGTACTCAAATCTTTTTTCGATACTACTTATATGAATACTCCTAAAGTATCGATACTTACTGATATCGATACTTTTAGCAAATTTTTTTACTAACGTTAAAACAATGAACTTTGAAGGACAATAATTAAAACAAAATTGACAAGGAAAAAAATATCTTTTATTATAAACGTCAAACGACTCTTTCTAAATACCTCTACTATTACACAGTATTTTTATTTCTAAAGTAGTCTTATTTTTTTTAAATACACTGCTTTTCCAACCACCTTTTCTGAGCTAACCGCGCCTTAATGTCAAAGAGTTTTTTGTCTAAAGTTTAAACAAAAAACTCTAAATCTAAATAAATCTAAATCTGTTTCAGGTATTTCGGAGACATTCTGTTCCTTGTGTGAGACATTGTAGCACCGGCTTTGGAAAAAAGGCACTCGCTAGGAACTGACGTTGCCACAACTATTAAATATTGCTGTGCATACTTGTACAGACAAGGAAAAACAAATTTCATGTCATGTCATTCTGCAAATGGGTTGCTTTTAAGAAAAACTACTGGATTTGATAAATAAAGAGAAACTTCATCTCCCTAATGAGATTTCTTTTTCTTCTTGTGTCCATGTGCTAACTCCTTATGATGTTTCCAAAAATCATACTCAGGTGGTGCAATAGATGAGACATCATCTTCTGACTCACTTGGGTTATTTAAATTGTCCGACAACCATGGTTCTAAGTTTTTGAATAGCCCTTCCTGTGATGTGTTCGAAAAAAATTTTTTTTAATTGTTTATTTTGATTCGATTTGATACCAAGTACTTTTGTTTCGATACCGAGTATGTATCGTAAGATTGATTCGATGCTATAAATACTTGGTATCGAATCAAAAGTATCAAGTACCTACTCGTATTTACTAGTATCGGTTGGTTAGTCATCTAGCAACACTGCGCTGATATTGGCGGCATTAATTTGTTGTTGTTTCATTTGGAGTTTGCCTGAAGATCAATTAATATTTGTCACTAAACTGAATTAGATTACCAGAATTTCGTTAAAATGGTGCAGAGTGAGAGTGAAACTTGGTCTTCTGAAGACACATTAAGGGTTTTAATTGCATCAGACATCCATTTAGGTTATTTAGAAAATGATGCTGTGCGTGGTGAAGACAGTTTTATCGCTTTCGAAGAAGTATTATCTTTAGCTGTCCAATACGACGTGGATTTTATTTTGCTCGGTGGAGATTTATTCGATCACGCAAAACCGTCGCCTAATTGTATGTACAAGTGTACACAAATAATTCGCAAATATTGCTTTGGCGACAAGCCGATCGGCGTAGAACTATTATCTGACCAACTCCAAAACTTTTCTCGAGTGATTAATTATGAAGACCCCAATTTAAATATTTCATATCCTATATTGTCAATCCATGGCAATCATGATGACCCTGTTGGACAAGGCAGTATAAGTTCCTTAGATATACTTTCCATAACTGGGCTTGTTAACTATTTTGGTAAATGGAGTGATTACACCCAAGTTAGAGTGTCACCTGTACTCATGCAAAAAGGGGAAACAAAAGTGTCCCTGTATGGTTTAAGTCACCTCAAAGATCAACGCCTTTCACGCTTATTTGGAGAGAAAAAAGTAGAAATGGATCTTCTTGAAGATAACAATGACTGGTTTAATATTCTAGTGCTTCATCAAAATAGAGCTGACAGGGGACACGGCAATTATATATCAGAAAGTGTGTTACCTAAATTTTTGGACCTGGTTATCTGGGGACACGAGCATGACAGTCAAGTGTTTGCTATAAAAGATATAAAAAGAGAGAATGAGAGCTTCTGCATAGTCCAACCAGGCAGTACTGTTGCTACATCATTAGCTGCAGGGGAAGCCCTACCAAAACATTGTGTTTTATTACAATTACATAAAAAAGAGTACATATTAACTCCACTGCCCCTGAAAACTGTGAGACCCTTTATTTTCAAAACTGTTGTTTTGTCTGAAGAAAATTTAGGTGAGGATAACATTAAAGAAAATGAGAGAGTGCAAGCTTTTTTGAAAGAAAAGGTAGAAGAAGCTATAGAAGAAGCAAATAAAATTCGTAGTGGTGATCCTAAACAACCTAAACTTCCCTTAGTGCGGCTTTCTGTGTTTTATGAACATGAGGGACAAGATTTTAACCGCATGAGATTTGGTCAAAATTTTAATGGTATGGTGGCAAATCCAAATGATATCCTAATCATGAAAAGGGAAAAAAAGATCAGAGAGCATAAAGAAAAGGAAGACATTGAGGAGGTTGATATGGGGCGAGCAGCAGTAGAAGCAAATGATGTTGAATCTCTTCTTCGCACATATTACACGGCTATACCGCCTGAAAAGCGCCTCGCTGTATTATCTGTAAGAGCTATTACAGAAGCCGTACGTGATTTCACTCTGAAACGGGATGATGGTGTGTTTCGTCGTGTACTGGAGGGACATAGGCGGCGCTATGTTGATTTCCTACTTGAATCAACGGCTGAAACAGAAGATGAGGTAAGGGAGCAAATACGTTATTGCAAAGAGAGTTTGGATGCAACAGATGAGGAACAGTTAAAGGGTTTGATTGAGAAGGCTGCGAGTCGTCCTAAACTAGTTGTGGAAAGTGATGAATCAGAGCCAGAGTTGGAGCAGTCTATGGAGAGTGGAAGGGGTCGTGGGAGGGGTGGACGAGGTCGCCCAGCGCGGGGCCGGGGCCGGGGACGAGGTCGGGCAGCGGCGGTGGAGCCCACACCATCTCCCGAGCGCCGGACGCCTCGTCGTTCGGCCGCTCAAAAAACCACCAAGTGGCTGCAAAATCTAACTGCCGAGAGAAGTTTACGCCGGCGTCGGGACTCTTCAGAAATCGAAATCTCCGACTAAGTTATACGACTGATTTTACTATTATTTCTATATTATATTGTTACACATAGGTTTATACATGTTTACTACTATATTTTGTGATATAAATAAAAAATATTGTCTCAAAATATGGTTTATCTCCTTGAATTGTTATTGATCTTTGCACTACGAGATGATGAGGTTTGCACTTGAAAAAATAATTAAATCCGTCTAACATCTAGATGAGATATTAATAATTATTAAAAGAGTAAATAAATGAGTTTTTTATAAATAAAATATACCAATTAACAAAAAAGTATTTATTATTGTAATAGTAACCTTATACGTAAATAGAATATATTTAATGTAAAGAAAAGCAGTTCCTTTATTGCTGGGAAGTTTTCTCAATGCCCTAATATTTGTTGGTGGACTTTTGCTATTCACAAAATATTTATGATTATGTAGAAATGGTTTGTTTAACATGCTTTCCTTTACCATCAAATGTGCCAAGTTAACAGCAGCAGTTAAGAAATTAATAAAAATAAAAGTAAAAAAAAAATACTGGTGATAACAAACATAGCTAACAGAAACACTGAAAATAATTTAACTAATTGTTGAAATTATGCTGCAACTAAGCTATTATATTGTTTAAAAACATATGCAAGTAAAACAAAGTTAACACTAACAATGAACATTTACTAACAGGTTAATTTTTATTTGGAATAAATACATAGTAAAATTAAGTGTTCTAATTTTATAACATATAATTAGAAGACACTTAATTTTTTAGCCGATAACTGATAATTATTCCACAGTTGGGCACAGGTTTTGTACAAATGTGAATAAGAAATAGACGTGGGCATTATTTCACGTCACTAGTTACAGTAACTGGCTACGCGGCATGTAAACGAATCACTAGTTTCGAGTCATATCACAAGTAGTGATTTTTGCGCACATGTGGCATACAATAACAATAAAAAAAAACAGGGTACGTAACTGTATTATTGTATGTTTAATATCCATATGTAAGACTATAGATATAGACTATAAAATAGAGTGATCTCTGTTTGTAAATAATTTCAACAGTTTCCGATTCCGGGAAGCGAGAGTCCCATTGAATTTAAGTAAAATAATTTAGTTTGTCTTTGTTTTAGTTCATCGTTGTACTTGTGTATAATTTTGAGTACTCTCTTTTAAAAATTAACATTATATGTTATTTTGGTGTTTCATGTACATTTAGTGTAACGTTTCTTTCTTATTATATAAATATAACTAGTTTGGATTGTACAAGTCTAAATAAAGTGTAAATAAAATATGTCTCGAATGAATTCTAGTGCTTTGTGGGAATTTTTTCAAAAACTGGATAATGAAAAAAAGGCGAAATGCAACAGTTGTGGTGAAGTTTATAGCTTCAAAACTTCAACTGCGAATTTGAAAACACATTTGAAGCGAAAACACCTCCATGCGTAACATGCATTTGTACCGCGCAATCAACGACAAGGACCCCAGAACAAAGTCGTGGGCAGGAGCCCCCAGGCGATGTCCGACCTCAGCCCTCGTTGTCCAGCTCCGATGCTGCGTCAGCATCTACGTCTACTGCTACAAATATCATACCCATATACCATGCTGCACAACAGCGCATTGATAGCTATAGAATTAGAAAAAAAGTTACGTTAACCAAAAAAAGACAAATTGATAATGACCTTGCCGATTTATTTATAGACAGCTATCACCCTTTCTCTTTAGTAGAAGAACGTGCTTTTAAAAAATTTGCGCGCCATATACCTGGTTACGAGTTACCATCGCGAAAAACTGTCTCTAATATTATAATTCCTACATTATACGACCAAACAGTTCTACGAAAAAAAGAAGAAATAAACGAATTTCTATCTCTAACTACATATTTATGGACGTCTCGGGTCAATGATGCTTACATTGCTGTTACGGGGCACTATATAACAAAAGGTCTGGTTCTTAAATATTTTTATTACAATGTGCAGAGTTTAAAGATACGCACAGCAGTGCAAATATTCAAGCTGCATTGCTCGAAACGACCAACGAGTGTAATGTAACAAATAAAATAAATTTTATTGTTAGTGACAACGCAGCTAACGTCAAAAAAGCCATAGCTGATATAGGGTGGAAGCATTACGGATGCTATGGCCATACATTGAACTTAATAGTGGAAGATGCCCTGAATTTATTCAAAGCTTCTTTGGATAAAGTTAAAACGATCGTTCGTCATTTTAAGACAAGTACGGCAGCCCTAGAAAAATTATTAAAAGCGTAATCACAGGAAAAGCCGGACGTAACACCGAAGCGCTTGATGCAGGAAGTACCAACTAGGTGGAACTCTACGTTTGCTATGTTACAGCGATTTGTGGAACTAGAAAATCAAATATGTGCCACTGTTGCAGTTCTTAAAAAAGATTTACGATTAACTGTCGAGGAATGGACAATATTTCACGAACTGTGCAAGATTTTAAAACCTTTCGACGAAGCTACGAAGGCCATGAGTGGTGAAGTTTATATGACAGCTAGTACTATCATAGTCATGACACGCTGTCTTAGAGAATCTTGGGACCAACTGCTCCTGGAAGGGTTTACTGTTACAACAAATAGTGTAATTACAGCACTTCGAACAGGCTTAGATAAGAGACTAGAAAGTGTTGAGAGAAGTGGCACATTCTCGATATGTACTATTTTAGACCCAAGGTACAAAATTAATGTGTTCTCTGACACAATTGAGGCAGTAAAAGCAAAGAAAATGCTAGAAGAAATACTTGCTACTGATATTAGACGGCGACGACATGGAGAGAACCAACCGCAACAATCCACTTCAACCTCAGCTTTCATACCGGTACGAGATAAATTTTCACCTTGGTCCATTTTAAGCAATATTGTCGGGATGCAGCAGCAGCAAGTGGGCACACCTTTGTCGTGTGCCATCAAGGATGTAGACTCCTACTTAAAAGACAACATTCTACCTATGTTTAACGACAGTGGTAAATTTAACTGTCCATTGCAATGGTGGCAACGTAACCACCACATTTATCACAACCTTGCCATACTTGCGTACAAGTATGGCAACATAATGGCAACCTCAGTACCATGAGAGAGGATATTAAGCAAGACAGGGCTCACGATTAATAACCGCCGTACACAATTGAAGACACACAAAGTTGGCCAATTGATGTATTTAAATGTTAACTTAGATCCAAAAAGATTTTTGACGGAGTCATGAATTCGTTTATTCATAAAATTAAAATAAAACTAAAAAATGTGTATAAATATTTCAAATGTGTATAATATTATAAGTTATAAAACTTAAAAACTGTGTGTAAATAGCTAAACAAACTGACAAAATAATTATAGTGTAATAAAAGTGCAAAAACAAATGATAGTGAAAACGTTGAAAAGTGTAAATAAACTTAAATCATTTGAGATCAGTATACAAATAAATTGACTTCTAAATACGCCTGCATTAATAACTTTATGCAAATCTCAGTTTTATAGTAAACACAAATCAATCATAAATACATTTAATGCAGTCAGTCCTAAGCCTGAATAAAGTATGAAGGGAAGTTAATTTATTGATTTAACTGTATAGCTACAAGCACTTAGATAGTCATTAAATTTATTTTCGTTTCGTATGTAACTGTATAGTTTAGTTTCATGTGTAACTGTATAGTTGGTGGTGGTATATATACAAACAATCACAGTAGCCGAATAAAATAGCCAGTTACAAAAATACCATGTAACTAAGTGTTTGTTGTATGTGTTGGTGGTTCATCACAGTAGCCGAATAAAATAGCCAGTTACAAAAATCACTAGTTTTGAAACAGGTGACGCCGACAAAGTCACTGGTTTCGTTACGTTTCTTGAAAATGACGTAACGACCCACATCTAATAAGAAAGTTACAAAATCCTAAAAAACTCTGCATCGTTTTTTTTTGCAGTTATATATCAGCCTATTCGTTGTATTGCATGCAGTTCTTTCCATGCTTCTTTCAATTTTTGTAATTTAGCAATATATATATATATATATATATATATATATATATATCTTCTATGTGTGGGTTTGTCACTGAACTGCTAGATGGCTAGACCGATTTTGATTATTTTTTGTGTTTCAGTGTGTCCCCAGATATGTAGTTTAAATTTACAATTGAATCCGGTAGGTTTTGCTGTTATCAAGATCTAAAAATCATCTATGCAAAGCCGGACATTATTGCTAGTAACTGATTAAAATCCATCAGCATTAAGGTTCAAAGTAAAGTTGTTCAATTACAATGGTTTTGAGCTTCGTTTTAACGAGTCACTCATTCCAGAGTATAAAAACTAATAACACCAGCACTGGAGAAAAACTGGTGTCTAACACCATAGTATCACATCTAAGGCCAGACCAAGTCAGTTAAGGGCCTCTATCTGTATCCAAGTTTGCTCATATGCATTTGGGACCATGGACAGTTTGTCCCACACCATAGCATCAAATCTAGGCCTGGATCAAGCAGTCACACGTTCCTCTTTCTTCATGTTTGTTTATTATAGTGAGGTCATTGGCAGTTTGTGGCCCAAACCAACATTAGCATTACATCCAGGCATGCATCAAGCCACTTAGTGTCCTCTCTATCTTTCTCCAAGTCTAACCTTGGTGCTCTTAGCAGTGCGAGGGCAAAGTCCTGTCTTTTGCGAGGATGTGACGGCGGTATCGAAGCTCCACACTCACGTTTAAATACTCACTAGCACTGGAGAAAACTTACGTCATTCACTATAGTATGGCATTCAGAATACCATCATTCTACGTAAAGTCAGTTCAGCACTCTCACAGTCACTAGCACTGGAGAAAATTCACGTCATACACTATAGTATGGCATTCAGAATACCATCATTCTACGTAAAGTCAGTTCGGCACTCTCACAGTCACTGGCACTGGAGAAAGCTTGTGTCACACACTATAGCTTCGCATCCAGGGCTGACCACGTAGACAGTTGGCATGTTTAGAGCGGGGGCTCTGGATCTGCAGCGAGGGAACGACGCAGGTATCGCAGCGCGGTCGCCGCAGCGGTGGAGGGGTCTCGGGCGGCGAGGGTTACTGCGGGCGCAGTGGGTGTCAGGCACAATACGCTGAGCGGGCCGCGGTCACCCCCCAGCTCGTAGCACTCTACGCTCAGCCCCAGCGCGCCCACCACGGCTGCCAGCGCGCGCTCCGCCTCCAGCTCGCGACACGCCTCCAGCGCTTCCAGCGCTCGCGCATGCTTCTCAGAGTCTAATAGAATACAATCATTTTTATTCAATATAGATAATAAGAATACTTATTGAAAGCCATTTAAAAAGTTTCACCACTGGTTCGTTTGTTTAAGAAAAGCAAATTCTACATGGGCCCTCGCATGTATAAACATTTACCAATATTTATAAGAGAATCTGAGAGCCTTCACATTAATAATACAATTAAACAAATTTTCAACGAAAAAAGCGTACAATAATATTGATTAATAATTTACAATATATTATTTTACGTAATTAGTATGAAAACATTTAGAAACAGTATGGTAGCGATCACCTCATTCCCAGATGTTATTATCAATCATGTACTCTTGAGTAGTATAATAACCCTTACTAAGCAATTACTGCTAATTCTTTTTAAACATTTTGATAGTAGATAAGGTCTGAATATTTTCTGGACTTTTGTTATAAATGCGCATTGCCCTACGAAGGAATTACTGACTCTTTGGGGTCAAGTAACTAATTAACAAATTAGTATTTGATAAAGAATGGGATTAGAAGTGGCGTCTCGCCGAGCTTGTATTGTCAACATGCAAGGTAAGTGAAGCGAAAGTGGTGCTGATAATGTTACTTTGTTATATTACAAATAACTATATTATATTAATTAAAACATTATATTAGTATAATATTGTTTTGTAGTTATTTCAGAATTTTAGTTATTGCAATTACGGTTGCTGCATTCAACCATTAGGTATTAATATTATACAGTTAAATTATTTCAATTATTAAGTGTTGTTATTTAATTTACAATGATGACTTCATTATTTTACACATAATTGTAGCAAATTTGCCTAGGAATCCATCTCGGTTAGGATGTAACGCTTTTACTTATTTACCGTAATTGTGACTGCTGATCGTGAGGTTCCGACTTGGAATCCCATCGGGTCAAAACCAGTTATTGGATTTTCCTATCAAGAAATTCTAAGTAGCAGCCCAAAGTCAGGAAGTTGACGATGTTTAATCATAGTGCAAGAAGCTGTTGGTCCAGCGCCCGATTTTTTTTAGCTTTGTCGGATGTCCGTCTCATTAGACTATGAAAGCGAGGGAATAGAGAATGGGTGCGTTTGGCAGAAAAAAGCGCTAGCAAGCGCTTATAAGCGCTGAAATAGTTTTCGGCCAGGACACGATTGCTACTTCAGTAGCGCTGACACAATCCATCATTTTGCTTATTTAATTTGTTTGTTGTGAAGTAGAGTTTATAAGTTGTTTTGTGCAATATTAGTTTTAAGTAATATAATGACATAAATAAACATATACATGTTATTTAAAAATTCATGATCGGTAAGTTTTTAATATGAATACTTTACAAACATATATTTAAATTAGGTTAGGTTCCCCGGTTAAAACTAAAATCGTGTCCTGGAGGAAAATAGCTACTTACGATTTGACAGCGCTTACAGCTTACGATCGACATTTTGCTTACAAGCGCTTGCTAGCGCTTTTTTCTGCCAAACGCACCCATTGCACCAATGCTTGCGCATACACTCGGGCACTATGATAATGTCCTGCACAGATGGCTGGTCTCCACGGAGACTGACCGCAGTGACCGAAGTTTGGTTTAGAGAATATTATTACTATTTATTACTCATAGTTTTTTTTACAAACCTGAAATGACAAATGTAATGAAAGCACTCCTGATAAGTGGCTACTGTGGTTCATGGACATCTAACCAAACCTAAAAATTATACAGATGCGTTGTCACCTCTCAGGACCGATACGGAATGCCCCACAGCCTCTCAATACCTAGACTGAAACAAATCAGTGCATGCACTGTCGCTTGGAGACAGAAGGAGGTAAAACAATGGTACATACCTAGACACACACCTTGGTGATAAAGAAGTTCTGTACTTGTGAATAATAAGAGATACGGTTCAGAGACTGTAAGGCATTTCATCTTGGTTCTCAGTGATGACTTTGTACTAGTGCCGCATGTGATGTGGTTGCTGGCTTGCAATTGCCACTTACCAACAGGTGGACTTAAACCAATAATAATAATTCACTCGAAAATATAAAATACAACGCCATATTATATGGCATTAGAGGAACCACTATCCAATATCATCCTATGGATGTTGTAAGAGGCGATAGAGAAAAATGAAACAGAATGGTATAACAGCATCTACCTGATAACTCTTGCTCCTCTAATCTAAATTTCTCCCCAAATTAAATCTTAAATCTATAATTTCTCCCCAATAAGGTAATCTAGGGGGAGGTCTATGTTCAACAGTGGAATATTCATAGGCTGTAATGAGAATAATAATAATAAAATACATGTTACGCCAAAACTTATTTTCAATATTTTTCTATTTATATGTTACATACATATTAGAGACGGGCCGAATATGGATTTCACTGAATACTAATATTCGGTCGAAAGTTAGGTAAAATTTTTACCGAACCGAATATTCAGCCGAACATTATTCGGCAGGATTACTTCGGTACCTATGCAATTTATGTCGAAACTTGTTACCGTGAAGCGCGCGGGAGCCGTCGAAACCTGCTTCACGCTCACCCGTCACGCCTGACATGATATTGCATCATCTAGTACTAAGCAAATTGCCGGCACATGCATATGTTTTTACTATTATTGTGAGAAAAAAGTATTTCGTTGTTTTATTCTTAGTGAAAATTAATTATATGATAAAAATGAGTGGTAGATCTACTATCTATTATCTATTTTATACATCTATATTTGGAGAAACTGACGACCAAAGTAATGTGAAATAATGTAATGTTTCTTGGTTTGATTCCAAAAACATTTTATCAAGCTCTCTATTTGCCATGATTGGGAACAAATCTATAGTGCCTCAAAAACATAACGCAATACAAGTAAATTTAACCCATAAATAAAATACACTTTCAACAGTAAAATTATGAAAGATATGGCATTACTCAATTCATACATTTCAATAAAGTGGACACTTTGACGAATGTTCGGTGATTTAGCCAAATATTCGGCCGAATACGAATATTCGGTAAAGCTGCCGAATATCAAATATGAAATGAATATTGGGCCCATCTCTGATACATATAAATAAAATTAAAGTGGCTGTCTCTCATATCGAAATACCTCTCATGTCAATTAAGCTCAGGGGGTTATTTTCATGCTATTAAGTGATGAATAACCCTTTTAAAAGTTTTGTCCATCTGTCTGTCCGGGTTATTTTGTATGCTATTAAGTGATGAATAACCCTTTTAAAAGTTTTGTCCACCTGTCTGTCAGGGTTATTTGTATGCTATTAAGTGATGAATAACCCTTTTAAAAGTTTTGTCCATCTGTCTGTCAGGGTTATTTGTATGCTATTAAGTGATGAATAACCCTTTTAAAAGTTTTGTACATCTGTCTGTCAGGGTTATTTGTATGCTATTAAGTGATGAATAACCCTTCTTATAAGTGTTGTCAATCTGTCTGTCCGGGTTATTTATATGCTATTAAGTGATGAATAACCCCTTTTAAAAGTTTTGTCCATCTGTCTGTCCGGGTTATTTGTATGCTGTTAAGTGTTGAATAACCCTTTTAAAAGTTTTGTCCATCTGTCTGTCAGGGTTATTTGTATGCTATTAAGTGATGTATTACCCTTTTAAAAGTTTTGTCCATCTGTCTGTCCGGGTTATTTGTATGCTATTAAGTGATGAATAACCCTTTTAAAAGTTTTGTCCATCTGTCTGTCCGGGTTATTTGTATGCCATTAAGTCATGAATAACCCTTTTAAAAGTTTTGTCCATCTGAATGTCCGGGTTATTTGTATGCTATTAAGTGATTATTAACCCTTTTAAAAGTTTTGTCCATCTGTCTGTCCTGGTTATTTGTATGCTATTAAGTGATGAATAACCCTTTTAAAAGTTTTGTCCATCTGTCTGTCCGGGTTATTTGTATGCTATTAAGTGATGTATAACCCTTTTTATAAGTGTGTCCATCTGTCTGTCAGAGTTATTTGTATGCTATTAAGTGATGAATAACCCTTTTAAAAGTTTTGTCCATCTGTCTGTCCGGGTTATTTGTATGCCATTAAGTCATGAATAACCCTTTTTATAAGTGTTGTCCATCTGTCTGTCCGAGTTATTTGTATGCTATTAAGTGATGAATAAGCCTTTTAAAAGTTTTGTCCATCTGTCTGTCCGGGTTATTTATATACTATTAAGTGATGAATAACCCCTTTTAAAAGTTTTGTCCATCTGTCTGTCTAGGTTATTTGTATGCTATTAAGTGATGAATAAGCCTTTTTAAAGTTTTGTCCATCTGCCTGTCAGAGTTATTTGTATGCTATTAAGTCGTGAATAACCCCTTTTAAAAGTTTTGTCCATCTGTCTGTCCGGGTTATTTGTATGCTATTAAGTGATGAATAACCCCTTTTAAAAGTTTTGTCCACTTGTCTGTCAGGGTTAATTGTATGCTATTAAGTGATGAATAACCCTTTTTAAAAAGTTTTGTCCACTTGTCTGTCAATGTTATTTGTATGTTTGAACCCTTTTTAAAAAGTTTTGTCCATCTGTCTGTCCGGGTTAAACTTCATGAGATCAATTGAAATAATACTAGTTTTTACGGAATTTATCGCGTATATTTAACTTTTTAAATACCCGACGTTTCGAACGCTTTACAGCACTCATGGTCCCGGGCGGGACTGAGATGTTCAACGTCCATATGTCATAGTTAACCGCGGTTACCATAGATTAAAATTTAACTTTTGTTCCGATCTATGCAGTATGAACTTATGGTATCTTGAAGTCTTGCAGTTGTATGCTTGGGTTGGGATTTAATTTTATTTATTATAGGATCCCAAGCAGATGGTAGCACCCAGCCATCTTCTCTATTGAAATTAGGATGTTTTTTGATTTCAATAGCCTCGCGAATCATCCTTGGAAGGAATCGGTGTTCTTTAGCGAGGATTTGCGGTCTATCAAATCTGATGTAGTGACGGGGGCGATCCTGTACGTGTTCACAGACTGCAGACTTCCCGGAGCGTCGATTCTTCACATCAGCTATATGTTCTTTAACGCGTTTTAATTGATCTTTTAGTTTGTCCTATGTAGGAGAGACCACATTCACAATCAAGCTTGTACACTCCTGCATCTTGCAGAGGGACATTACACTTGACTGATGGTAAAAACTGACCAATCTTCTTCAGCGGCTTGAAGTATGTTTTGATGGAAGCGCGCTTCAAGATGTAGCCAATCTTGTCAGTGACTCCTCTAACATATGGCAGTACAGCAGGTACACGCTCGACTGTGGCCGGCTTCACTCGTTCACTGTGACGTAAGCGCGGGACTTGAAGCTTGTTGTCATGCAAAACTTGCTTGACATGGTGGAGCTCTGCAGCCAGGTGTTTACTGTCACAGATCCCTCGTGCTCTCTGAAACAAAAATTTACCCACGGTAGCTAACTGTGATGGATGGTGGTGAGAATCACCGTTTAAATATCTATCTGTATGGGTCTTTTTTCTATACACAGTATGGCTCAAGGTGTTATCAGGATTCCGAATTACTAACACATCTAGAAAAGCTAAGGAATTGTTTGCCTCTAACTCCATTGTGAACTGAATTTTAGAATTTATAGAGTTAAGATGGTCTAAAAATGCAGTTACTTTGTCTAAAGGTAGATATAGATATTCATGGAAGACTTTGAGGAGAAAGCCCTGCTTAGTTCACCCATAAATCCAAGATTCTACAAGCGGTACGTAGACGACACTTTCACAATTCTACTTTTAGACAAAGTAACTGCATTTTTAGACCATCTTAACTCTATAAATTCTAAAATTCAGTTCACAATGGAGTTAGAGGCAAACAATTCCTTAGCTTTTCTAGATGTGTTAGTAATTCGGAATCCTGATAACACCTTGAGCCATACTGTGTATAGAAAAAAGACCCATACAGATAGATATTTAAACGGTGATTCTCACCACCATCCATCACAGTTAGCTACCGTGGGTAAATCTTTGTTTCAGAGAGCACGAGGGATCTGTGACAGTAAACACCTGGCTGCAGAGCTCCACCATGTCAAGCAAGTTTTGCATGACAACAAGCTTCGAGTCCCCCGCTTACGTCACAGTGAACGAGTGAAGCCGGCCACAGTCGAGCGTGTACCTGCTGTACTGCCATATGTGAGAGGAGTCACTGACAAGATTGGCTACATCTTGAAGCGCGCTTCCATCAAAACATACTTCAAGCCGCTGAAGAAGATTGGTCAGTTTTTACCATCAGTCAAGTGTAATGTCCCTCTGCAAGATGCAGGAGTGTACAAGCTTGATTGTGAATGTGGTCTCTCCTACATAGGACAAACTAAAAGATCAATAAAAACCAGCGTTAAAGAACATATAGCTGATGTGAAGAATCGACGCTCCGGGAAGTCTGCAGTCTGTGAACACGTACAGGATCGCCCCCGTCAATACATCAGATTTGATAGACCGCAAATCCTTCGCTAAAGAACACCGATTCCTTCCAAGGATAATTCGCGAGGCTGTTGAAATCAAAAAGCATCCTAATTTCAATAGAGAAGATGGCTGGGTGCTACCATCTGCTTGGGATCCTATAATAAATAAAATTAAATCCCAACCCAAGCATACAACTGCAAGACTTCAAGATACCATAAGTTCATACTGCATAGATCGGAACAAAAGTTAAATTTTAATCTATGGTAACCGCGGTTAACTATGACATATGGACGTTGAACATCTCAGTCCCGCCCGTGACCATGAGTGCTGTAAAGCGTTCGAAACGTCGGGTATTTAAAAAGTTAAATATACGCGATAAATTCCGTAAAAACTAGTATTATTTCAATGTGTAGTGTTCGCGTAAATATAAGAAATCTTCATGAGATCAAACTTGAACATTTACTTAAAAAAAAATAATAAAACAAATATTAAAATAAAAATTTATAAAACAATCTTTATATATCTCAAATCTAAACAAATGATCTTTAGATCCTACCCAAGTCACTAATCTTAAATTAATAAGAAAAGTATGTTTTTAGTAAACATGCAAATTAAATATATGTAGGAAGGTATTCCAGTTTAAAGAAAGTTCAAGCACAGTGAGTTAAGGTATGATTGGGGTGCCCTCTGTAAATACACTACATTCTGACGAACACAAGCACTGTCACAGTACATTGAAATAATTGTTATTTATATAAAGTACAATTAGTGCCACCCTACTAGATAGGGTGATGCGATTTGTAAAACATGCAGGTGGATAATGGATGCAGGTGGATTTCGTCAGTGATTTGTGGCATTCACTGTAAGAGCAGTTTATATTTCGTAATGGACTTATGAAAGGCTAGGTTGATGATGATGTATGAAATATTACCATTTGCTTTTGCATAAATATAAGGCTAATTTTTTTTTCTAAAAAAAAACTTTACCCTTACAATAGGATTTCGTCCCGTATTGTGGAGGCAGTTTATATTGTACAAGGACCCGGAAGAATTATTTTGTAGGTAATTCAAATACTAATAACTATAAGTAATTGTTCCGTGCGGAATTCAAGCCTGCGCCATATTATGCTCAACACGTTTAAGGTGTTTTGTTAAGTTAAGGCTTAATAATAATACGAGAATACTTAAGTGTCTTGTTAGAAGTTGTTGGATTACACTTTCTTCATAACAAGATTTTATTCTTGTTACGAAGAAAGAAGTTAAAACGTTAAGTCTTAAGTAGTTTGAACTAAATGGCTGTTGACCAACAGCAAGTGATTAAGTTAGCTATGCCACTGTTCTCATATGTACTTTAATTAAGTTTTATTAAATAAAATGCCACACAATTTATAGATGTATCATGCATTAACAACTATGCAAAACCGAATTGCCAAATTAGAAGAATATATAGAATACTCACACAACTTCCAAACTCCAATGCAAGGAACAAAGAATGGGAACTTATTAGTGACAGTGTACTTACCGATGTGGGTCAACAGACCTAAATGGTAGTCGGCGATTTTCTGACCGAGGTTGGGTCGCCAAGCAAGGTCCTCGCGAGCTTCCACATAGCGATCCATTGCTTTCTCATGTGCTCGGACCAGTGCATCATCCTGTGTAATATCATCATCATCATTACAGCTACATACTAGTCTAATCCTAAACATAGGGAAAAGGAATGCCATAAAGCACGGTCCTTAGCCACCTGCATCCTTTAACTTCCTGCATATCATCACTCCATCTAGTGGAGGATCGCATTACACTTCGCTTCCCAGTACGAGGTTGCCACTCAAGAACCTGTCTTGCCCAGCGGTCCCAATTTAATATACTATTATTATTATTTACTGCAACTTTTTGTTACGTCGTTCATATATTATGCCCAATTTTTTAAAGTGGGAACGATGAAGCAGTAGTACATTGTTGCATTATTGCAATTCAGAACATTATATGAAAGAAAATTGAATTTTAATTTAATCTATACACTATTACAACGTTTTTTAAATAGAATAAAGGTGATAAACGAACCACCTGATGGCAAGTGGATGCTGTGGCCTATAGACATTTACATTAAGATTTTTTTTTAAATTTATTTGTATAAAATAGGTAACAAACAACCACACATTCCACCTGATGGTAAGTAGATGCTGTGGCACATAGTCATCTCTACACTCACCATACAAAACACAGCAGCATTAAATTGCTATTTTACACTGGTATTCTGTGAGTGTGGTTCTATTTGTGCCACAATTATAATATAGCGGTAGAGTGGCTCTACCGCGTTTAAAACTATTACGGATTAGTTACCTCAACAAAATCTTTTGTGACCCTCGAAAGGTTTCCTTTCAAATAGGTGTAGAGCTGTTCAGCAGCAAGTTGACGAGCGGCCTTTTTGGTGGTAGACGTTGCGTGGCGTTCATACATTCCCATGCGAGCGCTTATTGTAAAATGGCGCGCGTGTGGTGGTCCTGTGTCTGCTGTCAGTTCATATTCAACGGCTGGAAGATGGTATTCTTCACAAAGTTCATTGAGAAGTGCAACATAACTACGGGATGATAGAGGACCAATGGACGAAGCTTGATCACTACTAGTACTTGTTGATGGACCCTGTAACATTTATAAACATATTCAGTCGATATTCACTTTTAAAGTAATTTTGACTTGAACTAACCTAAAGGTAAATCATGTAGATGAAGTATGTTGTGCCGTATGGGTAAGCCATGTACTGGGTGTAAGAGGCGACGGAGGTAAACAAAGCTGCTGATAGGCAGTAGCATCTTTCTAATAACAACAAAAAATTTAAAAATTTACCACTCTGCATGGTAACTATGACAAAATCCTCGCTATAAAGCAATTTATGGGAGTGTCCTACATTCAGCAGTGGACTTTTATAGGCTGTAAGAGATGAACTTAATACACATTAATATACTAATACATATAAACTAAAACATTGCAGTTATAAGCATATTAATAACAGTTAATATATAGGTTGTCTTAATCATGAAATTTTGGGGGAAACCCGCATTCAACAGTAGATTTATTTTGGCTGACGGATAAGTGAGCATGTGAAATATATAAAACTAACCAAAGTTTGGCTCGGCGCTCCACCATGGCAAAACGGTGGTGGGACTGGCAGACCACATTTGTCCAATTGCAGTAGCATGATTCGTGCTGCCTCTTGCTTTGCCTCCTTTTTTGATCGAGCTATTGCTGTAACTGTCACTCCATTTGCCTTGCAACGGTACTCAAACATTGCCTGGTGCTGTGGTCCTGCCTGTAAACCATGATATTTAAAATAAGGCAAGGCTAAGAATGTTAAAGTTGTTAAAAATTTATTTGCTAAGAATTTGCTCTAACGAGGGCGGGAGGTGTTCTTAAAACTATGTAAGACACATAATTTTACTATATGGATCCTAGCAAATTAATTTTTAACAACTGTTAAAAAAATGGATAATATAAATTAAAAAGGAAATAACGCCTGATTCTATTATTAAGCTCAGAATGTTTTTCTTTATTTGTCAGTATATTTTCTGAAACACTAAGAGACTCAATACTTTTCTTCATAATTTATTACTTATATTGTTTTGATGTATACATATCAAAACAATATAAGTAATAAATTACATATTGAGTTTGAATTCTAGCTGGGGTGAACAATAAAGTACTTACTTACTTACTTATCTTCACGCACAATCCCTAACGGGGTAGCCAGAGAGAACAGATCGCCAAGTGTCACGATCCTTACATACCTCTTTCGCTTCTTTCAGGTTCATTAACTTCTTCATACATGCACGTCTAGGTATCCGAGTACTCTTGACCCTCCCCTCTTCGAGCAATTTGCTCACATGGTCTTCGAAAGTTAGTCTCGGTCTACCTCGACACCTTTTAATATTTACTTTCGCTCTATATATTTTCTTCACCATTCGGTCTTCACTCATTCGTTCAACGTGCCCAAGCCATTGGAGTACGCCCCTATCAATTTTTGTGATAAGGTCATCTTTCAATCCTGCCATATTGCGAATCTCTTCGTTTCGCTTTCGGTCGGCTATGGTAACGCCACACATTTTACGAAGAGATCGCATCTCCACTGCATTCAACTTGCTTTTATGCTTCTTCTGGCATACCCAGGTTTCGCTGCCATATAACAAAGTCGGTACCAACACTGCGTTATGTATTGCAAGGCGTGCACTCTTCACCACGCCTTGCCTTTTTACTAATGCATTCAGGGCACCATTGACTTTGTTTCCGGCAGCGACACGCCTATCCACATCTAAATCACATCTTCCATCCCGGCTGAAAGCACTCCCCAAGTATACAATAAGTAAAGTAAGTAAGTAAGTAACAATAAAGTAAAGCACAATTAGTAAGATGTTTTTGTGTCTGATTGTTTTTATGTTTCTAATTACATCTAAGTGGAATAGAGAAGTACAATTTTTATTCAATGATAATTATATTATCAAAAAAAATTTGTTTCGTAATCTACATCATTTTTTTTGTAATTAAAGTAAATTTTAGTCGCATCAATACAAATATTAAACAGCTTTATTTATTTTCATTTACTTACCTGTGCAATGCACTCATATTCAGGCACTTTATTCATTTTTATCATCATTTCTTGTAAGACTGTCACTGCTGTTTTCATATTTGTTGTTGTTGGTTCTTGTTAAACAAATTATACCACAATAACAGCTTGAACTTATTTGGCTAGTCTAAAGCTGTATAGAATTATTATTTAAAAAAAGAAAATTAAATTCACAATAAGTACAATAATTAGTTCACAGTATGCCTTAATTGAAGTCATGTAAAGTACACTTTGCTTGTTAAATGCAACATAAATCTCAGCTGTGTCTGTTTGACCAGGGAAGGTGTTTGAAGAATGTAGAGAGATCCCTTTTTACTGGTAAAATATTTTATCTTATGATGGCACATTAGTCTTACATAAGAGTGTAGGCAGCTGATTTTCTCCTCCTGGAGCTTCTGATAATGTCTCGCTTGGAGGTGAAACACATGTCATATCATCTATAATAATGTGCCTTTCCTAGTACAGTGCTATTGCGATTAATATACACAATTGAAGGAGGTGCTCTAAAACTATGTAAGACATAATTTTTATATTTTATGCAGATCTTAGCTAATTAATTATAATAATAAAATAATATAAATTACCTGAGTATTAAATAAATATTTAATACTTAGGTAATTTATATTATTTTGGTCTATAGGCTAGCTAGTTATACCTACAGTTACATACGCAAGCAAGTGTACAACACAAGGTTACACGACACAAGAACAAGTAAACCTTTGCCTCTACAAGATAAAACATCTATAACAAAGCACTTCATCTTAGTCCTCAGGGGCGAATTCTTCTAGTTTGTGGGTGACAACACATCTGCATTTTGATGTAGGTGCCTATGGGCTACAGTTTCCACTTACCATCAGGTGGGTTGCATGTTCATTTGCCTACTTCTCGAAAATGTGATGTCCATTTCTAATTTTGCATCAGTTTTGGTATTTTCAAATATACGTGGTGTGACTGCCAGGTAAAAGATATGGTCTCCATACCACTAAGGGCGAAGTGTAGGAATAGGGGATAGTTAGGAACACTTTTCTCTCCTTTTGCTTCCTTGTGAGACTAGGTACTAAAGCCACCCCAATAAGACTAATATGCTTATATATAACAACATAATATGCTTATCCAATGTATATTTCACATTACAAAAGTAACACAAGACAAGTCAAACTTTTGAGAAGGAAATGGAATATTAATTTTTTTGTGACATCAGAAATTAGAGCTGCATATGTTTAAAATACTGGCATCACTGCTGTCCCAGGTGCACCGTACCATGTGTCATTTGTGAATCATGTGAGAAAGAGTCAACAAAACAAAACATATTAAAATTACTGTTTTAATAATACAGATGTGCCAATACTATTACCATTATAGTTGATCTAGGCTTGAGGACCACTATCATGGTCTCCATGTGGGAACTGGTAAATGTAGTTTCAGTGGACATAACTACATTATAAAATAGTGAGTTTCTATAAAAGTTCTTATACCCACTACTACTAGCTAGACACTATTATAACCAGTAATCTATGATTATAACAATATAACATTGATTGTACAAAGCAGCCCCTTGCCTTATCTATGTAAATAGCAAAAAAGGCTTTAAGAATATTATTAAAGTTTAAAAGTTAAAAAATAATTTTATCGCAAAAAAAAAGTTAATCTTAGTAGCAAAATAAAAGAAATTTAGTACCTACAATTTAAAACACACAATTAAATCAAAAAAAACATTGAAGTAATATGTACTTATACAGTAATCACAGATTATTTTTTTTTTTATATGGCAACCTACCAATTACTGCCAACCTCCAGTCAATAAAAATACTTGTAACTTGAAACGAAACGACGGACAATCTAAAGAGAAACTACGATTCTGATTAAAAACCAAAATCATAATGTTAAGAACCATAGAATACTATAATAATGAATCATGAAATGACTTGTACTGAAGTATATTAAATAAATGATGGATATTAGGTTGAATTAAAATAATACTAAACTCAATACCACATTAAAAATAATCAGTATTACTAAATAAAGACGATTGATAGCTAAATAATGAATAAAATTTTATAATCTAATATTATTTAAATCTAAAAATTCCATAAGACAATTGAAAACATTTTTACTTTATTTAGAAAAAATTAAAAGAGAACAAATTTCTGTAGGAAGAGGAATTTTAAGATTTACCAAAGTGTTAAATAATGAAGTATGATCATATAACGGACACGAGAAGAAAATATGGTTGAGGTTGAGGTCACCAATATCCAAACCACATTCACATATTGAAGAATTTTTAATATGAAGCCTAGCAAGGTGAACCGAATTACAGCAGTGACCCAAGCGCATTCTACATAACATTGATGTATGTTTCTTATTTAAGGATAATTTATAAAACCAAGGCTTAGAAGGAATGATGGGTTGAATTTTGGCATAGTGACAGCCTTTTGTCGTTTTGGTTTTGTTCCAATGTTTTGACCATCTATCTCTATATACTAATTTCGTAGTTCTTATAAGGTCGTAGCAATAATTTTTAAATAAGAAAGTATCCCCACAGACTATAGCTTGTTTAGCAAGTTTGTCAGCATATTCATTACCAGATATACCAATATGACTCGGAATCCAAACGAGAGAAATGTTGATGTTTTGAAATTGGTATAAGAATAGAAGTTTCTTAATTTTAAATATCAAAGGATTGCGGGAAATGTCATAGAAAGGATTACATAACAATGCTTGTAAAGAACTAAGAGAATCTGAAAATATCACGCTTGATTTTAATTTAAAAAGATAGCAATATTTTATTGATTGTAAAATGGCTAACATTTCTCCAGTAAAAATCTGAAGATTCGGGAGGACTTTTCATTTTTTGAACTATTCTCCAATTTTGATGGTATATTGCATATCCAGTACAACCTTTTGAGTTAGTCTTAGAAGCATCTGTAAAAATATAATGACAATCTGGGAAATTCTTGTCCAACGTAAATACAAATCTTTTATTTGATTCAATAGAAAATTTATTTAATCCTATATCTAATATAACATTGGGTTTGAAAAGTGCAACTTCAAACGAATTGGAGAAAAGAGGCAGAGTCGCCGACCTATAAATAGGATCTAGTAAGGAATTATAATGTTCATAGCTTTTAACTAGGTTAGGAGTTTCTTTATTACGCCAGTATTTTCCTGAATTAATTGAAATGTACTGAGAAAGCAAACGAATTTTAGGTAGTAATGGATGGTTTGAAAATTGAAGAACCCGATAAAAAAAGGAATCCGATAAATATTGTCGTCTAATAAAAAGTGGAGGATCACCGCATTCAATCTGCAAGGCATTGATAGGCGACGAATTCATAGCGCCTATAATTAATCTTAAAGACTTGTGTTGAATGATATCTAATATTTTTAATCCTTTTTTACTAGTTGGTTCAAGAAGAAATGAGGCATAATCTAATCGGCTTCTTATAGTTGCATTATAAATTAATTTTAAATAATATGGATGAGCGCCCCACCATACCCCGCACAAAGCTCTAAGAATGTTTATATTTTTTTTCGCATTTTTTTTTTGGGTATAAATTATATGAGGCATGCCGGATAATTTATTATCAAGAATTACACCAAGGAATTTAACTTGTTGAATATTTACGAGCGGATAATCAAAAAGGCGAACTTGGATTTCAGGTAAAACTCTTTTGCGAGAAAAAATTACTGTATTACTTTTATTTGGGGAAAGTTCTAGCCCATGATCATCTAACCAAGAGGCCATAGAGAGGAGATCTTGTTCTATCGCATTAGCACAAGATTCTATACATTTATCATTAACATAAACTAAGATATCATCAGCATATTGCAAAATTCTACACTTTGAAATAGACTGGTCCAAATCTGACGTATAAATATTGTATAATAAAGGACTTAAAACAGAGCCTTGTGGAAGGCCTTTAAAAACCTTTCGAGTATATTTTAGATCATCATCAATTTTAATATGTATATATCGATCTAGAAATAAATTGATAATCAAATTTGTAAGTTTTTTGGATATATTAAGCTTAAACATCTTTTCTCTAAGGATGTTGAGTCTGACATTATCGTAAGCAGAAGAAATATCAAGGAAAGCAGCAAGGACCGATTCATTTCTCGAAAATGCTAGTCTAATATCTGTGGTGAAGATAGAAAGACTGTCATATGTGCTTTTACCTTTTCTGAATCCATATTGGGAATTTGATAACAATCCATGACTTTCTACATACCATTCAAGACGGTTCTTGATCATATGTTCAAAGGTTTTAATTAGAGTTGAGGATAGAGCGATCGGTCTATAAGAAGAGCCGTCGTTAGGATTTTTGTCAGGTTTCAAGATAGGAATAATTACTTGAGTCCGCCAACAGTCAGGAACAAAGCCTATGTCAAACAAAACGTTAATGATATTTAAATAATAGGATAAAATTTGATCATTACATTTGGCAAGTAGTGAATATGGAATACCGTCTAAACCAGGAGCTGAATCTTGAACGTGAGAAAGGACGAGCTTTAATTCATATAAAGAAAATGGACGCTCTAAGGGATCAAAAAAAGAATCACATGGAATACTTTGAGGTAGCTCCTCTCTCAAAGGAGCAGAAGAGGGGGCAAGTTTATCTAGAAAAGTGTTTATAGATTGAGAGGGAATGACACCACCGTAAGAACAAGATGAAAAACAACAGCGAAATTTTCTAATATTACGCCAAACAACTGATGAAGGTATTGAAGGAGAAATTGAGGAACAAAAGGCATGCCAACGTGTTTGTTTTTTTGTGCGAAGAGTATTTTTAGTCACTTCTTGTACACGTTGAAGGTATGAATAGTTTTCCGAACTCATGTCTAATTTATATTGTTTTTCGGCTTTTTTCCTATTACGAATGGCCTCAGAACATTCAGAATCCCACCATGGAGGGGAGGGCCTACATTTATTATTTAGAGTTTTAACAGGAATTGTTTGATCTGCTGCATTTATAACTGCGTTTGTAAATGCTTCAACAATAGAAGTAATATTATTTTCAGAAATAGTAGCAATTTTTAGAATTTCATTGTAAAGAAAAATATTGTACAGGTTCCAGTCTGCTCTGTCTAATTTGTATTTAATACATGGTTTTTTGTTAATTTCTGCCAATTCTTTGTTTGGAAAGGAAATCAGAATGGGAAAATGGTCACTGCCGTGAGAGCTATCTAGAACTGACCAATTTAGAAGAGTGGTTAAATCAGGAGTACAAATTGATAAATCTACAGCGAGAGCGTTTGGTAATTTTACCAGTATTAAGGACACAAATATTAAGTTCGTCAATTATTTCAACTAATAAACTACCGTATTTATCAGTATTATCACCCCATAAGTAATGATGACAATTAAAGTCACCAAGAATTATAAATGGTTTGAGTAAGGAGGCTATTAAAGATTTTATTCTGCAAAACGTATGGACAGAAGGGGAGGGAACATAAATAGAAACGAAAGTTATATTTTGAATTCTTACTGCTACAATATTAAAGTCAAATATTTCATCATAAACATCTATAATGGAATAAGTTATATTATTTTTTATAAGCAAAGCACATCCGGCATAACCATCAGATCTGTCACTTCGAACAAGACAAAAACCAGGTACTCTGATATTCGAATCCGGTTTTAGCCATGTCTCTGAAATAGCAGCGATACACACACTTTATTTCTTTAATAAATAGATTATTTCAGTACGTTTATCTAAAATGCTTCTACAATTCCATTGAAGGATCTTTGTGAGAGTGAATGTCTTGGAGAATTTTAGGTATAGAATTTAGTAAGCGAGCAACGTGGGACGGTAGTTTCGACGAATACGAAGATATGATTATGTTAATAAGGAAACTTATAATGCTTTCTACAGAATCAAAATTACCCTGTGAAGTAACTGGTGAAACCCGAAGAGCACAACCATCCTCAGGTTGCGGAATTGAAAAATCTTCAATAATTTTTTGATGACTTTTTTTGTCGTATCCTGTTTGTGAATGGTGACGTAATGGTTTAGGAATATATAATGTTTTCTTATAAGAAGTTTTATTAGATGTAGCGGGGTTGGAAGGAAAATTATTCACTGTAGGATTAGTAGAAAGCGAAGAATTTTCAGGGAATTTAGAAATCAAAACATCAGCATAATATGATTTTGAAGAAACTTGTGGATATTTTTGAGATGCTTCTAGGTATGAGATAGACTTTTGTGCCATTTCAATTTTAATATTATTTTGTCTTGTGTGTTCAGGACATCTAGAATCTGTGGCTTTGTGGTTACCTGAGCAAAATAAGCAACGAAAAGATCCATTATCTTTGTCGCAAGAAGAAGAGGAGTGATCACCTCCACATTTTGAGCATCTTGGCTTGGAACGACATAAATCTTTAGTATGACCAAATCTGCAGCACTGAAAGCATTGGATCGTTGGAAGCTTATAAATTTCAACAGGAATGGAAGAATAGCATAAATAAACCCTCGAGGGAAGAATTTGACCGTCAAATGTGATTACGACACTTTCAGAGCTTTCATATCTGACTTTGTCCTCGTTGCGAACTCGGTAATTTAATCTTCTTACTTTTAATACAGGAATGGTATTTGGATACGAAGATAATTCGGAAATAATCTCTTCTGGTGTCCAATCTTTTGGTACACCTTTTATAACTCCCATACGAGATACGTGAAATGATGGAATAAAGGTTTTATATTTATCATTTACGGATGGATTTTCTAAAAATAGATTTGCATCAATAAATTTAGAGAATTCAACCGTTATTCTATTTCTCCCGATACGTTTTAGGCCTCCATTAACTATATTTTGTACATTTAATTTTTTCAAAAAGTGACCAAATGAAATGGCATTTAAAGTTTTACCAGAATTAGGAGAGTCTTCTTTTACTTGAACATGAACGATAAAAGGACCTGAATCTGTAGAATTATAAGAACGAAGATATTGAAATCTTTGTGACTCTATTTTTTTATTATCGCTATCAATATGCGTGTTAAGACATTTAGAAGAGATATAACTATTGGCAGAATTTAATGTTTGTGATAGAGGAATGCCAGATGATTGTGAAAGAGGGATTTCAAATGATTGTGTACAAGCAATATTGGATGATGAAGACATGGGAGATTCATAAGCACGTTGTCCTGACATATTGCTTTTGATAGAGTTAGAGCCTACAATTTTAATTTTAGATGATGAAGTATTACCAGTATCGTAGTCCGATTCTGAGAATGAAGAATTGGTGGAAAAAGCTGAAATTCTTCTATTTATGTCAACCCGATTAGCATGCTCTTCCTTCTTCCTTTCCTTCGTTTTATGTTTTCTTTTCTTTTTGTTTGAAATAATTTTGAAGTTGTCATCAAAAATTTCTTGCGATAATGACTGCCGTGGTTTTTTAAATGAACCTTCTAAATCATTTTCAATTTCCACATAAGCAGCTGGTGAGGAAATAATGTTAGTGTCAGAATAATTCGGATCCGGTGGCTTAGGCGGAATTGGATTAGACATGGCGACCGAGAGCCTAAGGCTACGTTAAACTATTTTGTGATAGTACGAAATTGTCGCTAAATGAGATACAATATGAAAATGCAAATAAATATTATTAATATATACTAAAATATAAAAGGAATGTAATCAGAATATTACAAGAAAACTTAAAATAATTAAAATGACAACAAAAACGCGTAAAACCGTTATTGACGTTCAGTTGACAACCCCCTTTTCAATCACAGACTACTAAGAGGATACTACGCATACAGTAATATGTACTTACCACAGAACACTATTACTCCTATCGGAGCTACTTACTACTTACGTACTAGAACAGCTATCCAGCTATCTCAAACAAAAAATGTGCGCTACTCTGTGTTCGCGCGGTTGTTTTTTTATCATAGAATAAACATAGGTAGAATGATCCGTAGGTAATAGTAGATTGTATTGTTAAATAGGTAAATTATATCGAGAAAAATATTTAAATTTTGTCATTTATTTTGTTTATTATATTTGATTATTTAATATTACATAATATTATATCACTATCACATTTTAATGATATTTTTATCTGAATATTTTAAAAGGTATCTAAGTGAAATATACAAAACATACTAAATGTATGTTTGACAAAACTTATTAACATAAGATTTAAATTACAAATATATTTATTGAAATTAGAATAAAAGTCGTTCATAAATGCTGGGCACGCGAGAGTTAAAAATGGACGAATTTATACCACTTTGACTTTGATGTGGAAACCTAAAAATAAAACAAAAGAATAATAAGCAGATTTAAACATGAAAATTTTTGCCAAATTATAATAACTTATATATGTTTCTACAAAAAAAAAAAATGCGTATAATAATATATTCGTCCTATACTTAAGTACCCACAGAAATGTCACATCTGAACATATCAATTTCATAATCTATATTTCATGACACGAGATGGCGTCTTAGGAATAATTTGTTTTGTTATTAATACATAATACGTTTTTATCGATTAAGTATCTTATTTACCGATGAAAAGTAATTCCTTGGTTTTTACTAACATTTCTTGAATTATTTGTGCAATATCTAAGTTCACACGACGGCATATTTTTATCTATTATAAGAGATTTTTTTTAAATTAACACAACACGTGTCAACTCTATAAGCGCCTAGCGAGCACAGAACACTATTACTCCTATCGGAGCTAGCGAGTGACTAGATTAAAGTGCGGTGTATGCACCGCAGTTGAGTGGAACAGAGTAGCTGAATGCAGTGTCGCCTCTAGTACGTAGTACATAATAGCTCAATGCAAAAAAAGATGTATTAGGTAAAGTGAGCAAAGGTGAAGAAGATCATTTTATTAAAACTTGAGGGTGATGAACAATTTATTAACTTATAATCATTGAAGTAATATGTACTTACGTACTAGAACAGCTATCTCAAACCTCAGACGCATAGATAAATAAATATGTAGCAAGCTAAGACGAAATAAAAACTCAAGACAGAGCGCTGTCAAGCCCGCCTAAGGGTATTAGCATATTTATTTATCTATTTGTATTAGTGTTCTGTGCTGTGTCAACAATGAAGTGAGGTCGGTTTGGTAAACATGTATGCACTAAGTGAGTGTTGCCGTGCAGTAAAAACTTATTACTCTAATATATTATTGTCTAAGTCGTAGACAGAGAAACCTATAGACTAATGATCGGCGTGGCCTCGAGTGAGAAAGGACGATAACGAATTTTTAGGTTATACAATAATCTTTATGACTTTTAAACACATTTAGATAAAAAATTTAATTGTTCTAAGAACTGAACTGAACAAGATTCACCAATCTTAGGCTCACAAAACATTTTTTTGTCACTTAAACCAACTTGTAAACTCCTTAAATCGCTACGCTTTCAAAGTTGTTTAGCAAACTGTAGAGTTTGCTAAACAACTTTGAAAGCACTAAGACCAAGCTGCTGTGAGGTGCGGCAGGATCATCGTTCCCATCGCGTCATGGAGGTTGCAGTAGCTACAGTTCGCGACCGCAACAAAGGATACAGCCCAAGGTGCTATGGCTTTTTTTTTTTTTTTTTTATAGAAGAGGGGGCAAACGAGCATGTGGCTCACCTGATGTTATGACTACCGCCGCCCATGATCAACCGCAACACCAGGGGAATTGCAGGTGCGTTGCCGGCCCTTTAGAAAGGAGTAAGCTCTTTTCTTGAAGGTCCCCAGGTCGTATCGGTCCGGAAAAATCACCGGTGGTAAATTATTCCACAGAGAGGTTGTACGCGGAAGAAAACTCCTTTTGAAACGTACAGTGGTGGACCGCCAAGCATCCAGATGGTGTGGATGGTATCGGGACGTTTGCCGTGTAGTGCGTTCACGAAATTTGGCGGCTGGGATTAATCCGAACAATTCCTCAGAGCACTCCCCGTGATAGATGCGATAAAATACGCAAAGAGATGCAACATCTCTTCGCAGCGCCAGTGAATCGAGCCGATCGGAAAGCACTCGGTCATCAACGATTCGAGCCGCTATGCGCTGGATGCGGTCAAGTGGAAGGAGCTGGTACTGGGGAGCCCCAGCTCAGAGATGGGAACAGTATTCCATGAGCGGCCGAACCTGCGCCTTGTAAAGTTGCAGGCGGTGTGCCGGCATGAAATACTGTTCCGCTCTGCTGAGCACGCCAAGCTTTTTAGAGGCCAATTTGGCCTTCCCTTCCAAGTGACCACGAAACTGCACGTCACTCGATATGTCGACGCCGAGGATTCCGATACTGGCTGAGGCAACAAGGGGAGTGCCTTGAAACTGAGGGGATACGACAAAGGGGTTCTTTTTAGCGGTTAACGCGCAAACTTGTGTCTTCTGGGGGTTAAACTGGACTAGATTTAGTCGCCCCCAATCCGAGACTCTGTCCAGCAGAGACTCGACTTCAGACACAAGTTTGTCCCGGCACTCAGAGACGTTTTCCCGAGAAATATTGGCTCGGCCGGTGTAAAGAGCATCACCAGTGCTGTCATCTGCATAGCAATGAATACTACGGGTTTGCAACATATCATTGATATGCAGAAGAAACAGTGTTGGCGATAGCACGCAGCCCTGTGGAACACCAGCATTAATAAGCTTGCAATCGGAGCTTGCACCGTCTACAACGACCTTGATGCTCCGATCTGCAAGAAAACTGGTGATCCAATCGCACAATTTCTCGGGAAGCCCATAGGAAGGGAGCTTCGAAAGAAGCGCTTTGTGCCAAACCCGATCGAAGGCCTTCGCAATGTCCAAACTAACGGCCAATGCCTCCCCCTTTGGACTCTACTGCCTCCGCCCATCTGTGAGTTAGGTAGACCAGAAGATCACCAGCTGACCTACCACGGCGAAAACCGTATTGGCGGTCACTAATCAGCTGGTGATCCTCAAGGTACCTCATGAGCTGGCAGTTTACAATGGACTCCATTGTTTTGGAGAACAAGGAGGTGATGGCGATAGGCCGGTAGTTGGACGGGTCTGAGCGGTCGCCTTTTTTAGGGATCGGGTGGACGAAAGCCGTCTTCCATGATTTTGGGACTACGCCTAGGGAGTAGGAGTAACGGAAAAGACGCGTTAAAACCGGTGCCAACTCTGGAGCACACGTCCTCAGCACAATTGGGGGGATTCCATCAGGCCCACTCGACTTATGGATGTCCAGGGAGAGGAGTGCTTTGCGAACCGAGCGCTGAGTGAACTGCACTTCAGGCATGGAGCACTCACACCGCGGGATGGTCGCCGGCGTACTCCCCCGTCATCGAGAGTCGAGTTAGACGCGAAGAAAGAGCCTAGAAGATCGGCTTTCTCCTTTGCGGTGTGGGCCAGTGAGTGTCAGGAACGAGAGCGAGGGGAGCTTTGCAGAAAATGACATCACAAATCTTTCAACCGACAGCGCCATTCGAAGAACTAAGTTTCTAGAAAATCTACACTCGAACACTCGTCGCTTTGCGCGCATTTACTTGAATATTCCGGATGCTTCATTGCTAATTTATATATATAGGTGCTGCAAGATGCGATCGGGGCAATATTGGATTTGGTGAGACAAGCGAAGCTTCGGAGCGGAATAAAGTGAATTAGTGTGTTTAATTATTAGTGTTTTAAGTTTTAATTTGTGTAAAGTAAATTAAAGTGTTAATTTAGGTAATTTTATCGGCAATTTTTATTGTCACGAACCTCAAGCTCGTAACAGTAATATGAAAGAAACATTGTTTTTATTTTAATAGTCTTTTTGTTGGGTCAATTTTTTTAAATCTTGCCGTTTACCGTCCACTGTTTTGGAAATTGTTTCGAATTTAGAAATATGGTGGAAACGAATTGATAAATATTTTTCAATTATGCATTTTATTAAGCTTATTTTATGCTCTTGGCCAGCATAATTGTGCTCAGTCTGCAATTTAGAGAAAACGTTGTCAGTACCAATAAATTGTTTTAAAATATTAATAACAGCAACTGATTTGTGTTAGATTTCAGTACAACATTTATTTAAATTAGAATAATAGTCGTTCATAAATAATGGGCACGCGAGAATTAAAAATGGACGAATTTATACCACTTTGACTTTGATGTGGAAACCTAAAAATAAAATAAAAGAATAGTAAGCATATTTAAACCTGAAATTTTTTCCCAAATTATAATAACTTATATATGTTTCTACAAAAAAAATGTGTATAATAATATATTCTAAACTAAACTTAAGTATCCACAGAAATATCGCATCTGAACATATTAATTTCATAATCTATATTCCATGATACGAGATGGCATCTTAGGAATAATTTGTTTTATTATTAATACGTAATACGTTTTTATTGATTAAGTATCTTATTAACCGATGTAAAGCACAAACTAATAAGAGTACTAACGTGGATGTAAAGTAATTCCTTGGTTTTAACTGATATTTCTTGAATCAAGAGACATTTTTTTAAATCAACACAACACGTGACAACTCTATAAGCGTCTAGCGAGTAACTGATTAAAGTGCGGTGTATGCACCGCAGTTGAGTGGAACAGAGTAGCTGAATGCAGTGTCGCCACTGACCTCTATATATACAAGTACGCTGGATTGGCTATACACCGTGACATGATGAAGCGATTTGATTTCCGCTATTTTGGCGCTGACAGCAGAAGTGCACGTCCACGGAACTAATAATAGGGATGGACAGTGTACCAAATTATATCGATAAAATTCTACCTATACCTAAATAGAATGGACTCTATGTATGGACTCTATAGATCTCTATAGATGGACTTTACCCGTAACGTCCATTCTATTTATGTATCATATCAATGTAATGCCATTATCATTCATCATCACTAAAGCCTTCACGAGTCCTCTGCTGAACATAGGCCTCCCCCAAGAAATGCCACAAAGTACGGTCCTGAGCCACCTGCATTCATCAACTTCCTGTATGTCTTACTAGGTTTTGACTCTATCTAGTGGGGGAACGTCCTACACTTCACCTGCCGGTACGAGGCTGCCACTCGAGAACCTTTTTCCCCATCGGTATTCGGTTCTTCGAGCTATATGGCCGGTCAATTGCCAATCCATTGGGTGATGTGGGTCACTCTGATTCTGCTGCAGATATCCTCATTCCTGAGTTTGAACCCCTGAGCATAGCCCTTTTCATAGCTCGCTGAGCGACTTCGAGCTTCCTCATACGGCCAGCAGTGAAAGACCTCGTCTCAGATCCATAGATCATCACTGACAATGACTGACGAGAATATGTGTTGTAATCTCCCGAACGCTGCCCAACCAAGTTGAATCCGTCGATTGACCTGTCGGTCGAAGTTGAACTTTCCAAGTTGGACTATTTATCCGAAGTAAAAATACTCGTCAACAATTTCAGCTAAATGCTCCCAAAAACCACCGGCATAGGTGTGACATGGACATTACACATGACTTTTGTTTTGTCCATGTTCATCTTAAGATCTATCCGTCGGGAGACACTATTGAGGTCTTTGAACATAGTGCGTAGGTCCTCCAGCGATTCTGCCCTAAGGACTATATTGTCGGCAAATCGAAGGTGAGTGACGTACACGCCATTGACGTTCATACCGTATCCTTTCCAGTCCAGTAGCTTGAAAAGGTCTTCCAATGCAGTGGTAAAATATTTCGGGGATGTTACGTTACCCTGTCTTACACATCTCTACAGTTGGATTAGTTTTGTATTCTGGTTCTCTCGTATTCTGGTACTCGGATAGCCATCGTAGCCCTTAGACCATTCAACTAAAAATTACTAAGATTAAACTAACTACACAAAATAAAAATAAAAACATAATTTCTAAAATAATTTATTATCAACCGTTCATTTAGTTCTAGTATTATAAAAAACAAATCAGCTGCTATAATAACGCCTATTCTAATCAACTACAGGTCTGTCTATAGACAGTAAAATATTTTCTACTATATAAAAATTTATGTTTGCTCTTACTTTCTACGATGCTATACCGTTCATCAGATTACGGTAAAACTTAGTCAACTTATTGGTTGCACTTGTGCGAAGGTTATATGCATGGTACAATTAACTGACATTAGGTGGCGTGCGTATTATACTGACTATTTATTTGAAAGTTATAGAAAGTTATATATCATGCTATTTCAATGATTGTATTATCATTCCTAATTATACAATATAACCACAATTACTTCTTCTGCGGCAGCAACGCACCGGGTACGAGCTAGCAAAATAATATAAAAAAATATAAACTTTGAATTACATAGTTATCAGTTATTTACAACGTCATTTTCGAAATTAAAATCACAATATTAAAAAAAAATAACAGAAATTATCATACAGTCCTACTTTCCGTGGTATCGTCCCAAGAATGCTGGCTATGTGTCCTCTCTGAATGGCTATACTTAGCCTTCAAGCGAGGAAACAACAAACTAAACAACTTCTTATTATCAGCAGCGAAGATCAGTCGCAGATACAGTTTTTTAGGAACTACACCGCACGTGCACCCTACGGACCAATAATCTCTACAGCAAATTGCTCAAATATGCACTTCTAGATATTCTGGGCTATACTTAGTTCAGTTGCCTCTAATGACACCTCTGCTTTAGACAAGGTACCCCTAAGATGGGATGCTGTCAAAGTGTTCGCAAGTAGTATCCCACACTAAAGCGTTATCTCTCTCTCTCTCTCTCTCTCTCCCTCAAGCAACCAAATCCATACCGTCGAGTCTCCTGATATCGTCTCTAAATATTCTACAAAGATCTTAAACCGAGGAAACATTTATAGAGATACGAGCTCTTCGGGTGACATTGTCCAAGAACTAAGGACAACATTATATTAAAGAATACCATAACATTATTACACGGTTATTTAACGTTCAAACGAGATTCGACCAAATACTATGTTAAACCAGAGTAACTAACCCTCGAATAATTTTACTGTCTTATACCAAGATAACTTCATTTTGCGTTTTGTAACACGAACGTAGAGAAGCTAATACTGGCTATTGTTACTCCAGAGTTGGTAGTTGGTGGTAGAGTTTATTCATTCAAACAAGTAAACCAACTTAAACCAAAATACAAGTGTTGCAAAGCGCAATCCAAGATTTCAGGTCCACATAATTTGCCGTAAGTGTAAATAATGCCGCCCAATGGCAGCCCTTCCTCAGTTGCTGACTTCTCCCCCCGTTTTCATTCTCAGATAAGGCGCACCAGAAACAAGCCAAACTTCCCTTCGCGTCCTCTAACTCCACCTGCACTGTGGACCCCCGAGCCTGATATGTGAATGGAGCCAGGGAAAACTGTCACTTGGAAGCATCAAGTGGTGCAGCCTCACCAAAGTCGCGAAAGTAGTCGAGTGGCGCATTGCCAATCGCCATACCAACAATCCTCTTTCCTTACGACTCCACCTCGACTACAGCGGTACAGGGAGAGGAATCTCCTCTAGCCGCAGCCCAATAAAACACATACAACGTGGCTCGACATCATCAGGCGACCTTTCCACACTTGGCTATGGCCATTGAGTTTGGTGAAAAATGAGGAAAGAAGAAATAAAAAAAACATTCGGAATAATAATCTAATACTTTTATACTTACGGGTACTGGTACTACCAGAAAATATTATCGGTATACTGCACTTTTTCAAAGTGGTGCAGTTCTCATGTCTAATAAAACAGTCGTCTGTGAAATGTTTGTAACAAATATGATCATTTTGTTACGGACGCCAATTCACAATATTTATGCTTTTAAGCCATAATTTTAATCTAGGTTCACTTGGAAACCTGTTAATTAATAAACATTTGATAATCGTCTGTTGTTGGCGACTTTGTTTGTTTACAGATATGGGTAGGAAAGAACATCGATAAGTATTATAGGCAAGTAACTCGACAACCTTATTGAATTTTATTGTTTATCAAAACTCAGTAATATACAGCCAAAGATGTTGGTATATATGATATTAAGATTAGTAACAAATTTTTAGTATATCAAATAGTTTTAATTTGTTTCATATTTGCTGTTACGGATCGCCGTAACGCCGTTCGAAAAATGAATGAAACGCGTTGGTCTCGCTTTAAATAGGAGGCAAGCGGCGGTGAGGAGGAACTTGTAGTTTTTCTTGCTGTTTGTTGCCTTTTCGGTGGCTGGAGAGCGACTGCCATAGATTACTGTATATATACTAGAGATAGATGTGCGACTCAAATTTAATTTTAGTTAAAGTTCTTGTTTTGCCTAATAGATGGCGTTAAAATATTGGTGCTTTGGGCTCGCCCTTTTTTTTGCACTTTAATATTTTTATTTTATATACAACCACTAATTACATTGCGCAAGTGCTGCAATGTAATTAGTTGTTTATGTTTCTTGTGGTAATTGTAAGTTCCTATACCAAAAAATAAAAAACAGGTTATTTTTAAAACGTTTATTGTTTAAAAATTCTTTGCTTAGTTATTGAATAACATTAGATGTGTTAAATTTAACAGTATTTACACAATATCAATTGATTTCTTATACAATATCCCTACTAGTTAGTAAATATCTTATATTACAGAGAATAGAACATTTTTTTTAATTAAATATAGATTATTACATAATACTTATTGGAAATCGTGTTTTATTTACCACTGATACCACTGTCCTGGGAAGAACCAACAAGAAACCCAGCGTGACTTTTTTTTAAACATATTTCACTTTACAATATCATTTTTTAAACAAATTTTAATAGTGCATACAAGCATGATTGCGATCACCTCATACCCAGGAGTTATTTTATGTATTCTTTGATATTATAATAACACTTTTCTTACATTTTTCCTTTAATAAAACATTTCACATTGTTAATTGACAAATTTTGAATATTTTCTGAAATTTCGTTGTGAAAGCGTATAATACATTGCCCCATAAAGCACTACTGACTCAGTGGATTCTAGTAACTAGTATTACAAGCTTATGTTTGTTCCTAGTGTTTAAAGTTTGAACATCTTTATTCTTATAAAAGCTATTTATAACACTTTTTGTACATTTTTCCTTTAATAAAACATTTCAAGTTGTTAATTGACAAATTTTGTACATTTTCTGCAATTTTGGCAGAGTGCTTGTGTTTCTTTATGTTTGATGAGATGCTAGTGTTCTCCTCACTACATTACAATACAACTGTCATAGGTTCTGAAGACTGAGGATGTTACGGGTAAAAATATAACCATAAACATGTTTTGGTTTGATGATAAAGGAGATAAAGCTCATATTATGCTATCAATTTGTTATAGATTTTTGCAAAAATGCTACGATGGCAGTAATTAAAAAATATATATAATAAAAGATTTAAAAAGATAACAAACATGATCAAATGGTGTCTATGATTAATTTACAATTAACACCAAAGTAAGCAATAATTAAGCTAATAGGACAAAAACAGCAAGAATGCTTTTGAAATTTAAAATTAAAAATAATTCTCTTTATTTGATCCTACACTTATCGAAGGGGGAAATTTTATTTCAAAATAATTAAGATTTATACGCATGACATAGTAGACTGCTAAATGGGAGCATTTAAAATTAATTACTACTCTTAGATATTGATGCGGGAGAAAATGAACTACTGGATGATGGATAAGTAAGCTGACAGATACCTCAGTGTAACCTGATAAAATACCTAAAATTAAGAGTAAAGTACGAAATTTAACCAACGTGTATTAGGTGGTATTAGACTTTGTGCAAATAAGTTTTTACAACTGAAACATATTGATAACCCCAAGAGAGCAAAGATACTGCAGATATGACTGACTGACTGAAGTTAGTCACTTTTGTTTGATTGTTTAATTCCTATAAGATTTTATAAAAAGTGTCTAAAACATAATTCGGAACATATATGCTGTGAAACAAAGTTTTACCTATTATAATGAGATTTCAGGAAGTTAAAAAAGATATGGAAGTGTGTGTCATCATTTTAAACAGTTTCCATAAATAAAAATTGAACAATATCTTATGTTAATACGACAAAAGATTTGTTTCAATATCTATATGATAACAACATATTAAGTTAGTTATGGTGTTAATTTAACTAAGACTCTGCTGAATACTTTCTCCTTAGTAAAAAACTAAAAAACCTACTTGCCAACAATTTAAAGTGTATTCAATACACTGTTGTTCAATAATTTAAATTTAAATTATTCCTTGGTGGCAAGTTGTTAGCAAGATGCTAATAACATATTATAAAATCTGGAATATTTACTGGTAAAAATGTCCTCCACTCCAAAGAAAGAGGAAGTAATTAAAAGAGATTTTACTGCTCACAATTTGGCAGTTAGCAAATTTGCAGAAACTAAAACTAAAATATTTGTATTTTAAAAGTTATAAAAAGATGAAAATTAATGTAGGTATGTAAATAATGTAATAATGACCTTTGTAATACAACTCCACACCAAGCAAATTCGAAAAACGCTTTTGTGACTTTCACAAAACTTTACGATGTATTGAAGATTATAACAAAAATAATTAAAAACATTTGACCAATGATTCCCCGGAAATGGGATATTTTAAATCATTAAATTGTTAATAAATATCAAATTTGAATTTCTAACATGACATAAACAAAAAAGTAAGGACCCTTATCATTAATTTGATTATCAAAATAATTATACATAGTTCAGACCCTCAAAGATGGCCTAAGAGCTTGTGTAATAATTATAAATAAAATATTAAAAGGCAGACATATTAAAATCAATAATGATAAAATAAAACTTCAAACATTAAAATATTTTTAAACTCTTAGAAATACCAAAAATAGAAGTGGTTATTATTAAGTTTTTTCTCTCCAAAATATCAAAATTAAGGCGTCATCAAACAGCTTATGTGATTATTTATCTACTTTACTTAAGGCCCCGATCAAAACCTTGCGAAAGTGTGTTTTTCAGAGACTATTATCTCTTTAGTTATGAGAAATAAACTATGTCCAAAAGCACATTATTAAAGTGTTCGATATCCTATCATCACATTCCACGTTTTAATTAGTTTTTATGTGTTATCTATACATTTAAAATTTATTTTTAAAAATGAATAAAATTATTGATAACATGCATCTGTTGTTAAAGGCAACGCTCTAATCATTTGAGGATCACACATTACATACTATTGGATAGATAATTTAAAAATCTATATTATTTCTTAAGTTCGTCTTTCTTTCTTAATTGAAATAATTCCAAAAATTTGAGCGTATTTATTACGCGATATATTGTAGCGAGAGCGCGTGGATTGTATAGAACCGACCGCTCAAGGTCGTTCGCTAGGAGTAGCGCCATAAGCATCACAATTATAAGTTTAGAAAGTTAAAAGTACATCATAATGTGATATAGAGATAAATAACATCTATTTAGATCTATATCTATGAGTCAGATAGTATTTTTAGCTTGAATTTTTATTTTGTCATTTTCATCAATTTTAACATGTCTACCCTGCAATATTTTCATGACATTCATGCACCAGCTGTGAATAATTAAACTGATTATATAATTAATTATAAAGGTTTTCAAGTTTTCTTTATGCTTTTTACATGACAAAAATTCGAATTCCACACCAAGATCTATTAATAATTTAATTCTATCACATATACCACTGTAGGGGCCGTTTTGTAAAGCATTTTTTATTATTTTAATCACATTTTCAACACATTCTAAAAAGTTTTGGGAAGGTCTCATAAGTGATCTTCGCGTGACATCTACAGATAAAATGTAATCGTCTACTTGTGGCGGAGTTGTATCACACAATTCATTATTACATGTAAAACATGATTTGCAAACTTTAATTTTTGACTTTTTAATAACTTGCCCTGCCATATACCTTTTTGTCTCCGTGACAATTTTATTTGCAAATTCTTGCGAATCATTACCTGCCAAGTTTTGAACTATAAAGTCTATATTAATTCTATTTTCCTTTGGGAGCAGATGTAATTCATTTTTTGCCAGCAGGCAATCCAAATTATTTAAAACTTTATTAAAGTCTTCCTCACAATTTGCCCCCAAGGAATGTGTTGAACTCAAATTATTAACAAGTAATGTTTTATAAATACTTTGAAATTGTAGACATGTAGGATTGTTGTTTCTAGCCCCGTGGCTTCTTACCGAGGAGAAAAAGTTTTCCAAGGGATCTTGATTAAAATTACGCATCAAAATACTCTTGACGTTGTATTTGTCAAATAAATATTGCAACATACCTTTTATAGTGTCAATGTTATGTATCCAATCCTTCTTCTAAATCTAATCTTCCATATAAAATTTTTTGTGCTGCGTCTTTTATTTGGCGGAATATTATTGGGTTTAGACCTGTTTTCAAAGTTTTTTTTTAAGTACATCCTGCAATGTCCTCTTTGAGGGCAAGGTAAATAATTTTCTTAGAAAATTATAGCCTTTGGGACTTCTTTTATAAATTGACAAAGCCAATAATTTTTCTTCAATATTAAAACGCCTTCCACGGCCTCTTTTATTATGCTGAGTTAATTGCATATTTAGCAATGTCTGAGCAGGCTTCGATAATGTTTTCAAAACCTTTTGAAATAATTTCGTCTTTGAGATTTTGTCTGCTGCTTTTATTTGATTTGTTTGACATTTTATTTGTTTTTTTTTTAAATCTGTATTTTATGTAGAATTTTCTTCATTTTCGTACTTCTTTTAATCAATGTACCTGAAAAAGTATGACAAACAGGTAAGCATATAGAGATCAGTAAAAATAATGACAGCATAGTTCGGATTGTATTGGAATCTCTTTTTAATGGAAGATTTTTAATTGCAACTTTTGCCTTATTATTATATAATGTATATTTACAATATGCCAGTTGAATGCTTTTGGAGCTGGCGCGATGCTGCAATGTGCACAGTGCGAAAAAGTAGCATTCCTACTGCATGGCTTGTGGACCAGTGATAACAAAATTTTGAAGTTACATCTGTAAGAGTTTTTCTACATTTGAGCCAGGAGCGGTTTCTCTCAGAGTCCTAGTTACTTCAGATGCAATGAACACAAGGTACGACCATGATTAATCATTTCCTAGAATTGACTACAGGAGTAATTTCAGTCAACTGCCTACCCCACATGCTATTTACCTTGTGCGTTGTGAGCCAGGTTTAGATATATAGCCTTTTTACTTGTTTCGTCTATGAAAAGATTCACAGCATATGACATCCTAATGTCGTACTTCTTATTATTATAGTAAATTCCAGCAAACTTACTGGTATAGTAATAGAATATATATAATTAAGAATTTGTTAATATTATACTACCACCAGAGAATTTTCCAGACCGATACAACTTGGGACTCAAAAAATTTCTTTTTTGAAGGCTGGCAATGCATCTATAATTCCCCTGGTGTTGTGGTCCTTCATGGGCGGCGGTAGTCACTTACTATCAGGTGAGCCACATATTTGTTTCCTCCTCCCCCCAACTCCTTAAAAAAATAAATAAATAGGTACCTCTTATGCGATTCACACGTGAACTTGTACCAGAAATTTGTGTAGAAAGTACGTCTGGTATATGTGACGTGGGTTCAAGTTTCTGCATGTAAACCTGTAAAAGTAGTGAAAGTATATGAGTAACACATAACTTTCTTTATTGGACTTGTTTTATAATAATAATAATAATAATAATATATTTTTAATTCAGACCATAGTCCATATAAAAATGTGTTAGTAAACAATTAACTTATATAACTATGTTAATACAAAATGTGTTAGTGACTATTACTTATGCTATGTTAGTCCTTAATCTACCTTAACCTATTCAGCACCAGCGTGGGCGCTGAGGCCTAGTGCCGGTGTGCACATCATTCCAGCTCCTCCAGAGAGGGCTGTCTAGCTTAGAGGCCAACGCGCTGAGGAGGGTGTTAGTGCTTCTCACAAGCCTGCTCATCATGGACGCGGCACGCTTTCGCACAATCGCGTAGAAGTCATCCACACGACTGTCCGCAAACATTGCCGACGCACTGCAGTTTCGGGGCTTCCTCAACACCGCCCTCAGCACATTGTTGTATTGCACTCTCAGGGCGCCGTAGGTCCGCTGCGAATAGCCCGTCCACAGACTGCACGTGTAGAACGATTGGCAGTAAGCTTTAAACAACGTTATCTTAACCTGCTTTGTACACCGTGCAAATCTGCGGGCCAACATGTTGCCTCTCACCGCCAGCGCCCGGCGCTCGCGTTCAATGTCGCTGTCATCCTTCAGGCTGTCGGTTACTATATGGCCAAGGTACCTGAACTCAGTAACCTGTTTAAGGGGACACCCACATAGTTGAAAGGTGGGTTTCAATATGGGTAGCTTATTTTTCCCCTTGAACACAAGAAACTCACTTTTGTTGGAGTTGTAACTGAGTCCATGTACCTTAGCATACCCTTCACAAATTTGTATTAATCGGCTAAGACCACTGATTGAGGGGCTCAACAGAACCATGTCGTCAGCATAACTAATGTTGTTTATACTGACCCCATCTACCGAACAACCGACACCAGCTCTACTGAGGCTCACAATCAGTTGATTTACATACAAATTGAACAGCCTAGGTGACGTCAGCCCTCCCTGCCGTACTCCACACCCCAGGCTATAATCTTCGCTCAACGCATCATCCCATCTCACCACATTTTTCTGGTTACCATACCAATACTCGAACAAAGCGATTAGCTCAGGCTTTAAACTGGTTTCGTTCCTAAGCTTTTGCCACAAGATTTTGTATAGCACTCGATCAAACGCTTTAGACAGATCCAAAAAGCAAGCATATACCGGTGTTTTTCTATCAGTGTAATACCGCACAGTCTGCTTGAGGCACAGTATTGCGCTCTCTGTTGAAAGTTCCGGTCTAAAACCAAACTGCGCATCGTGTACTTGGAAAGATTTACGTAACTGCGCGTCAAGCAGACTGTCGAGGACTTTAGCTGTTATTGTTGCCAAGGATATCGGCCTATAATTGGATCTGTCCGCCGCATCGCCCGTCCTGTTTTTAATAATAGGCACTACCACTGTTCTCATCATAGCCTCTGGAAGGTAACTGTGGCTTACACAAAGATTGTACAGTAGCTTGAGGACTCTGGCAATGTGCACACCCGCATATCTCAAATGTTCAACGCTGAGGCCATCGTGTCCCGGCGACTTACCACGTTTCATGTTTCTAATTGCATCATTCACTTCCTTGAAAGTGAAACGCAAGGGGCTAATCCCCGAGTTCACGATGTCCTCACCGTCGTCCAAACTACAAACTATCTTGCTAGGATCCACTTTGAACTGAGCCTTGAACATATTGGCAATGTTTTCACTTCCAGTTATGCCACCCACTTCTGCTGGAAGAGGCACCCGAGCATTCAGGCCTTTCGTTTGCTGCCAGAACTCTCCGAATTTCTTCGCCTCACATGACATTGCTAATATGTCCATCTTGATTTGTTCCGCATTGTCTTGGCACCACTTAAGCTTGCTCTTAAAAACCCTGCGCGAGTCTCGCATATCCTCATACAGAGCTCCACATGTCGGCCGCCCTGCCCAAACCCAGGTTTGAAAGCAGAGACGAGCCTTTATATGCGCCGGTCTCACATGTCTATTCCACCCTGTGATGTAGCCTTTCTTATTTCGTTTTAAACATTTATGGCTGTAACTCGCAGCATCCAGCAATATAGATGTAATATCGTCATACAATTTCTCTATGACTAAGTTGTGTTCCGGTTTGTCACACATCTTATCAGAACAATCCCTCAATTCCGCCGGAAAGTCAAGTAGCCTTAGCCAGCTATTACAAAATTCAGCATACAGTTTTATCTGATCACTATCTCTGTGACCCCAGATTACCTTATTATCCGCCGTGTACTGAGCTGACTTCACTTGAGGTCGGACTAAGTTGAATTTACAGTAAACTTCCAGAGGATAATGATCAGACCATGTCACATTGGTTTTAACATGTATGCTGTCAATATATTTGCTAGCCATACTAGTTGTAAGGCAATGGTCTAACCAGCGCGAGCAGCCGTGACTATCACTAATATATGTATATACATCAGTATTATTAGATAAAAATTCATAATCAGAACATACCCACGCCTGCTCGCTACAAAACTGAGACAATTCATTAAAAAATAACTCTCCAGGATGTGCGTTAAAATCGCCTAAGATAAAAACAATATTAATTCCGCAGTCCTCGACAATTGCATTAATTTCACTTAGGCACTCTGTGAACTCGAAAAGATTATCGGTGCAGTCAGTAGGCATATAAACCGAGAAAATTAGCATAGTATACCCACGAAGCTGGCATTTGATCGCACACAATCTCACACTGTTACATTTCACTACTGACACGGATGAAAACATATTTCTACGCCATAATAGCGCGACGCCTCCGTGTGGACGGCCGCGCAAAATGCCGGCGCTTGTGTCTACAGCCGTTGTACCCGTTGCTTCGAAGTCTTTGTGTACAGTGCCAAGGTATGGAAGGTCAAAATCCATCAGCCAGGTCTCTTGAATAGCGACCACCGACGCTCCCTCGCATAAGCTTCTCACACAATCAACCGACCGCTTCAGGGACTTACAATTGAAACTGACTAACTTCAACGTGTGACATTTATTTTTATCATTAGTTTTGTGTTGGTCCATTAATATTTCGGTCCTTATCTCGATTTACATTTGCCTTTCTTGCATGCCTAAAAATATATAACGCCTGAAAAATATGCCCTCCAGCCATAATTCTTTATTACTAAATAACGACAGTTTGCTCCTAGGTATCAAAAACTTAAAGGAACTATAGTCCCTAGAAGATTTCATATTTATCTTTTCTGGCACTATTCTTATCTGAGTCTTTTGTTGTATATATTCCGCTACATCATGTTCAGTATTTTCTTTTGAGACATTATATATATACAACGGGATTTGTGTGTCCGCTGCTTTCAATCTCGAAGTCGAGTCTGTCATCGCTGTACCTCTCTCACCTTTGAAACGCGATGTACGTGTTCCTCGACGCCTCACTACACGAACCCACTCCCCTTCACTATCATTCTGCAAACCACCTTCATTCAAATCAACCGCCGCCGCCGGTATAACACTGCGCCGTGACGTCACCTCATCGGTTACACGATGCGCGAGCGCTTCATTGTTCACAGTGCCCTGCCTTATAATATCATTTTCGCTCCGGACACTCTCGCTACGCACTCTATTTGGATAGTGCATAGGTGCGACAGGGATAGATGGCTCGGTTAACACCGCCGGTGCATCTCCCAGCATAGACGGTGACTCATGCACTACGCCCGAACTCCGTGACCTCATCGGAGGCGATGTGACATTCTCTAGGCCGGTCATTAACCCCGACTGCCCGCTATTACAATAATAACTTTCATTCATGCAATAACCGCCTCTTTTAGCGTTTACATAGGGAGTATATTCTTTTAACTCAGAGGGAGATACCTTATCCCTAACATTGCATTGCATTTCGCCTTTGCATTGCGTTTTATAATGTTCAAAATCATTTTTCGTGATAAAATCTTCTTGCTTCTCTTGCAAATCCCTTACCTGCTTCTGTATTACAATATATCCTTTAGGAGACGTGTAGCGTCGACGTGGTCAAACGAAACCGGCGGCAACTTTTGGAGATCCTTTGCCACAAAAATTGGGATGTGTTCGGGATCAGTACCTTTTAATGCCGAAATTATATCGTCTATGTTTTTCTGCTTGCTGTCCTCCCCTTTCCTTTTTACCAACCGCTGCGGAATGGACTCGAAAAGCAGACATTTTGCTTTAAAGATATCTTCGTCATCAAAAGACTGCCGGCAAATTAGAGCCAGGCTCACATTGTTCATTACATCTATTTTGTTTTGCACAAAACTAAGAACCTCATTCACCACTAAATTACAGTTGTTACACTTTAGCGTATTCATTATATCGCAAGAGGTCAGCGACCTCTGTCTAACCGCACGCGCTGTCAGCTGGCGACTGATTTATACACTGCTACATACCAATTATATTAATGTCCTCGAGACCAAATTTTATAGTGCCAAAGTGTATGTGCAAGCAATAGGTCATCTCATAATCTAATGGGGCGGTATTTCCTCATGACCGGAAAAAGAGAACACAGGACTAACAGCTTTACGTGCTTTCCAAGGCAAGGGGGTGAAACACAGCTAATTTATTATCTCCAGACTGATGCTGAGAATGTCTTGATAGATATACCCAAAAATGTACCCAAAGATATACCCAAATATAATAAGCAAAATAATAAGCATGTAAGATTTCTTCATAAATGTTTATTTCTTACAGTTCAAAATAACATTACAAAGTTATAATGCAGCTATTTTTGTCATTTTCTATGGAATTGTAATGCAATTTTTACTAATCCAACTTATTAACTAGTTAATTCTGATTTGCTGCGATAGTCTTCCTTTAACTTCATTATACGAGTATATGCTACCATTGAGTATACTTTCCACATCTAGAAAAACAGCAGTTTAGTTGGTAGAGGGGACACATGACTGATGAAAAATACTACTAAAGCTTAATATTTCACAAACAAACCCCTGAATCATAAAGATGTTCTTCCATATTCCCAATGGTTTTGAAAGATATCTATCCATATATGAGATCTATCCAATGATACCATACACGATGGAATACATGAATAAAAAAAACGTCATTCATTTACCTGTATAGGAGGTACCCAAAATAAAAATGTTTTTAAGATTTTATTTTACAGTTTCGTAGGCGTGATTAATAGCTATAATTAAGCCAAATTACAAAGGGCATTGCCCATTTTCGGCCATGGAACGCCCAACAATGTCCATTTGTTAAAAAAATATATCTTTATTTATGGTTATTAATCGCGGTATTCATTTATCCTAAAAAGATGGGAATATTTTTGCACAAATTAAAAGTACCGAAAAGAAAAGAATAATTAGGTAAATCATTAATTCATTAGTTTGGGAATAAAATAAAAAGTGTTGCCAATCACAAATCTCATTAAAAAATCGATTCCCCTTTTTGATCGATTACTTATGGTGTCATTATTACAAGGCTAATATAATTTTTCGATAGTTATTATGATGTTACGATATATATTTAAAAGGACCGTTGACAATGGATATTTATCCAAAGCAGCCGATACGCAACCGTTATCAACCAGTGGTTTATCCGACTACAGACGAAAAAGGATTGTTATGTTTTTACTGTGTGTGCGGGTTAGGCTATGTTTAATCGTTTTTTGTTATGGTGCTTAAAAACGTAGGATGCATTTTATTATAGAGGGCGCTACTATCAAAGTAAAATACTTGACCAACTTTGAGAATTCTTTCACCACTAGATTGTTATGTATAATTTTAGATATCTAATATAGGATGAATTTTATTATAGAGGGCGCTACTTTCAATGAATACGTTTTTTGGCTAATCTCAAAAATTACTAGACCGATTTTGAAAATTCTTTCACCATTACATTGCTAATGAGGGCATTAGTTGTGTGATAAAATTATATTATTACAATAATTAATTGTGAGATAAATATTTTCTAAATAAATAAAACTAAATACCCACCTAAGATGTTCAAACCCAATTATTATTTTTGCAATTTAATAATCGTATTTGCACACTTTACTTACTCATATTGATTATTATAGATAAAGAGGTAATAAATCTAAAGTAAAAGATCTCCGCTTAAACGAAAAAACTATTTATTAAAATAAAACTAAAAGTTGAAAAACACTGGTTCAGTGCGAGTCGGACTCGCAGACCCATGAAGAGTTCTGTAGTAACAAGCATATATTTTAAATCGAGTCAAAAATACCACTATCATTATCGCCAGCAACAAATTATTTTGTTTTTCATAGTGTTTGTGTTAATAACAAAGTTGTTTTTGCGGTTCTTTAAAATGTGCTACTTGTATCTAAAAAAAAAGGACTATTATACATTATACGGGTTTCTGTGCTTTATTCATTACCAAAAAAGAAAAAACTTATTGCACAAAATGGGTTTTTATCCATTTCAAGTCATCAAAAGCGGTAGTCAACCGTTAAAAACAAAAACAACCGTTGTTATATGCTCGGTTGAAATCGATGACAACCTTCACATTTATAGTTATGATAATTAAACAAGCGAATTACTAACTGATTTACCAAGAATTCTTTAGAGTATAACAAAACGCTACTGCACAATTTAACTGTTATTCTTATCTGTTCTTAACATAACATTTAAAATGGAATTATGTTATGATAATTCAAGAAGTTAATTTCTAGCTGATTTACCATGAATTCTCTAAAGCATAACAAAACAATACAGCACAAGTTAACTGTTCTTAAAAATACGTTTGAAATTGAATTTCAATAAATAAAGGAAATTATATTTTAAAAAGCGTGCAGAACTTAAAACGCGTCAAAGATTATTCTTTTTATTGTATTATTATTATCGTTTCATAGATTTTATGACTGTTAAGTGGCAACATCGAATCTGACAGGTAGGCCCCCGTCACTGTTATGTCACAAGAATTCAACTGCGTGTTATCGTGTTATTTTGTTTTGTTGGAAAATGCAATTGTTGATCTCTCAACAATTGGATATAATTTTGGAGGTAAGTGTTTAACATTTTTCAATTTATTAAGATTGGTTTATTAAGTATGATGCTCATATCTGATATCTGATACATGTTTTTACACTGATTGTATATCAACTCAAGAACTTGTTTTATTTTTTCACTTCTGTACAAACTGTATCTGACAAACATACTAGCTTATTTATGAGATTGACCATTTTTATCAACTACCAAGAAAGGAGACCGTTGATTTTTCATTGTTTTTGGACTGCTGGTAGTCTGTCAGGTCTTAATTATTAAATAATATAGGGCATTAAGTCCATCCTTATGCAGTCACATTTAACTTGATAAATATTTTATTTATATTTGAGTTTAAAATAAACAAATCTATTTTTTTTTCACTTTGACTTCATTTTTTGTATTATACATTATTTCAGTTGCCGTTGTCATGCCGTGTGTATCATAATTGCTGGCAATGAACTTATAGAACAGCATCACATTCAACTGCAGAACGGGAACCATCTGAATCATCTAGTCCATCCTCTTTGCAATCTGAAGTGAGTAATGTATTGCACCCAGAACAACAAAGCTTAGATCATACATCACACAGTGTACTGCTAACTAATTATTTAAAAGCGCCACTAACACCAAATCAATGTTTTTACCTGGTTGTAACAATTCCAATGGACTCAATGTTCCATCAGCATTGCGAGTATGTCTCTTTTGTGATTACAATTACTATGTATGTACTATGTATTTGTATAACACACGTATACATGGTAGAGAAATGCTGAAGTTATATTAGAAGTATAGTTGTAGCATGAATGGGTCGGCTCGACCGGGGAAGGACCACGCTCTCACAGAATACCAGCGTAAAATAGTAGCTTAATGCTGCTGTGTTTTGTATGGTGAGTGTAGAGAACCGGAGACCCTTTTTACTGGAAATGAGAAAATGATCATACTCCTCACGAGTGACAACGCATCTGAATTTTGATTTGTAATAGAGGATAGATGTGGATGTCTAAGGGCCGCAGCAATGTCTCCAGCAGATGGTGAATCTCAGTTAATGACAAGATATGCTAATAAATCCAGAGCCGTGACTATGTGTCAATATGAGTAGTAGAGGTGGTGAATGGCATTTTTAAAGCTGAATTTAAAATATTTCATCAAAATTACTATAACAAGGCTTCTACACATATAAATGTAGACTTTAAAATGTTAGGGATTTTCCTGTTTTAACTTACAGCGACTTAATATTAATTGCTTGTGTCACGTACCAATTAAAGCAAGCTCGCTACTATTATGGTGAGCATATAAGATTTAATGGTTGCTACCGGATAGAACTCTGTGATAACCAGAGGAGCAGCATTATGGCAGGAATAAACTTAAGCCCTAGCTGATCTTTACTTAGGGCTAGAATTGCAAGTCATCGCCATTAGTCGTAAAGTGTATTTTATATATATTTTAATTAATGGCAATGGTTCTGGTAGAAGTACAATTAAAAAGTACTGTCGGCCGTCGAACTGTTGGATGCTGTGCCCATGTTATGACAGTAATATGGTATTTGGGTTGGGCACGGCATCAGACTAATATTTTGCTTCCTGCTCAATTCCTGAATGATGTATTGATGTGTAAATTAGAGGTAAATAATTCCTTAGCTTTCCTAGATGCGTTTCTCATCATCATCATCATCATTACAGCCCTTCACAAGTCCACTGCTGAACATAGGCCTCCCCCAAGTAATGCCACAAAGCACGGTCCTGAGCCACCTGCATCCATCGACTTCCTGCATGTCTTACCAGGTCGTCACTCCATCTAGTGGGGGTCGCCCTACACTACGCCTACCGGTACGAGGCTGCCACTCGAGAACCTTTCTTCCCCATCGGTTATCGGTTCTTCGAGCTATATGGCCGGCCCATTGCCACTTCAGCTTACTAATCCGTTGGGCTATGTCGGTCACTCTGGTTTTACTGCGGATATCCTCATTTCTGAGTCTATCACGCAGAGAAACTCCGAGCATAGCCCTCTCCATAGCTCGCTGAGCGACCTTAAGCGTCCTCATACGGCCAGCAGTGAAGGACCACGTCTCAGATCCGTAAGTCATCACTGGCAACACGCACTGGTTGTACAATCTAGTTTTTAGAGATTGAGGTATACCTGACGAAAAGATATGCCGTAATTTCCCGAACGCTGCCCATCCGAGTTGAATCCGTCGATTGACCTCTCGGTCGAAGTTGGACTTACCTAGTCGGACTATTTGTCCCAGGTAAACGTATTCGTCAACAACTTCGAGCATAGTGCTCCCAACAACTACCGGCATAGGTATGACATGGACATTGAACATGATCTTTGTTTTGTCCATGTTCATCTTAAGACCTATCCGTTGGGAGGTACTATTGAGGTCATTGAGCATAGTGCTTAAGTCCTCCAGCGATTCTGCCATAAGGACTATATCGTCGGCAAATCGAAGGTGAGTGATGTACTCGCCATTGATGTCAATACCGTATCCTTTCCAGTCCAGTAGCTTGAAAACGTCTTCCAACGCAGCGGTGAAGAGTTTCGGGGATATAACGTCACCCTGTCTTACACCTCTCTGCAGTTGGATAGGTTTCGAGCTCTGGTTCTGTACTCGGATAGCCATCGTAGCCCTACTGTACAAACACTTCAGCACTTCGATATACCGACAGTCAACTTGGCACCGCTGAAGGGACTGTAGCACCGCCCAAATTTCGACGGAATCAAAGGCTTTCTCATAGTCCACATACGCCAGGCAAAGTGGCAGATTGTACTCTTCAGTCTTCTGTACAATCTGCCGCAGGGTATGTATGTGGTCTATGGTACTGAAGCCTTTTCGGAAACCGGCTTGTTCGGGAGGCTGGAAGTCGTCAAGTCTGCGTGCGAGACGATTCGTAATGACTCTCGAAAACAGCACGTAGACGCGGCTCAGAAGGGAAATCGGTCTGTAGTTCTTTAAGAGAGCGTTGTCGCCTTTCTTAAAGAACAAGACCACCGCACTTCTGCTCCACGCCTCTGGAGTAGTGCCACCATGGAGGACGGAATTGAAGAGCTTCTGAAGGACTTCAAGTACCGGTGTTCCACCCGCTTTCAGAAGCTCCGCTGTAATTCCATCCTCGCCTGGGGCCCTGCCGTTTTTAAGGTGCTGGAGAGCCATTCTAATCTCGCTTAGACTGACGTCCGGGATATCATCGGAATAGTGTCGGATAAGACTTGCTCTTGGATCGTTACTCACACTTGCGTGTGGCTCCAACGATGATGTGTACAGCTGCCCATAGAACCTCTCAATCTCACTCAAAATCTCAGGTGTCCCGGAAACGATGTTGCCACACTCAGTCTTCAACCTTGACAGTTGGCTCTTTCTGGCAGACAGATCTCTGGCAAAGACTTTGGAGCCCTGGTTCCGCTCGATCGCTTCTTTAATACGAGAAGTATTAAAGTTGCGTAAGTCTCGCCGTATGCATTTGGAGATCTGTCTGTTCAGTTGCCTGTATGCTGTCAAATCTGTTGACGATTGCAGCCTCATCTCCCGTCTAACAGCCATGAGATTAAGAGTGTGATCGGAGAGTTTTTGTGTTCTTCTGCGGCGGGTCTTGAAGAACTTAGCTCCGACCGCATGGACAGTTTCCACTAGCTTGTCGTTCATATCGTCCACTGCATTGCAATCTTCTAGGCACTGGAAGCGGTTACGTAACTCGAGCTGAAAGGTTTCGGGATTCTGGATTAGAGCACGAGGGGGACGGAGCGTTGACTTCATTAGACGAGACCTCTCCAACTTAACGTTTAGGTTCAGTGTGCCTCTAACCATTCGGTGATCGCTGCCAGTTTTCACCCTTGCGATCACTGAGACATCACTGAACAGTTGGCGTCTGGTCGTCATAATGAAGTCAATCTCGTTTTTTGTCGAACCGTCGGGGCTCGACCAGGTCCACTTCCTGTGGGGCCGCTTCTGGAAGAAAGAGTTCATCATAAAGAGTCCCTCTTTCTCCATAAAGTCGGCCAGCTGCTGGCCCCTTCGGTTCCGTTGCCCTACTCCAAATTTCCCTACCTTCAGCTCACCGCTTTCTCTTGTGCCCAGTTTTGCGTTGAAGTCTCCCATCAACACCGTGTAGTAGGTTTTGGAGGAATGTATGGCTCTGGAAATATCCTCATACATTTCCTCCACCTCCTCATCGGGATGTGCCGAGGTTGGTGCGTAAACCTGAATGACCTTCAGCGAATACCGTTTGGTGATTCTGAGTATTAGGTACGCGACCCTCGTCGACACACTCCCAATCTAGATGCGTTAGTCATCCAAAATTCTAACAACACCATAGGTCACACTATGTATAGAAAACAATGAATTTCGCCATTATCCTTCACAGTTAGTTACCGTGAGCAAATCTTTGTTACAGAGAGCACAAGGGATCTGTGGCAGCAAACATCGAGCCGTCGAGCTTCAGCACGTCAAGCAGGTTCTGCACGTCAACAAGCTTCAGGCCCGCGCTTATGTCACAGTGAGCGAGTGAAGCCGGCCACAGTCAAGCATGTGCAGTACTAGCATTTGTCAGCGGTGTCACAGATAAGATTGGCTACATCTTGAAGCGAGCTGACATGAAGCATCAAGGTTCAGGGAAGTTTGCAGTTTGTGATCATATCCTGGACGGCCCCAACCAGATAGACGTATAAAAAAAGATTTGATGATAGACCACAAATCCTCTAAAAGGTACATCAATTCCTATCAAGGACCGATACCTGAGACTATAGAAATAAAAAAAAATTTCAATAGAGAAGGAGGCTTGGTACTACCACCTGCTTAAGACCCTGTAATTAATGAAATTAAAATTAAACCAAAGCATACCATTGCAAGACTTCAAGGCACAGTAAGTTCATTCTGTAGATCGGACCATAAATAAAAATTAAAAATCTGAAGGTACTCCAGGTTAACACTGACATTGGGACGTCAGTCACCTCAGTCTGCCGTAACCATGGGTATTGGAAAGCACCCGAAACCTCTGGAATTAAAAATCAAAGAAATAAAACGCGATAAAATCGATAAAAATAGTTGTTAAAAAAACTGCATTTGTGAAAATAAAAACTTATATATCTTCAAAACCCCGACTTTTTTTAAAGCAATTCCTTAACCATTTCATTGTTTTAATTGCATATTATCATATCTATATGTTTTTATATGTGGGCACCCATGGCCGAAGTGTCTATGAAGAGTGGGCAATCCCCTTTGTAGCACCTAGGGTCTGAGTAAAACCGCGGTGGGCAGACTTGGCAAAACTATAAGGGTTCCTTGTTGTGTATTACGGAACCCTAAAAATTCAAAATATTTTTTTTTTAAATTGTCTTTAGGGTAATAGTGAATAAGCTTTTGTTTTTGTTAATCCAGTGTGCTTTACAATCTAGGGCTTTATAACCACTTACCACCGGGTGGGGTTGTTGTAGTCAAGCTGTACACTGACATATCTATAATAAGTAAAACTAAAAGATTGCTTGACCATCTTTAGTTATATTACATCATGAAAGTGAGTTTCTTTAGTCTGCACTGCTAAAATAATAGCTTTTAAACATAAAAGTGAGAATAAAATAATAAAGACTTATCAAGGTTAAGACTGGGGTAAGCTGTTTTTGCAAGCCTTTTGGTACGAGGATATAAAAAACGATCCTCAAAATGCCGATCACAAATGCGGTGGTTATTGTATATTTCACGATCGGTCTTATCTTTTAAATATGTTCCAGCTATGCTCTTCCTAACTGAAACTTTCCATTGTAGGTTATTCCGGTTTAGGAAAGTAGTGCAAAATATCTGAAATGATAAAATACAGTGCAACCTTAACATACCTCAATATAACGACTTCCTTGATTTAACAAATTTTTCGTGATCCCTTTGAATTGTCCATAAGTCAATGTAAAATATACCTTTACATTGCGAACATATCTTGCGAATAACCTCTTTATAACGAATTCTCAACTATCAAGAAAAGTGTAAATACCTCTAACCGAATTTTGAAACCCAAAACCTTTATATAAAGTTCCCACCTACGTATGACCCTTAACCCCATCCCATATGTATATAATCCCATAGTATATGATTCATGTCGCGATTTTTTTACCTTTGTAAAAAATTTACGACCAACCTAACCTCAACATAACAAACTTAATTTCAACGAATTACTTGATATAACGAATATTAACTTGTTCCCTTCCGATTTGTTATATCGAGGTTGCAAGGCGAGAGAGGAAAACTGAATCAGGAGATAGGCAATAACCCACCTACCAAGCGTGGCAGCTATGGCAAATAGTACCTACGAGGAAATCTGTAAAGGCCTACCTATGCATAGCAGTGGACTTTTGATCATTACAGCCCATATCCAAACCTTCAATTTCTTAGATATTAGCTGTTTACAAGTGAACAAAAACTGGAAATTACGCGAATATTAGAAAAGTTCTTACCAAATTGGTCACATTTAAAAACACATTGCTGTCGTGACATTTCATAAACAAAACTAAACTATGTCACAGATTTATCAATTACAATGAAATAAAACACATAAACACACGAGAAACGGGAATAACGCTAAATAGATATTATTATCAATTTAATCTTTACTACCAGTGACCGCCATTAACTGAGTAGTAAAGATCATTTCGTATACGTAAACTTAATATATAAGCGTGGCCTCTAGTTGGATTAAAATAAGTCTAGTCTAATGTTTAGCAATGTAGATGGCAGCACAAAAAAAGATCACTTTGTTCTCAAAATAATGTTCTAAGTTGCACGCCCATGGCGACTGCCGACCTTACCTGGGTCTCCTGGGTCGACTGAGACGTGTGTGAGAGGTCTTGAGTTAACCGTGTTTTCGACCTCGGCGAGCAGGGTCATCAATGTCTCGTCACTGGGATAGCGTTCGTTGAGGGTGACGCGTAGGGCTTCTTTCACGGAGCGAACCATTCGCTCCCATGCGCCGCCCATGAACGGTGCTGATGGTGGTATGTACTTTCACACAATTTGTTGACGTGGTTTCGTGCTCGAGGGCTGCGAGTGCTGCTTCGGCCAGCTCCTTGTCTGCTGCCTTGAAGCACGTAGCGTTGTCACTCTAGATTTCTTTTGGGCATCCTCTTCTGCTCATGAAACGCCTAAGCGCTGACACGGCTGAGTCGGCGCTTAACGAGTGGGCCACTTCTATATGTATTGCTCGTGACGTCATACAGGTAAATAACGCGCCATAGCGCTTTTCACGATGTCGTCCCACTGTGACTTCTATTGGCCCGAAGTAGTCCAATCCGGTGTATGTGAACGGACGTGCGTGATGAGCGAGACGTGCGGACGGCAGGTTTCCTGTAGACGGTGATGCAGGCTTGGCTTTTCTTAGACGGCACGGTAGGCAGCCTTTGATGACAGTTTTTACTACTGGACGTATTTTTCTTATGTACAATCTCTGTCTTAATTCGTTCACGACTGTTTCCACGCCTCTGTGATGCAGCCTATCGTGTACGTGTGCTATGTACAGACGAGTGTCAGTGTCGCTATCTTGTCTTGCTCTGTTGCGTTTACGCCCAGCCTTCACCACGTGCTTGTTTGGTCTGCACATGTCGATGAATAGGAAGACTCTCGCTGTCGCTCTTATGAGGCGAATCCATTTTGAAAATCCTTTCTATTTGTGGCAGATGTGTTGTTGGCGAGTCTTCACTTTTAACTGCGATGTTGCATATTTCTCGTTCTTCCCCGGTGTCGTATTGTGTCGTTTTCTCTTCCTGCGGCCATTCTGCCGGTGGACGTCGCAGAAACGGGGGGCCCTCGGAACCACCGGTGCGACTCGTCGAACCTTTCTGGCGTGGTTCAGGTCGCGTTGTCTGCCACGTTTTCTTTAGACGGTAGCCAACGCCATTCGTTCTTTTTGGTCGTATCTTCTATCTCCGCCAGGCGATGAGCGACGAAAGCTTTGTACGCGCGAGGCTCCGACCTTATCCACACTAGTGCAGTACGAGAGTCGCACCAGTATGTCTTGCCCGCTATATCGTCATCGTGCTCATCGATCACGGTCTGCGCAAGACGAGCTCCCAGCAGTGCCGCTTGTAACTCGAGCCGTGGTATGGAGACTGGTTTCAGTGGTGTTACGCGGCTCTTGGCGGCGGCCAATGATACGTTGACGCTGCCGTCTGCTCGCTCCGTTCTCCAATACACGGCTGCTGCGTAGGCCTCCTCGCTTGCGTCGACGAATGTGTGTAGTTGCCGCGTCGACACTGGGTTGTAATCGTAGCATCGCGGTATTCTCAGTTGTTCTATGGCGTTAAGTGAAGTAATCCAGTCTTCCCATTTTTCTTTTAACTCTGTTGGCAAAGGGTCGTCCCAGTCCGCCTTGTAACGCCATGTGTCTTGGAATATTCTCTTCGCTGGGGTAGTCACTGGTGATATTAACCCCAGCGGGTCAAATAATGCCATTATGACGCTCAGCGCTTCACGCTTAGTTGGCAAGCGTTGTTTTTCTTTTACGTCGACCGGCATCTTCATATTGTGTTAAATCCAATATGATCGCTTTGTACATGCCAGAGCAGGCCGAGCGTCTTCTCAGTTTCTTTTCCGCCCAGGCACACGGTCGCGTCGTGTTGTTTATGCTCTGTCGTTATTTCTTCTATTGTTTTCTCTTCGTTCGATGTCCACCCGCTGAGCACGAATCCCACTTGTTTGTGGACGAGATCGACTGTTTTTACAGTTTGCTGAGCTTCCTTGATAGAGTGGAAGCTCTGCAAGTAGTCGTCCATATAGTGATTTCTTTTTATGGCATGTTCTTCAGCAATATTTTTATTTTTGATGTATAATGCTGTGCATGGTGATGATGTCGCTCCAAAGATGATCGATGTCATCCTATATTCTTCCGGTTGGCCCTACCGCCGCTTGCCTCTCCACAAGAAACGTAAAACGTCTCTATCTTCTTTGCGCACTTTGATCTGCATGAACATTTCTTTTATGTCGGCGCTCACTGCATACGGATACTGTCGGAACCTCATGATTACTCCGGGCAATGATTGTAGTAAGTCCGGCCCCGAGTGAAGCATATCGTTGAGACATATTCCTGCTGTCTTCGCTGCGGCGTCGTGCACCAATCTCGGCGGCTTGTTAGGTTTCGCAGGGTTGATGACTGGGAAGTGTGGCAGATACCATGTCCTTCCTTGTGGCGGTGGCATGGGCGCGCGCTCTGCGTAACCCGAGTTGAAGAGGTTCTGTATGCGTTCTTCGTACTGTAGCTTGAGATTGCTGTCTCGGTCGAGCCTCTTCTCTAAAGTGTGCAGACGCCTTTCCGCGTCTTTGTAATTATTTGGTATTTGGAAATTCTTTTGTTTCCACAGCAACCCTGTCTCGAATCTGCCGTCCGCCGACCTCTGGCTGGTCTCCCTCAATATTTGTATAGCTCGCTGCTCGGGATCTTCTTTCGGTCTTCTTGGCTCGATGCACAGCGATTCTAATTTGAAATAATTTTTTATTTCTTCTTCTATTGACTGTGCCTCTTCCCTCTGATGTAGTCTGCCGCAGAAGGTGACCGTCGACGTCAATGAGCTATGACGAGGGGGGGTTGTGTGGGGGTTGAGGGGGAGGGGCCCCTCCTACCCGGGACCTAAAAAAAAAAAATAGCCATGCAGAACCCAGCCCAGGTTGGTGTATGAGGCGACTGGTTGATCTCGACGACCGACGCGCAGTTTTCTAGACACTATGAGGTGCCAGTTATCTTGCCGATTAGTATTTTCGGTGAGGCGCGTTCGTAGGTGATATCTCTTTGACATCCAACAGATGTTGGCAATTCTCCAAGTGATTTTCATTCACGGATTCTGGCGCGAAGTCCAACCGCTCTCCCGTACGCGCTGCTTCTATATTGTGTTCCTCTTGCGCGTACTTTCCTCTTATTTTAAGGCTGACGATCTTGCTCTTCTCATGTTTCACCTCCACAGCCAACCCCTTGTATCCACATTGCGTGGGCTGGGCCGTCGGCGCCGATGACGTCGGATGAGGGGTCGATAAGGTGACCGTGCTTCCTTCATCCAATAGTGCGTATGTCTCGACGCACCTTAGCGGCCCTCTTATTGTTACGGGCGCAATCTTTAGGTAAGCGGCGGTGTTTATACGGTCGAGTCGTTGTGATGACCTCCCTTGCCGATGTTGCGGTTTCCATAGCGGGTTCTTTTTCAGTTTCTGCTGTTCTGTCGTGATGCAGCAATTTATGGTGTTTCATCATGCATCCGCCTTTTCCGCACGGTGGAGCTTTACACAGCAATCGGAGATGCTTACCTCGCAGACAGCGGTAGCAGATATTATACTTCTTCGCTACTTTCCATCTGTCATTTGTGGACAGAGCGGCGTAGGACTTGCAATCGGGTAGTTTATCTTCTTGTTTGCATTGAGGGCAGCGTTCTTCATATTGTTTCTTACTTGTGGCGAAGGCACGCTATTTTCTCGGCCTCTCGCTCTCTCGTTTCGTTGTCCTCTGCGATGAACTCCGGCAAGGTATACGCGCTGCATTTATCCGCTTCTTCGAAGAAGATTGATATCTTCTTAAGCTCTGGGATATCTTCTTTCTTCCTGGCTGCATAGTCGTACCATTTGCTTCTCAATATGGGCGTGAGTCTGTGATAACTCGCGTCATTTCCGGACTATGCAGATAGTGTGCTTTCTTGAGTGCTTCCACGGTGTCCACTACGTTTGCTATGCGATTTGCGAATATGCATAGCTCCCTGGGATTGTCCGTAACTTTGTTCAGCAGCTTCAGCTTCTCTATTTCTAAGTGAATTAACGCTTCTGGTCGTCCGAATCTCCTTTCCAAAGCTTCTATTATCATTCTGGGATCTGGTTGGCTTAAAAGTAGGCAACCTGCGGCTTCTTTTGCTATCCCTTTTAAGCTTAGGCGTATTCTCGGTATGTTTTCGTTACTGGTGAAGTACATTGAAGATTCTTCGTACGTTGTTTTGAAGCTGAGCCATTCTTTGCTGCTACCGTTGAATGTGGGCAGCTTGCAAATATTTCGGCGGCTCCCTTGTGCTTCGTACTGCTTATGATAGAGCAGCGGCTAAGGTAGCGACGTCGATTTGTTGCTGCGCCTATCCATAGTCTTCTTTCTGCGGCGCGGTATGTTGCGGAGCGTATTGCGGCGCATGCTGTTGAAGTACGGGCGGCGCGGGCTGCGGCGCGGGGGCGGGGCGCGGGTTGTGTTGCAAACTGCGGAGCTGGTTGCGGGGCGAACTGCGTTGCGGGTTGCGATGTGAAGTGCGACGTGGGTTTCGGCGCGGGCTGCGGCGCGGGTTGCGATGTAGGTTTTTCTTGCAACCATGTACTAATGCGCACTAATGCTAAATCGTCTTCTATTTCTTCATCTTCGTCCTGGTTGATATTCGGTTGCGTGTATTTCTTGCAATTCCGTTCTTGCTTGCAACCGGGCCTGCTCGAGCTTGAGTTCGGCTAACCGCTCTTTCGCCTCTAACTCCGCGAGGAGGCTCTTGCGTGAGACTACGGAGCGGCGCGACCTAGTCTCGCCGGGCTTTAATGTGCGCTGCGATCTTTGATCACTCTTTTTGCTGGGTTTCTTCTGTTGCGGTCGTTTTTTCGGTCGCAGAGGTAGCGGTTGTATCGCTGACCGTTGTGGTTTCGCTAGTGGTGTTTGATGAACCACTAGCGACCGAGTCGCCCCCAGAGGCCTCTTTCGTGGCCCCTGGGTTATCTGTTCATCCTTGCGACGTTTCGATGATTCTCCGTTGTTACTACGCGTAATCACCATTTTTTCTTCAAAATAATATTTTTTCGTTCTTGCGGTTTGCGTCTTTCTTCCGGCAATACCAAGACCGATATCGTCCTCTTCTTCTGATAATTAATGTTACGGATCGCCGTAACGCCGTTCGAAAAATGAATGAAACGCGTTGGTCTTGCTTAAATAGGAGGCAAGCGGCGGTGAGGAGGAACTTGTACTTTTTCTTGCTGTTTGTTGCCTTTTCGGTGGCTGGAGAGCGACTGCCGACTTTACCGGCCGGCCCGTCTTTTATATGATTTGGCCGCTGCTGGCCAGCGGACCCTTGCCTCACCCCCGCGCCTTTCTTTATTTGGTAAAAACTCTTATAAACTAAAAAACAGAATTAAATGTGTGATATTCTTATAGCTACTTATTACATTATTATGTACACAATAATTATTTTACATATTAAAAAGGTTTAAACTTTATATTTGACAACTTTAGGCTGAGGACCCTGCCCCGCACCTCAGCACTATAAATATAAAACGTCGTGGCGCGGTGCGCGTAGCCTCATTTGCTCCGCGGCCGCGTCACGATAACATTCTCTGTTGATATTATAATAACAAGAAAGGTAATATACAAGAATGGTAATATACAAGAAAGGTAATTATACAAGAAAGGATATAAGAACAAATACAATTTGCATTTCAAATCTATGCTAACTCTCGTTATTCATTCGGTGTCTTTATTGGGAGAGTTATTGCATAGTTACAACACTATTCTTTTTATTATTGAAAATAAAGTTATATTTTTAACAAATATAAATAAATATGTATGTAATGATTATTAATGACATAAATATAAATTTAATGATTAAGGCTGCGGCAGTTTTCCGCGTTGCTGTGTGCAACTCCCGCTAGTTGTCGATCCGCGACGGTCGTAACCCTCTTGGCTCCGCCCACCGCCCCTTGTTCAACTAGTGTCAGTTATAACAAGCATGTATTTCGTTCGTGGTATCACGTTGTTTGCGTCGTGCTCATTTGCTGTAAATTCACTTACTTGTGAAATGTTATACCACTTCCCTTTTGGTAACGTGTTTTATATATTACGCACACTCATTATTAATAAAAATAATTCTTATTATGTAACTAATATTATACACAATCAAACTACATAAAATACTTTCGTTTTTTAGTTTAAAAGTTCAAAATACAGATTTATTAAATAAGACAATTTAAATATGACAACAGACTTTGGCATTATGTCATTTTTATTTTTCAAGACATCTTTAGCGGCGCTTCAAATTGGCACAGTCATTTTCTATGGTATAGCCAGTCCAGCGTACTTGTATATATAGAGGTCAGTGAGTGTCGCCTCTAGACTAGAGGCGACACTCACTAGAGGCTCTAGTACGTAGTACATATTATGTACTCCTACTATATTACTGTATATTATGTGCTACTCTGCATATTATTGGGTGCGTTTGGCAGAAAAAAGCGTTGAAATAGTTTTCGGCCACGACACGATTGATCATACTTCAGTAGCGCTGACACATTCCGCCATTTTGCTTATTTAATTTGTTTGTTTTGAAGTAGAGTTTATAAGTTGTTTTGTGCAATATTAGTTTTAAGTAATATATTGACATGAATAAACATATACATGTTATTAAAAATTCATGATCGGTAAGTTTTTAATACGAATACTTTACAAACATATATTTAAATTAGGTTAGTTTCCCCGGTTAAAACTAACATCGTGTCCTGGAGGAAAATGGCTACTTACGATTTGACAGCGCTTACCGCTTACGCCGCCACATCACCATTTTGCTTATAAGCGCTTGCTAGCGCTTTTTTCTGCCAAACGCACCCAATAGCTCAATGCTTATAATTAAATCTTATTATTCTAAGGGTATAAAAAGTACCATAGAAAAAGTACTCTGTGATTCTAAGTTTCTAAGTCGTTCTAAGTATAGACCATGGAGTACAGAGGTAATGAGGACAATCTCCCGGCTTACTGAAGTTAGCCTCCCAAACATTTTTATTCTGTTATTTTTCAAATTTCGTTATCACATATCGTTAGTTCGTGGTTTGTTCTTGATAGTCCTCTGTCAATAATTTATTTATAAAAAAATTATTAAAAATCTGCCTTATAGTTAGCCCCCCCCCCCCTCACTACAATTTATAATTTCTTTCGTTATTATTGGTCTTTTATATTATATTCATTAATGTTTTTTCTTTGATAAAATACGTTTTTTTCTATCAAGAATATATCTATTTTTGGTTTAATTAACAATTTTTATTTCGCTTCTGTCTCCCAGAGGAGCGAAAAGTGGATTGCAGAAGCCCGCCTAGCTACTCTGAATGTATGTAGAGCAATGAATGATAAGATGGATGAAGTATGCGATATGATGTATGATAGAGGAATAGATGTATTACGTGTAAATGAGACGAAACGGAAAGGGAAGGATGTCACTACACATGGCATGTATACCGCATACTGGTCTGGTATAGACGAGACCGAGCGGGCATTCCAGGGAGTAGGTGTTATCCTTTCAGAAAGAATGGGCCAATGTGTGAAAGAGTATGAATGTGTAATCCCAAGACTACTATGGATACGAATGAAAGTGGGCTTAAAGAAGTTGTTTGTGCTAGGGTCTACGCCCTTATATCCGAGAGCAGTTTTGGGAAATGGTAAGGATGATGATATTGAAATGTAAGGGAAATGAAAATATTATAATGCTAGGACATTTTAATGGAAGGTTTAGGGTGAAGAGGCTAGGTTATGAAAGGATATTGGGAACGTTTGCTGATGAAAGTATAAATGAGAATGGTGAAAGCCTCCTCACCTTACGTATGGAAAAGATTCTTTTTGTGACGAACACTTTCTTTCGCCACAAGAGGATTCAAATGTATACTTGGGAAAGAGGTGATGATAGAAGCATGATAGATTTCATAATTGTGGATGAAATAATGAGGAGTGGCGCAGTGGTAGATGCAAGGGTTTACCGGGGTCTAACGTAGGAACGGATCATTAATTTTATGCCAAATTAATGATTTATTCAGTGTTGGCGCCATCGGACATCTGTGTTTGTCACAGCGTTACAGCGTATTAGAACAGAAAGGTTACAAGATGAAGGTGTGAAAAACAAGTACAAATGTAGACTATGAGAAAATATTAGTGGTTTGGATGAATAATGTATGAATGAGTTAGACTTGGAGAATGTATGACAAAATGTTAAGAAAGGTTTAGTGGATGCAGCCACTGAAGAATGTAGTGTTAGTAAGAGAAAGAATGAAAGGAAAAATAATACGTTATGGTTGGATGATGAGGTACGTATGAATTTGAAGCAAAGACGAGAGCATGGCTAGATTTACTAGCAACAAAGACTGGTAAATCTGGCGGTACGAATGATGATATTAAAAAAGGCATTATTTAGACATCTAAATAAGACACTAAAAGAAGTAGTTGAAAGAAAAAAGCAAGAAAGAACGGATAAGAATGATAGATGAATACCGGATAATTTCCAGGCAAATATTAAAATGTTCTCGAAACTTGTAAGAACAGGCTGTAATAAATGCTATAAGAGACGAGAATGGCTATATTCTGAATGATGAAGTTTTGAGTTTAAAGAGATGGAAGGAATATTTTGAAAACTTGTTTATGAGTGAGGAGACGACGTGTGAATTAAATGAAATAGAAACTTCGAAAGAATAGGAAAGAGGTAGCGATATAAGTATAGATAAAATAATGAAAGTAATTAAAAGCATGAAAGTAGGTAAGGCAGCCGATAGAGTTTCACTCGAAATTCTAAGTGCTGGAGAGGAAGAGATGGCAGGCCTGCTGCGCACCTTGCTTAATTTACGCTGGGATTTGAAGCGGGTACCGGTAGACTGGTGCAAAGCCGTGATAGTCACAATATATAAAGGAAAAGGGTCGCAGCAGTACTGTAAAAACTACCGTGGTATCAGCCTTCTTAGCATTGTGTGAAAACTGTACTAATTGAAAGGGTCATGAAAGAAATTGATGGAAAAATTTGGGATGTGTAACCGGGATTTAGAAAGGGAATGGGGTGTACAGATGAAGTCTTTCCATGCGCATGATCGCGGAGAAGTTTTTGGCCAAATACTAAATGGTTTTTTGTGCGTTCATGGACTTGGAAAAGTCTATGACAAAGTGGACAGGGATGTGTTATGGCAAACACTGAACTCATTCGGGTTGAGCGCTGGGTTGATGCTGGGATTAAAGTAAGGAAAAAGTTGAAGAATGCGTATTAAGAATGGGTGAGTTAACCGTCAAATGCCTTTTGTACGCTGATGATCAAATTATTCTCGCGTCGTCGGCGGTCGAGTTGCAAATGATGGTTACAATAATGAACAGATTATTAAAAGAAAGGGGTATGAAAGTGAACGCAAGTAGGACGAAAGTTATGGTTTTTGAAAGAGAAGAAAGTAGAAGATATGTGAAATAAGAATAGAAGGGGAGTTGATCAAGCAAGTAGATCAGTTTGTATATTTGGGATGCGTATTTAGCAGGGATAGGAAATATGATAAGGATATAGAACGACGAGTAAACGCAGGAAATAGAGTAAATGGGGCCCTGCACTCTATTTTGAAGAGTCAGAATGTGTCAAAAAAGGCACGTATGGCAATTCACAATGCTGTATTTGTCCCTACTTTAACGTATGGTAGTGAAAGTTGGGGTGGCAGAAGAAGCACGAGAGTAGAATAAACGCAGTAGAAATGCGGTCGTTAATGAGTATGTTAGGGCTGAATCTGAATGACAGGGTGAGAAATTGTGTGATAAGAGAAGAGTGTAGTTTGCAAGATGATGTTGTGACCAGGATTAAGAAAGTAATGCTTCGGTGGAAGGAGGAGGAAAGTGTGACCAAGAAAATTTATGTTGCAGAAGTGAAAAGCAGAGTCAGAAAGGGACGTCCTAGGCGAAAGTTTATCGACCAAATTGGCGATACATTGAAAACGGGCTAAATTAGGTTTATCCTTAACCGACGAGCACGTATGCGTAGGTATGTGAATGTTGAGGAGGCGAGAGATGTGTGTTAGGATCGTGCCAAATGGAAGTCTAATCTCTGCCTACCCCTCTGGGTGACAGGCGTGAGTGTTTATGTTATGTTTTATTTAGCTACATAATTATACAGACATAGCCAACGTAGGGTTAAAATGTGTAAGTTGAAAGAACTTCCTATTCATTTGAACTTAAAACTTCAAAATGATGATGGATCCGAAACTAATCTATGATATCGGTGTGCTTATTGCTCTTTACAACATTTGTATTGTATTATTTTGGTATAGTTGATTCATTACACATTTATCCATTTTTATATTATCTGGAGTAGCAGCTTATGTTACGGGTCATTATTTCGTTTATTGCCGAAGATTAGCAGAAAATTGGGAAAGCTAAAATAATTTAAGAACAAAATCTCAAACAGCGTCTACTCATGCTAACGTTGAGGTCCATAGAGCGTTTTATATTTTAGAATATAGTTCGGCCGTTCAGAGAATGCGTCCCTGACATCTATCAGTTAGTCACGACTAGTGATGGGCACAACATAACACTGAGTTCGTTACCGTTCCTCCAAAATGAACCGCCGCGTTATTTTTAAGGTTATTTTCGTTTTAAATTGGCGGAATCATTTAAAATTTATATTTTAGTAATTTAAGTGGAAACCAAAAAAAGATAGCATTAATATAATAAAATTGTTTTATTTATTCTTTGTTACAAAGTTACAATCTGTATTTCTATGCAATAAAGTACATTGAATTGAATGTGCGTACAGAATATTAATCAGACTCCGATTCGCTTGAGATGAGAAGGTGGTGTCTTCATCATCATCTTCGCCTACATGTATAATTATATTATTATCAATAACAGAATCAATCCTGATATCTCGATCAAAATGTTCCACAATCAGGTTTTTAGTCTTCTCAACAACCTTTGTCGAGTCATCTCTTGTGACTTCCCCGCAGGCTTCTTTTAATAGGGTCATCATCTTTTTCGTGCTGAATGGCGGGGAAATATTGTGGCGGGCGGCGTAACCTTTTATTTGAGCCCAGATTAGCTCAATAGCGTTATATTGGCAATGATACGGTGGAATTGTTAGAACGCGATGAACGTACTCCAGAGCCAGTTCATCGATTTCGTATCGCACATTGGCCCCTTTATTTTCTTTAACTAATTTAATTAGCTCTGGTTTTAGCATCTGCATATTTGCGTCAATGCCTTTTGCTTGTAACCAAGCCACCATTTCTTCTTTTTTATTAGCTTGGGTAGGTGGTTTCTGTATTTGAACCGAGTGATAGGAGGCATTATCCATGAATATTACAGAAGGCTCTGGTAGGCTGGGCAAAAGCACGTTCTGGAACCACTCTTTAAATGTAGTGACATTCATTTCCTCGTGGTAGTCATGTGTGGTTTTTGATTGAAATGCCAGTAACGCGTTCTCCACAAAGCCGTATTTTGCAGAACCTGCGTGGCATATTATCAGACGGGCCCCCCTTACCCATTGGTACTTTCGACGTCGACGCTTGTGTATCATCCGTCCAAGAACGGGAAACCGTGTGATTGGCGTTTAGACATGTCTCGTCAATGAACACGACATTATCCCAGTTATCAATATTTTTTGCTTCTCTCAAAAAACTTATCAGTTTTAAAATTATGTCGTATCGTTCTAATAAAATTTTTCTTTTGTCTGTTTTTTTATACGAAAAACCTATATCTTTTAAGATTTTGGTTAAAGCAGTTTTTTCCCCGCTAAACAGCCCAGCTTCTCTTAACGATGCCAAGAGCTTCTTCCTGTTGAGATATTCATTTCTGGAATAGTAACCATATATATGATTTCTGATTGCATGGGCGTCAAAGATGTCAATATCTTTCACGGGTTTAGTTTAATTAATATTTTATATATATTATCTCGTGATAGTTTCTTTATTAATATTTGTTATCGTTCTCCAAGCGCCTGAGAGAAGCGTTCTTGTACTTGTTCGACAGGTAACAGGGGTCCGCCATTTTACCGCTCCCGCTCAAAGTAATCTTTCATCTTGATGATTAACTCACGGGCTCCACTTTTCAATGTTTGTCCACGTTTAGGCATTATTATGCACCAAAAGTAAAAAGAACGCAATACAAAACACAATCGAAGTCCGATTTAGCGCCGATGTCAGTTTGAAAAGCAGAAACAGTCCATTAAACGAAAGCCGGGTAATCAAATAAAAATAGATCGAAAACACTTGAAGAACGTGGTCTATGTGTCACGAAACGACAACAGACGACTGTTTTAGCGTCACAAAATGGCGGCCCATAACGCCATTTGGGGTTACCATTTTCAACCTAAATATAAAAATGCTACTTTCTTTCGCGCGTTTTGGTCGTAGTTTTATTTTTATATTTAATAAAAGTTATCTTATAGTCCATTATTTTCAAATTCCTAAAAAAGAAAAACAAAACGTATTATTTTATAAAGTATAACTGTATTATAAGAACAGATTACGACACTGTTATTGCCTGTTATTGTTAGCACAGCACTACAAATATAAAGCACTGACATAACCTTGTAATAGCGCAGTATAGATTTAGAAAAATATTGTTTACCAAGTTATTTGATACTCAGTTTGGCACAAAATTATAACATTCATTGATTATTGATATAATAATGTTGTTTAATGCTCATCAAATGCTAAAACGGTAAACAAGCAGCAAAAATATTTTTATCGTAACTGCAACGCCATTACAAAGTTACGTCGTCAGTTCAATCGCGACGTGTCAGGAACGCATTCTCTGAACGGCCGAACTATAGTATAAATCATCTTAATAATATATTTAATGAAGTTGTTTATTAATTTTATATTAATGTTATGTTTTATAAATAATTATATCTAAAAAATATAGTATACAATACCGATGTATAACCATCACTCATTACATAAATGCCAATTCATTTGATATAATATCATCAGCTATAATGTTTGATCGATTAATTGATTATTGGGATTATTAGTGATAATGTAATATTATTATCTATAAGTTGATTTGTTAAGTTTCTTCTTTTGTTTTAACTGTAACACATCTTCTATATTAATGAGAAATATTACTGTATACGAATTTTATTACTAATTAAAAAACAAAAAAAAAAATTAATTCTTAATGGTGATAAAAATGATAAAAATAAATTACACTTTCTTTTTTATCGGTATAACCTAAAATTTCTTTAAATTTTTTTTTGATTTTTAAAGGAACCGCTTCAAACGTAGCATTGACGCATGCGTGGAACGTCTGTACAAGTATGTAGATAAATAAAAATTGATAAAAAAACCGAAAAATAGATATATTCTTGATAGAAAAAACGTATCTGATCAAAGAACAAACATTAATGAATATAAGAAGACCAATAATAACGAAAGAAATTATAAATTGGAGTGGGGGGCTAACTATAAGGCAGACTTTTAATTAATTTTTTAGAAATAAATTATTGACGAACAAACAATTATTGGTAGAGAACAATCAAGAACAAACCACGAACTAACGATATGTCATAACGAAATTTGAAAAACAAAAAAATAAAAATTTTGAGCCCAATCTCTAATAGGAGAATAGTTGAAAATGTGTCCACCTGTAAGCAGTAAATAACCTGATTAAGTATAACTGATAGTGAAGTGAACAGTTAAAGGCTCAGTTGCTGTGTTTCATTTTTGCCGAGACTGCAAAGTATCATATAAATCGTTTTAAACAATGGAAAGCAGTATTCACCTCCAAAACGATTGCACTAACCGGTCTAATAATTTGTGGCGTGCGGAAATGCTAAGTCTGTTCTCATCCATATCCATGGCGGGCAAATACTTTAAAGGCGTTAAATTCAAAAAATGTGCTGGAGTTAGAGCCAGTGGCTCCGAAGGGTCACTAGACAACGTACGACAAAGTGGGCGGCTATTCATTACGCATTCAATTTGAGCGAGCACCGTACTTAGCTCTTCGAAGGACAAAATTTGATCTCTATTAATCGGTATAAGTGACTCTTTAGACTCTTAATATTGGTCTCCCAATTGCCCCCAAAATGACTCGCGGCTGGGACGTTCAGAGACCACTCGATGCGGTTCTCGGCTAGAATGTGAGCGAACTCCGAATTATAATACTTGCTAGCTAAGAGCTCATGTAGTTCTGATAAAATACGTTTTGCACCGACGTAGTTCGTACCGTTATCCGAATACAATTTACTTACAGGGCCACGGCGGGAAAGAAATCTTTTAAATGCACCCATAAAGCCTGCTGTGTTTAGATCACCAACGAGTTATATATGCACCGCCCCTTGTAGTTAGACGTACGAAAATGCAGACGTAAGCCTTTGTGGATCTTATACCACGCCCGCGAGTGAGCGTGACCTTAAACGGACCAGCGAAATCAGACCCGGTGTGCGTAAAGGGCTTTACTGATTGTATTACTCGACAAGATCCAAGTTCCGCCATTTCCGGAAATGACGGCTTGGGGCGTGTCCGAAAGCAAGCTATACATCTGTGCACCCGATTGCGGATTAAATTACGTACAGAAAGAATCCAATAATTCTGACGCAAGATCGACATCAGCAAGTCGGGGCCAGCGTGCGAATTCAATTTATGATGGTAATCGACTAATAAATTCATGATATGGTCTTTACGCGGTAAAACTATACGCGGTAAACTGTTGGTCGAAACTCAACTGCGAGTTGGACAAGCGTCCACCTACCCTTACAATCCCATCCCGTAAAAATGGCTTAAGGAGTTGAAAGGCGCGACTACAAGCTCTATTCGATTGTAATCTTGTAATTTCTTCCGAGAAATGCCCACGTTGAAGTTCACGCTCCACCATTTTATGGTCACTTCGGCAGGATTTGGACTGGTGTTTAGTAGTCGTTCAACCATTTTCTGGTCGAATTATTAAATTAATTATTTAGATAATGCACTCTAGTTTATGGAATAGTCTTAAATAGTGTTCGTTTAAATTTAAATTTTGGTTAGGTACTCGCAAACAGAATTATTCATTTAAATAGTGTTTGTATTTGGTTCAAATTTAATGCTTATTAGTCGCTTAAATAATTGAAACAGTGTAATCGCAACCGTTTGGTACGCTTACCCGACAATTTTGATAAAAATATTGAGTTTAGCGAGCAACGCGTCACCTCGACTCGCTGTAACAGGTGTTCGATTTAATTACGTAATACGGCATACGAGTGTCCATTCTCCATTATTTGTGCGTTGTGAGATTAATTGTGATTAATATAACTTTTTTTTTTTTTTTTTTTTTTATAGAAGAGGGGGCAAACGAGCATGTGGCTCACCTGATGTTAAGTGACTACCGCCGCCCATGATCAACCGCAACACCAGGGGAATTGCAGGTGCGTTGCCGGCCCTTTAGAAAGGAGTAAGCTCTTTTCTTGAAGGTCCCCAGGTCGTATCGGTCCGGAAAAATCACCGGTGGTAAATTATTCCACAGAGAGGTTGTACGCGGAAGAAAACTCCTTTTGAAACGTACAGTGGTGGACCGCCAAGCATCCAGATGGTGTGGATGGTATCGGGACGTTTGCCGTGTAGTGCGTTCACGAAATTTGGCGGCTGGGATTAATCCGAACAATTCCTCAGAGCACTCCCCGTGATAGATGCGATAAAATACGCAAAGAGATGCAACATCTCTTCGCAGCGCCAGTGAATCGAGCCGATCGGAAAGCACTCGGTCGTCGACGATTCGAGCCGCTCTGCGCTGGATGCGGTCAAGTGGAAGGAGCTGGTACTGGGGAGCCCCAGCCCAGAGATGGGAACAGTATTCCATGAGCGGCCGAACCTGCGCCTTGTAAAGTTGCAGGCGGTGTGCCGGCATGAAATACTGTCCCGCTCTGCTGAGCACGCCAAGCTTTTTAGAGGCCAATTTGGCCTTCCCTTCCAAGTGACCACGAAACTGCACGTCACTCGATATGTCGACGCCGAGGATTCCGATACTGGCTGAGGCAACAAGGGGAGTGCCTTGAAACTGAGGGGATACGACAAAGGGGTTCTTTTTAGCGGTTAACGCGCAAACTTGTGTCTTCTGGGGGTTAAACTGGACTAGATTTAGTCGCCCCCAATCCGAGACTCTGTCCAGCAGAGACTCGACTTCAGACACAAGTTTGTCCCGGCACTCAGAGACGTTTTCCCGAGAAATATTTGCTCGGCCGGTGTAAAGAGCATCACCAGTGCTGTCATCTGCATAGCAATGAATGCTACGGGATTGCAACATATCATTGATATGCAGAAGAAACAGCGTTGGCGATAGCACGCAGCCCTGTGGAACACCAGCATTAATAAGCTTGCAATCGGAGCTTGCACCGTCTACAACGACCTTGATGCTCCGATCTGCAAGAAAACTGGTGATCCAATCGCACAATTTCTCGGGAAGCCCATAGGAAGGGAGCTTCGAAAGAAGCGCTTTGTGCCAAACCCGATCGAAGGCCTTCGCAATGTCCAAACTAACGGCCAATGCCTCCCCCCTTGGACTCTACTGCCTCCGCCCATCTGTGAGTTAGGTAGACCAGAAGATCACCAGCTGACCTACCACGGCGAAAACCGTATTGGCGGTCACTAATCAGCTGGTGATCCTCAAGGTACCTCATGAGCTGGCAGTTTACAATGGACTCCATTGTTTTGGAGAACAAGGAGGTGATGGCGATAGGCCGGTAGTTGGACGGGTCTGAGCGGTCGCCTTTTTTTAGGGATCGGGTGGACGAAAGCCGTCTTCCATGATTTTGGGACTACGCCTAGGGAGTAGGAGTACCGGAAAAGACGCGTTAAAACCGGTGCCAACTCTGGAGCACACGTCCTCAGCACAATTGGGGGGATTCCATCAGGCCCACTCGACTTATGGATGTCCAGGGAGAGGAGTGCTTTGCGAACCGAGCGCTGAGTGAAGTGCACTTCCGGCATGGAGCACTCACACCGCGGGATGGTCGGCGGCGTACTCCCCCCGTCATCGAGAGTCGAGTTAGACGCAAAGAAAGAGCCTAGAAGATCGGCTTTCTCCTTTGCGGTGTGGGCCAGTGAGTCGTCCTCCCTGTGCAGAGATGGAAGAGATGGCTGACAGAAATTCCCCTGGACAGCCTTGGCGAGAGACCAGAATGCACGGGTTCCAGAAGGAAGACGAACTAGTCTCTCGCCAATTCTGCCTATGTGCTCTGACTTTGCCTTGGCAATGACTCTTTTGAAGGACCTAGAGGCGGAATTATACTTCTTTTTTTAGAGCGCTGGTGTTTACATCCCTGGACGCTGATGCGTCAGCCCAGGCTTGGTAGCACTCCTGCTTATAGCATGATGCTATTTTACAGGAGCGACCAAACCATGGTTGAGATTTGCCTCCAATGGGCACCACAGAGGAAGGAATAAAAAGTTCCATACCCTGAAGTACCACATCAGCGACAGAATCCGCAACAACGTTGGGATCATCCGGCGAGAAGCAAACCCGCCCCCAAGGGTAGGATGCAAAGAAAGACCGCATCCCATCCCAATCAGCTGACCTATAGTGCCAAACACGGCGGCAGCCTGCAGAATGCAACCGCGATTTCAGCGTGAGTGGCACCACACTCCGGACAAGACAATGATCCGAGGAGCCTAAAGGGGCGTCGACGGAAATCTGATATCCGTCCGGGTGAGAGGTCAGCAGAAGGTCCAACAGGGAAGGTGCATGATCCTCCACATCTGGAATCCGCGTAGGCGAAGTAACCAGTTGTGTCAGACCATATGCCAAGGCAAAATCACGAACAGATCTCCCCGCATGATCGGTTAAACGTGAACCGAGCCATTCGGCGTGATGGGCGTTGAAGTCGCCGAGGATCACGATCTCTGCGGAGGGGAACTTTATTATAATAATTTAAAACGGCAGTTAGTGGAAATGAAATTAAAATTAAAACGCTTTATGCCAAGAGGGACATACTTTTTTCACGTATACAAAGTATTAGTGATCACATAAAGAACATTAATGTAGAAGCAGTGCGGGAAACTTTTTTGAATGAAATTGAAACGGTAGATTCTTTGCGGACGGATTACGAAAGAATATTAGACCAAATTAATCATTTGGAATTACAAATCGACCCGAAATACATAGTGAACTACCAACCGCTTCTAGCATTTGAAGATATGTTGTGTCGCGTGAAAAGAACGGAGAAACTCTTACAATCTCAAAACGAAGCAAAGCCGGAAATACAGGTACGTCCACGTGACTAAATTAGGTTGCCGCCAATAGATATTTCGGTATACAATGGTGATATTAAGACATGGCCCTTCTTCTTCAGTAGTTTTCAAAACAATATACACAATAACCCATCGTTATCGGATGCTGAAAAATTATATTATTTAATTAGTAAACTTAGTGGCAGAGCACAGTCAATTTGCTCGGGTTTTACACCTACAGCAAACAATTACTTGTTAATATTCGAAACGCTTAAACTAAATATGAAGATAGGAGAATGTTAGCTTCCGAATATTTGAACCAGATATTCGATCTTAAACCTATATCATCCGCGAATATCAACGGCTTAGAGCAGTTTTTAGATAAATTTGTGGCATCGGTGGCTGCACTTAAGAATTTGAAATTTAATGACCTTATAGACGTGGTGTTTCTCCATATTGCACTAAAGAAATTAGACCCCGACACCGTGCGTGCGTTTGAAATGGAGCATCGTAGCTCGGAGATGCCTTCCTTTCATTCATTAGCATCGTTCGTGCGAGATCAAATAAAGGTGATGCAGCGCTCTCCGAACGTTAAACAGGAGATTAAAAGGTGCGTCGACCGTAGACAGACTCAACCATCTAAAATAGCAGGGTCGTTAACTTACGTAACCGCTACGTCAGCATCACTTCAGCATACTTGTATCGTATGTAAAGATAAACACGGTAATTTATATAATTGTGCGACTTTTCGTAAATATTCACCAAGCGAACGTTATAAATTAGTAAAGATAAACAACCTATGTCTGAACTGCTTAAGTGATAAGCATTTAGTTGCAAAATGCAATTCGAGTTCCGTATGTAGCAAGTGCGCCAGGAAACATCACACGCTATTACATTTTGAAAATAGCAACATAGCGGCGTCAAGTAAAGTGGACAAGGAATTCACCCCTACTAAAGTCAACGATTCTAGCGGTCGACCTGGTGATGTCGCTCTGTGCTCATTGGCGAATATGGGAGCACAACCTCCTTCAACCGTGTTACTGGGTACGGCGCGTATTTTGGTTAGGGATTCGCGTGGAAACGAACAAAGCGTCCGTGCACTGCTGGACAGCGGAGCCCAAAATAGCTTTATAACGCGAAAATGTTGTCAGCGCTTAGGCTTAGTAATAAATAGGTCACTTTCGTGTCCTGTAGGCAAAGGCATCGGAGGTACTAGTAAAGCTACCCAGGGATATATAAATTTAAAATTTTATTCTCGGATAGATCGTAATGTTAACTTTGATATAAATGCACTAGTAGTGGATAGGGTCACTGAACGGCTGCCAACCGTTTCGGTTGACACCTCGGCAATGATTGAATTTAAAAATTTGACTCTAGCGGACGACACTTACGCCGTTCTTGGAAACATAGACATGCTCATTGGAGCATCGCTTTTCCCTCATCTTTTGCTAAACAATAAGGTCAGGGGCAACTACTCGCATACCGCGCCTTACGCACTGGAAACCGTATTGGGCTACGTCATCATTGGCTCCGCCCCCATCATGGATAGTATTTCGGCAACCTCTTATTGTGGTATGGCTGTCGAACCGCTCGAGTCGTTAGTCCGCAAATTTTGGGAGATGGAGGAGGTGAACGTCCCACCCATAGCTAGCTCAGATGACTTTATCGTCTTTCGGCGATAAAGGAATTCGACGATTCTGATACACACAAGGTGCTCGGTCTTTGTTGGTCACCAGAGTCCGATGTGTTTAGCCTTAAGGTAAATCCGCCCGTAGAGAAATGCACAAAGCGCACAATACTGTCATGCGTTGCTAGATTATGGAACGTCATGGGTTTCGTAGCTCCGGTGGTATTATACGCTAAGCTTTTGATTAAACAACTTTGCTTATTTGAATGCGATTGGGATGATTCGCCGCCTGACAGCATTGTTCGGTTGTGGCAGCATTTTAGAGAGGAACTTCCTTTACTAAGAGAAATTAAAATACCGCGTCATATAAACGTCGATAGAAATAGCGTCATAACGGTCGTTGGGTTTGCAGACGCCAGCGAGAAGGCTTACGGGGGCGTTGTATATTTCCACGTTCAGAATAATGGTAGAAATTCGATTAGCCTCATTAGTTCTAAGTCGAGAGTCTCCCCCCGTAAGGTTGTCTCTCTGGCGCGCTTAGAGCTTTGTGCAATATTAGTACTCACCAAGCTTATTACCGCAGTTATCAGCGCATGTAGGGATAGAGTTCACATAGAAAGGATATTTGCCTTTTCCGACTCCACCGTCGCCTTATGCTGGGTTCAGTCTTCACCCCACCGTTGGGATATGTTTGTCGCGAACCGAGTGGCCAAGATCCAAGACGAGTTAGAAAAGCGGAACTTATATCACGTGTCCGGTACGGAAAACCCTGCCGATTGTCTATCCCGTGGACTCACCCCGATGCAAATAATGGACCACCCGCTTTGGTTCCACGGGCCTTCTTGGGTTCACTTGGATCCCTCGCAATGGCCAATAACCGATTTCGAACCTTCGTCAGACGTCGTTTCGTCAACCGCCGGAAGAGAAGAGACACGCTCTAGTGGCGAACGTTTCGAGCGAGGTTTCTCCAATCATTGCTTTGGCGAACCGCTTGTCCTCTTGGTCGAAATTATTGCGTAGCGTAATTTACGTTTGTCGATTCGCGAAGCTTTTACCGCGACGTTCGTATGTCTTAGCGTCCGATTACAACTATGCCGAGTCGCTAGTATTACGTGAACTTCAACGTGCACACTTCTCTGAAGAAATTACAAGATTACAATCGAATAGAGCTTGTAGTCGCGCCTTTCAACGCCTTAAGCCATTTTTACAGGATGGGATTGTAAGGGTAGGTGGACGCTTGTCCAACTCGCAGTTGAGTTTCGACCAACGGCACCCTATAGTTTTACCGCGCAAAGACCATATCATGAATTTATTAGTCGATTACCATCATAAATTGAATTCGCACGCTGGTCCCGACTTGCTGATGTCGATCTTGCGTCAGAATTATTGGATTCTTTCTGCACGTAGTTTAATACGCAATCGGGTGCACAGATGTATAGCTTGCTTTCGGGCACGCCCCAAGCCGTCATTTCCGGAAATGGCGGAACTTAGATCTTGTAGAGTAATACAATCAGTAAAGCCCTTTACGCACACCGGGTCTGATTTCGCTGGTCCGTTTAAGGTCACGCTCACTCGCGGGCGTGGTATAAGATCCACAAAGGCTTACGTCTGCATTTTCGTATGTCTAACTACTCGAGCGGTGCATATAGAACTCGTTGGTGATCTAAGCACAGCAGGCTTTATGGGTGCATTTAAAAGATTTCTATCCCGCCGTGGCCCTGTAAGTAAATTATATTCGGATAACGGTACGAACTACGTCGGTGCAAAACATATTTTATCAGAACTACATGAGCTCTTAGCTAGCAAGTATTATAATTCGGAGTTCGCTCACATTCTAGCCGAGAACCGCATTGAGTGGTCTCTGAACGTCCCAGCCGCGAGTCATTTTGGGGGCAATTGGGAGACTAACATTAAGAGTCTAAAGAGTCACTTATACCGAGTAATAGGAGATCAAATTCTGTCCTTCGAAGAGCTAAGTACGGTGCTCGCTCAAATCGAATGCGTAATGAATAGCCGCCCACTTTGTCGTACGTTGTCTAGTGACCCCTCGGAACCGCTGGCTCTAACTCCAGCACATTTTTTAAATTTAACGCCTTTAAAGTATTTGCCCGCCGTAGATATGGATGAGAACAGACTTAGCATTTCCGCACGCCACAAATTATTAGACCGGTTAGTGCAATCGTTTTGGAAACGATGGAGGATGGAATACTTGCATACTTTGCAGTCTCGGCAAAAATGGAACACAGCAACTGAGCCTTTAGCTGTAGGAACTGTAGTTGTGCTCACCAAAGAGAATACGCCGCCTCTCCACTGGCCGTTAGGAATTGTCGAAGAGGTCTTTCCCGGTTCCGACGGAGTAATTAGGGTAGCTCGCGTTAAGACCACGGTTGGGTCTTACCTGCGTCCTGTTGTCCGTTTGTGCCCCCTGCCTTTTCCATAATTTAAATTAGCTTTCTAGATTAGAAATTGTAGTTGAATTTAGGTAATCTTAGCGTTAGTTAGTTATTTTTTAGTTGATCTTAGCTCTAGTTGTTTTAGTTATTTTTTGAAGGAGATCCTTCAAGGGCGGGGGAGATGGTTGCGCGGAAAACCATTCGTATTTATTTATTTTGACGGTAGGCTGCCAAATCGGTTATCCCTTTCCAAAACGATATCATTCATACCCTCCTATCGACACATCGGGGGTGGGGGGGGGGGAGGGGAAAGAAGATGATTCTAGAATATCACGTAATCATCGCAACCGAAGGAATAAAAAGGCACGCGCGACCGACGCGCGCTCTCTTCCCGCCGCGCTCATCGTTGGAACTACACCGCCTACGATAATAGTGTCCTAAAGACCTCTTCCCGCCGCGCTCGTCGTTGAAACCACACCGCTTCTCTCCCGACGTATCTCTGGGGCCCCAGAGTGTCTGTCCAGAAGAAGTTCCAGAAGTCGCAGCTATAGTGCCCAACAGCATAGAAGAGACACCCCGGTGAGTGAATATTCCTAATAATATTGCCTGTATTGCCTGCTTGATATAATTGTGTTTTAACCCGCTCCAATTTTGTTTTCTCCTAATCAAGCAGGATTCCTTTTATCGATTTGGCAAATAATAGTTCGTTTTTAGGGAAGAGCGAGTGCATTGTACCACATGCTATAGTCGCCGTTTATATAAGTGTAGAAACATTTTGTAGATACAGTCCACTTAGATTAATAGCTCGCGTAATAGGTTTTAAGGTTCGACCGGGGAATTAGACTTCGGCAACCTTAGGCTCGACGCTCCACCAAGGTTCTTTGTCACATCTGTGCACATCTAAACTATCAGACTCTAATTTTTCTAAATTACGCTTTGTAATATATATTCTCCAGTCTTTCCACCAACTTTAATAAAATCAATAAATCTTTACTTTATTTCACATCCAGATTCTGTAATTTTTATAAATCGAATCACCTGGCTCATTTGTTCCATGTGAATGCAGTCAAACATGATGGTGAAATAGTTGGCCTCCTTGATGTCATTAATAATGGTATTTTGAACTTTGTTTGCCATTATATCCATAATGTCATTTTGTATCGTTTTTAGCAAATGGGATACCCGTCCTTTTTTACGTGATCTAAATGGTATTTGAGAGGAGCATCGTATTTAGTGAGCAGACTTATCAAATTAAGGAAGTTGCCTTGACTAGGTTGAGGAAAACTTTCGGCGAAATCTGTCAGTGTTTCTTTAGAACCTTTAAAAAGAAGACAATTTGTGGCGATGAATATGAATATGTGGAATATGTCTCTACTTTTCTTTCTCAGAGTGAAAATTAATCGCTCTATCTTGCAATCGGTGCCCTGACACAATTTCATTTGCTGTTGACGAGTTTTCCATTTGATAAAATATTTTTTTGCGTTTGTGATACTTCATGCTCAGCTAATCTTTCCGAAGTCTTTTACCAAATAATAAGACTCTCATTACAAAAGGCTGATGTAAAAGTGCTGGCGAATAACTTGCAGGCAGTGCAGTAAAGTGCATTTTTGTTTTCGAATAAACAAGCCAGGACCTTTTAATATTTTTCTTATGATACCATTGTTCCGAACCTTGGTCAAATGGCCGACCGTTACGTTCAATTGACATAAACTCTATGTTATTTGGATGTTCATCATTTAATAATATAGCTTGTTTGCTGAAGAATGATCTTTGTTGATCTGTAATTTTTTGTGGTCCGGGCATGTACCTGGATCAATTACATCGATAATTTTGTCTTTGCTATTTGACTGTAATAATTCACTAGATGCTAGCTGAACGTCATCGTCCGGCTGAAATAATAACGACGACGAAGACTGTTTACTATCTATTGTTCAGTCTAATTAACTCCAAAGTCCAATATACAAGAGTTATTCGGAATACCCGGAATCGTATCAAAAGTATGAATGGAGCTTAAGGAGGAGCCTCCATCGTGAAGCCACTTCATTTGAATTTAAATAATTTATTAATTTTGTGATAATTGATAGAATCAGGCGTTACTTTGCGGAAATCCATTACAACAATTACTAATTGTTATAATTTTATGATAATTCTAATAAATAAGAAAATAAGTATAAAATTAATTTTTAAATAATTGTTAACAGTAATTCTTTATAGAATTAGAATAAATTGCTTAAATCCAAATTCACGCCATTAGATGTTGCGAACAATCAACTGCACTACAGCTGCTGGGAACGCATGTCGGAATAAACCCTTAGGATGTGTTCAAAAACCATCTGGGTGTTTTAAAATCAAGTGAATAATTGGCAGAACAACGTGCGCTGGATACTAGGCGCTTTATGAAGCAAATAAAACTATTTTTTCCAATCATATTATAATTATAGCACCCCCTGAAACTGACGCCCGGGGCGGGTGCCCCGGTTTGCCCCCCCTAGATCCGGGGCTGCCTCCCTTTATAGGAGTGACAGGCGATTACATGAATATATGAAACACTTTTTCTGCTTTAGTTTTATCTTTAGCTTTATTTATTATGTTGTGGTGCGTTAATTATTTATGGTAGTTCCATATGTCACCTTTTTTATAGGATAGGATGACAAACGAGCACACAGTCCACCTGATGGTAAGTAGTTCCTGCGGCCCATAGACATCTATATCTATCCTCGATTACGAATCAAAATGCAGATGCGTTGTCACCCGTGAGGACTAAGATGGAATGCCTCGTTTCCAGTAAAAAGGGTCTCCGGTTCTCTACACTCACCATATGAAACACAGCAGCATCAAGCTACTATTTCACGCTGGTATTCTGTGAGAGCGTGGTGCTTCCCCCGTCGAGCCGACCCATTCATGCTACAACTATACTACTAATATAACTGCAGTATGACTATACCACGTATAGAAGTCACCTTCAGTATACTATCGTCGTTTCTGAATACATCTATGAAAGTATATTATGCCGAAATGCAAACAGGTGAATCATCCGTCAGTTCTTCTGTCATCCGTCAAAATCAAAATTTCAGAAAAGTGATAGTAACGAAATACGAAGTATGGAGCGTAGAAGTAAGGAGTACAGACTGTGTATTAAAAAGTGTCCATAGAAAACCGTTAAATAACGGTAGTGCCAAAATAGCTACGGGCTAAATTTTCAAGAACGTGCCGGAAAATATTAGTAGGATAGACGACTTTGTCGAGGTTATATTTACTATATAAAATTATTTTAGATTTTAGAGCTACTGAGCAGTTTAACAGCACACTTCAAACCGTCGACAACTGCTAAGTTCATTTCATCATATTAGCTACTCCAGCGCTGTTGTGGAGAGTTCTTGAACTGCTATTTACTGCTCACAGATGGCCACTTTTTCAACTATTCTACTATGGGAGTTAGTACTCCTTATTTCTACACTCCATAATCATAGTACGAAGTACCGTAAGCCGATAAGATTATTCTTAAGCTATTGATCAAGATAAAACTGAAACAATATAATTATTAATGAATAAAACAATTTCAATCCATTTTCAATATTACGAATATTGAAAATGGATATGAAATTGTTTTAATTATGGTAATTAATTATCACAATAAAAATTAACAACAATTTTAAATCGTAAATTAAATTGCCGATTGAAGACAATTGCACTTCTGAATTTCGAGTATGATTATTTTCGGCTGATAGACCTTTCGTCGGTTTGTTGATTAGTAATTAAAATTTTCGGGATTGCGTTATTTCTGGTAACTAAACCTTCTAACTATGGAGTGTAGAGGTAAGGAGAACAATCTCTCATAGGACAATAGTTGAAAAAGTGTCCATCTGTAAGCAATAATATAATAATAGAAAGGGGTGACACATTCGCACAAAAGCACTAGCGACATCTGTGGAAAGATATAAGTCCGAACCATCTTCGATCTACTTTAACCAGGTATATATAATGTACTCTGTGACTTTAACTATCATATATCAAGAAGCTAGTTATCTTAGCAAGTCGGAACAGGAACTCAAGAGGGCGCTAGCAGTAACCATAACAATCGCTTCAATTTTGTAATAAAATTTATAAAATAATACGGAAAGTGAGGAAATTATGTACGAGCTTCGAAAATTTTAAAGAGATCTAGATGAACAGAAAACCGCAATAGAAAAAATGGAGAAAAAGTGAGGGAAAAAGTTACGCAAAATATAAAACTGCATATTCTAAAAAATCTAAAATTAGCCGTGATAAAACCTATTTATAAAAAAGGCGATAAAACTGCTGTATCTAATTATCGCCTCATCTCATTGCTGTCTGTAATTTCAAGATTATTTTTGAGAAAATAATTTGTAGTAAATTCATTGAAGTAATATGTACTTACGTACTAGAACAGCTCTTTCAAACAAAACATGTACGCTACTCTGTGTTCGCGAGGTTGGTTTTTTTATCATAGAATAAACATAGGTAGAATGATCAGTAGGTAATAGTGGATTGTATTGTTAAATAGGTAAATTATATCGAGAACAATTTTCAAAATTTGTCATTTATTTTGTATATTATATTTGCTTATTTAATATTATATTACATAATATTATATCACAATTACATTTTAATGATATTTTTATCTGAATATTTTAAAAGGTATCTATGTCAAATATAAAAAACATTTCGCGAGGTTGGTTTTTTTATCATAGAATAAACATAGGTAGAGGTAGGTATTGTTGTTAGGTAATTAGAACATTTTGTATTTTTTTGTATATTTATTGTTTATCATAATATTATATCCAATTACTTTTAATGATATTTTTTGAATATTTTAAAAGGTATCTATGTCAATTCATAACAAAACTTATTAATATAAAATTTAAATTACAAATATATTTATTTAAATTAGAATAAGAGTCGTTCATAAATGCTGGGCACGCGAGAGTTAAAAATGGACGAATTTATTCCACTTTGACTTAATATAAAAGAATAACGAGCAGATTTAAATATAAAAAATTGGCCGAATTATGATAACTCATATATGTTTCTACAAAAAAAAATTGTGTATAATAATATATTCGTCCTATACTTAAGTACCCACAGAAATGTCGCATCTGAACAAATTAATTCCATAATCTATATTACATGACACAAGATGGCGTCTTAGGAATAACTTGTTTTATCATTAATTTATAATACTTTTTTATTCATTAAGTATCTTATTAACCGATGAAAAGTAATACCTTGGTTATTACTGACATTTCTTGAATTATTTGCGCAATATCTAAGTATACACGACGGCATATTTTTATCAAGAGATTTTTTTAAATCAACACAACACGTGACAACCCTACAAGCGCCTAGCGAGTGACTGATTAAAGTGCGGTGCATGCACTGCAGTTGAGTGGAACAGAGTAGCTGAATGCAGTGTCGCCTCTAGTACGTAGTACATAATAGCTCAATGAGTAAATTATATAATTTTTTTGAAAAATACAGCATTTTTAATAAATATCAGCATGGTTTCCGTAAAGATCATTCTACTACGTCCGCTGTATTTGACTGCATCTTAGAAATTCAGAATGCTGTAAATGAAGGAAGATGTGCTATAGCTATTTTTTGGACATGTCCAAAGCATACGATCGCGTTTTGCATGGACCGTTGCTAGAAAAGCTATATTCGCTAGGTATACGAGGGAAACCGCACGAATGGCTCTCTTCTTATCTTGCGAATAGAAAACAGTACGTGCAGGTATCACATTTAAATGAATATCGAAATTGAACTGATAAATGACATAAATTCGTCCACCGCAATAGTAACAGGTTCTATACCGCAGGGTAGTGTCCTAGGATGCTTGTTGTTTTCTATTTATATCAACGAACTTCCTTCAGTAGCACCACATAGAGTCGTTTTGTTTGCAGATGACGCGACAGTTATAATTACTTGTAAACAAAAAAAATCTAAGTAGTTTGCAGGAAAAAATAACCCAATGCCTTAGCAAAATTGTGAATGAATTAGAGGTTTTAGGCTTATTACTAAATTTTGAAAAGACCAAAATAATGCATTTTTGTCCATATCAATGATCAGAAGTTCCACTTGCTATATCTTACGAAGGTAAATATTGAGGATGTTCGCACATTTTCATTCCTCGGGATAACAATAGACTCAACTTTTTCATGGAAAAGTCGTGTAGAAAGAGTTGTGAGTAAGTTGAGCAGTTTTTGCTTTGCCTTGCGTGAGCTACGTAAGGATACTAACGAGCAGTGCGCACTTACTGCGTACCACAGCCACGCAGCTGCCTGGATAAGATACGGCATCATATTCTGGGGAAACTCTACCGAGGTACACGCGGTATCCATGCTCCAGCCACACGCCTAAATATTTAACACTATCGACTCAATCAATACATTCGTTGTTGGTGTTTAAAGTAATATTACTACTGTTAGAGTTTCTCGAGTGTCCTCTTGTAAATACGCAAACTTTGGTTTTTCTGTGAGAGATGTTTAAACCGATATCTGCTATCATAGAGTTTAAAGCAACTAGAGCATCTTGAATAACACCAACTGCATCCATTATATTTTTACTGCTAGTATAAAGTACAAAATCATCAGTGTATTAAGACATAAATACTTGATTAAGATTTTAACAGATGTTGATAGTTGCTGCGTTAAATATTAATGGAGATAAGGGGTCATCTTGTGCTATACCGGTTCCTGTAAATCTGCTTACACACTCTTCATTGCTTAGTTCGATAAATAACCTTCGTGAGTGCAAATACCGGTAGAGGTAATTACATATTACGGTGCCCACTCCTAAATTATCTAGCGCACCTAAAAGACTTATAATATTGACATTGTTGTATGCGCCGTCGATATCAACAAAACACCCTACAGTAGCGTCTCCGTTACCAAAACACTCTGTATTCGTGACACTAACGTAGTCTTGTCCAAGCAAGATCGCGATCTTGTAAAGCCTACTGTTTCATCTGGTAAGCAATTATTTTTTCAAGATACCATTACAATCTGCGCGTAATAATTGTATGAAAAATCTTGCATGGATAAGACAGAAGGGCTATAGGCCTAATACCTGAATTTGACATATTTTTAATTTTCGGTTTCGGTATAGGCATTATTTTTACATTTCTCCATTGTCTTGGTACAAAGCTTGAAAGCAAGAATCTGTTGTATAAAAATACGAAAACAATTTTAGCAGCGTTTGGAAGGTTCTTGATCGTAGAGTACGAAATGTCGTCTGCGCCAGGTGCTGTATCGGACTGTTTAATTGTGTTTGCGATTTCATGTACCGAGACAGGCAAAGATAGATGTACGTTCTCGCTAGTAAACACAGGAGCCGGTGGATCTGCATAATCAGGTGCTAAACTACACAGTAAGGAATCAGCGGACTCGCGGATAATATTACTTTTCTCTGTCCTGCACCCCTTCAGCCACTTCATTTTAGCCCACATTTCACTTGAAGTTGACACACTGCCAATGCTGTCACAAAAACCTTGCCATGACCTATTTTTACTACTTCGAATATTTTTTGTACCAACCTGACTTTGTTTTGTAATGCTTCTAAATTTACTGGTGTAGGGTTTCTCCTAAAAACAGCAAGTGCCCGACGTCGTTCCGCTACAGCTTTTGAGATATCCGGATTCCAATATGGTCTAGGAGTGAACTTTTGTTGGTGAAGAGGGTTTTCACATATTTTTATTAACGAGATACACTTATCAGCTACCTCGTTAATAATATCGATGAGAGCGTCGTACGCAGACTGGTGATCATCTGGTAATATAAAGCCTTTAAGCTTGCTCTCTATACGTGACTTATACTGCAACCAGTCAGCCTTTTTAAAATTGCGTTTTCTTTTGTAGATATTGGAAGTGCCAATATTAGTTTTAATCTTAATCATTAAATGGTCACTTCCCAAGTTTTCATTTAGTACTATCCAGTCAAACTTCAAAGCTATATCCAGAGAAGCTAGCGATAGGTCAGGGGCAGATTTTTGTACTGTGCCGTTAACCAGTTTAATTCTAGTATGTGAGCAGTCATTCAGTGAAACAAAATTGTTGTCTAAAATGGAATCCAAAATTTGATCACCTCGTGAGTCCGTTCTAGTTGACCAGTTGGTGTGGTGGCCATTAAGATCTCCTGCAATTATTGTCTTTCGTCTGGCAATATTGAAGATTTGGTCCCAGTCTGTCAAAGTGGTATGAGCGGATGGTGGGCAGTATGAGGAGTATACATTTTCTATATGTCTGAAATTTAAAATTGTATTATGAAGGAACTCAATTTGTGAATTTAGCAGTTCAGCATTATGTTTTTGTGCCTTAATTGACCTGTGAGTCAGTATAGCTACACCTCCAAATCCGTCAGCGCGATCCCTTCTAAAGACGTTATAGTGGCTAATGTGAAAGTTACTACCCGGGTCTAACCAAGTTTCGCTTATAATAGCAATGTGTATTTTTTCTTGATTTAATAGAACTTCTAACTCTGTACGTTTAGGTCGAATGCTTTGCGCATTCCATTGTAGCACATTTACATAGGTTTGTGAGTTGTTCTTATCACAGCGCTGACCCGCCGCGTTCATCGTTGCTCCGTCGCGTTCAGCGCTGTTCTGCACTTTAAGCGTTCAGCGCTGTACGCGGACTGTCCTCCACGACAATGGTTGATATATTTGATTAGTAATCGTTTCGCATACAATCATCTAAAGAATGAGTAAACCGAAACTATTTTGTGTATTGCTTTTGTAACCCTGGTCGCAATAGCTCTTCAATTTCGTTAAAATTTTAAGTATTCATCCGAAAATGCTCTTTAAATTTAATATTGTTTTCTTTTAGTTCCTATATCAATAACACGTATTCTCTAACTAAATTTCTGTTTCCCTAAAGAGGGTCGACCCACTGTCGTTTGCGTTTGCGTTTATTACGTTTCAGTTTTTCTTTTTCTTCTGAAAGAAGCATAACGATAATAATATCACACTTGAATCTGTCCATGATGAGTATTATCAAATACTAAATGAAAGTAGTTCACCGTGAGCATATAATCGCTTCTCAGTCATCCAGTGCTTTATGCTGCAGATAGAAGCGTTTTACCGGATGATAGAAGCGGAACTGTATAAGTGTATCTAAATTAACTAGCGAAACGCGAATGGAGCTGAATAAATGTAGTTACTCCCTAAGTTTAATGCTTACATATTATGTCATTAGTTCCACATGTCTTCCTAAATTCAATGAACAATATCCAAAAAATCTAATAATTAAATCTAATAATAAAATAAATAACAAAATATTATACATGGCAGTCGGCAGTCAACGTTAACGGGCATGCTTTTTCATCAGTTGGATCTTAAAGTTTATGTCCCAGCTCTGATGGTGCGTAAGCTTGATGCACCGAGATATCTAATGTCATCAGGTTCATAACAAAGCCTGTGAGAAATGCAATTAATAAATTATTCACACTCCTATATTAAAATTATTCAAAAATAGTAGTCATATCAACTCAATTTAAAAGGCTAGTAGAGCCATGCTGTAGTTATATTAGTAGTATAACTGTAGCACGAATGGGTCAACTCGACCGGGGAAGGCCACGCTCTCACAGAATACCAGCGTAAAATAGTAGCTTAATGCTGCTGTGTTTCGTGTTGTGAGTGTAGAGAACCGGAGACGCTCTTTACTGGAAATGAGGCATTCCATCTTAGTCCTCACGGGTGACAATGCATCTGCATTTTGATCTGTAATCGAGGATAGATGTATGTCTATGGGCCGCAGCAACCACTTACCATCAGGTGGACTGCGTGCTCTTTTGTCACCCTATAAATATTTATTGTAAACTGTTTTTTTTAATGACCCATTGGGTTTCTTTCTGGTTTCTTCTGGTTCCCAGGACAGAGGTGTTTTCCGAAGTACAAGCGTCGCACCGAAGCCTAAATCGCGTTCTGAAGTTCTGAAGTTAATGTCTTCTTTAATATAGAACAGCTCCGAAATAACACAAGGAACCTGGGCCGCTTCCCGGACTGCACACATTGAACAGTGGGTGATTTCCCCTTTTCCACGGCTATAATGTTATAATGTGGTTTATAGACACTGACCTCTATATATATAAGGACGCTAGACTGGCTATACCATACAAAATATCTGTGCCAATTTGCCGTTCTGGGAACTAAAATTGACATAATATGTCAAAATTCCGTTGTCTTATTTAAAACTTATCGCTGTATTTTGAACTTTTAAACTAAAAATCGAATGTATTTTATGTGGTTTGATTGTGTATAACTTTAATTATATAATAAAGAGTATAATAATAATCAAGAGAGTGTGCGTAATCTGTAAAACTCGTTACCAATAGGATAGTGGTATAACATTCCACAAGTAAGTGAATTTGCAACTAATATTTAGCAAATTAAAACTAATTGATAGAGTAGGAACTTAAAGATATGTTACTATTCTTAATATTATAATTACCAACATGTTTGGCTTTATTATTATATATATTAGTAATATCATAATCACAATAATATAACAGAAACTATTAGGCAAAAAGTTAAAGCTTATTCATTAGTGGACATATATAGACATCAAGTTCTTTAAAAAGCCATTCGTGAGATACACTGTCGAAGGCTTTTTGATAGTCGATCTACGCCATACTCAGGTTTTTTGAGCTTGATGTGCATCCTTCAATATGGCCTTATTAACCATTAGATGGTCTTTACATCCCCTGGCACCACGGCGACATCCCCTTTGCTCTACAGCCATTATGTTATTCTAATCGCAATGGCTATACAATACGTTGGCTAATATGGAAGTAAGTAATTTGTACATACTAGGTAAACATGCTATTGGACTCCAGTTCTTTGAGTTTTCGGTGTTTTCATTTTTGGGTATTAATATAACTTGTCCTGTAACGAACCATTCTTCCATTATTTCTGTACCTTAAACTATCTTAGTGAATAATGAAGCTATGTATTTATGAACACTGGTTAGGTATTTTAAATAATAATTTTGTATTTTATCCATTCCAGGTGATTTCCAATTTAAAAGTTTTCTGATAGCAAATTTAACTTGGTCCTCTGTTATCTCTTGTGTATCTTCTCTGTGTATTTCACTTGACAGCATTTCTACTTCTTTTATCCAATTAGAATCCAAATTGTACTGCATTCGGTTTGATAAAATTGAGTTCCAAAATACTTCCACTTATTCTTTACTCGGTATTTTGATGTCTTTGTTGTTATTGCATCCTAAACTTCTGTACAGTCTATGCTCGTTTTCATTAAATAATCTATTCTGAGCTTTTCTAGTGTTAATGTCTTCGTATCTCTTTATTCTACCAGCTTAAGCTTTAACTTTTTGCCTAATTCTAATGTTATATCATTGTGATCATTATCATTCCGAATGCTGTATTTGGTTTATAATTTTTCCTTTATTTTCATCATCCTGCGCGTTTTGAATCCCTTTACAATTTCTATTAATTGTCCTAGTTCCTTTCTAAATTTATCTATTTTAGTTTGTATTCTTTTTTTCCATGGTGGATCACATTTTGGTTTTATAATATTATTAGTGGTATAAGGTTTTTGATTGTTGTTTAATATAAGAGTTTTAGCCGCGGCGTATATTATATTATTTATCTCGCGCAAACTATTATAAGTAATTAAAAGATTAGGTAAATACTTATTTAATGTGTGTGGATTTTCTAAGAAACGCCTATTGATTTTAGCTTAGGTAGAAATACTCGATCTTCAAGTCTGGTTTCATTAGTTTCCGCTATTATTTGAAGTAAATGCAAGATTAATGGATCTTGATCATCATTTACCACTATATTATTTGTCATCTGTTCTATTGTTTCAGCTTCTTCAATTGTGTGTTGCGTATGTTGTAAATTTTGTTCCATAATGTGTGTGAGTGTAGGTTGTGTATCCTTTACTCCAATGTCGTTTGAATTTGGGTTATCTACAGGTGTGATACCTTCTGCTTCTTTTTGTATTCTGTTTAGTAATTCTTGTGATAGTACATTTTGCTTAATGAACTTTCGTGCTTGATTTGCTAGTGTTTCTGTTAAACTTATGAATTTTAGGGTTATTCGAGTTTCTTTATGTGAAAAGTTTCTGTAACCTGCCTATGTATCCTGGTCCAATAGATCTTGCTTTAAAGTAACAAAACATTAATTCTTGAAGTTCTTCTGTTGACCACTTTCTTCTTCTATCATCATTTTCTGTATTATTTGTGGTCATTGAAGATGAACCGGCAGAGTTTGTAGGTAAATCCGTACTCTGCAAAGCATCACCCATACCCATCCCTTCCCGTTGATCGGCTGTAATATTTTCGGGTTCCCCAACTCTCGCATGCTTAGCAGAGAGCCACTGACGGCTCGTACGCTGTCACGTCCAGCGTCAGCTCTAGACGTGCCCCAACGCTCACCCTCGGGTAGCGGCCCCATAATAGTACTACGTAATTGTCTCTCCATCATTGAAGGTACCTAGAGCTCCGTTGGTATTTGGTTAAGTTAATTAAAAGTAATGATGGTCATGCGCGGACGTGGAGTTAGATTTGCGAGGGCCCTATTTTATTGTTATTGATATTCTAAATTTATTTTATTATTTTACTATCTTAAAACTATCATAAATCAATTTTAATATTACCTTAATTTTTAGGTATTTGTATTTTGTTTTCAGGCATTATTTTAGTCTTTTACCTCAATCGGTTATATTTTTTTCTCATAACTTTACTTTCAAAAAGTTTTTCATCTAGTAATAACCAGTATTTTTACCTTCAGGTCACTCCATAAAGTCCAAGACGTATAAGTATATTTGTATATAAATCCTACGTACTTAGCTAAACAATATTATATTGTATTGAAAATCTGTGATTATATAAATAATGATAATATCTTACCTTGGTCAATTATGTTTCAAATTTGATTTTAGAATATTTCCTATTTCTACAGGCGCTGTAAACATACGATACGGTAACCAACTCACGACATCGGCTGAGCCCGGAGTGAGTCAAAGTGTATCTGTATTTAGTAAAATATAGTATTACGAGGCTGCTCAAACACCGGAAATTTCGAATTCCTCAGCCGAAAAAAATTATAATCTAAACAAAATTAAACAGCCATTCACATACTATGGTTTCCCACATAACAGATGAAGAGATTAAAAAATAGATTGAGTTGAAGAATGATATTTTCAAAAGTTATTAATAAAATACATAGTTATATAAATAAATAGTTATTAAAAAAATTATAATCAAAACAAAATTAAACAGCCATTCACATACTATGGCTTCCCACATAACAGATGAAGAGATTGAAAAATAGATTGAGTTGAACATTGATATTTTCAAAAGTTATTGTGTTTACTCCTCCATGCGGACTTGACGAATCTACACCAAAAGTCACTAAAACCACATATCTAAAAATAGCAATTAATCGATTTAAAAAAACTAAGTTCAGCACTCATAATATATCTTTCTGACAATATGTTTCTACATCGTTTGTATGTTCAATATTAATAATGTTTTAATATATAAACGTTGGATTTTTGATTTTAGGCGCTAGTAGTGTGCGCTTTGCGCTTAAGGCATGCAAAAAGAAGAAGTGCGCTTAACAAGAAAAATTAGAATAATAATTTTTTACGTTACTTCCATTTAATAAAGTTAGCTGCGATTGAGAGTTATTTTTTCGGTTGGGCGTAATTTTTAACCTACTTCAAAAAAGGAGTAGGTTAACAATTTGCATGATTTTTTAATGTACACAATATGTTCGGGTATATTTTGTCATATGGGGATGAGTCGCTCGCGTCCGTAGGCTTCGACCACCAAACCTTAGGCCCACCCAACACGTGGTGCTAAACGAGCGACAAAGCCGAAAAAAAATAGACTAGGCTTCCCGCCGTGTGGTAGCGGCGTAAAATCTAGCACCACCCCTTGTTCGCACCATGAGTCAGGAGATAAAAGAAATGGCCCCGAGTTTCCGGCGCCCCTTTAATGGGGCAGGGGTGCGAAGAATCTCCGGGAGAAAAACCGGCGACGAGGTTCGCCACCCGTCACGTTCTGTCTCCCGGAGGGGCGAAAAGTAGATTGCGGAAGCCCGTCTGGCTACGCTGAATGTATGTGGAGCAATGAATGATAAGATGGATGAAGTATGCGAAATGATGAATGACAGAGGAATAGATGTGTTATGTGTAAATGAGACGAAACGAAAGGGAAAGGATGCCACTGCATATGGCACGTATACCGCGTATTGGTCTGGTGTAGACGAGACCGAACGGGCATGCCAGGGAGTCGGTTTCATCCTTTCAGAAAGAATGGGTCAATGTGTGAAAGAGTATGAATGTGTAAGCCCGAGGCTGCTATGGATACGAATGAAAGTGGGCTTAAAGAAGCTGTTCTTGCTAGGGGTATACGCCCCAGACATGTCTAAGCCCACTTACATCCGAGAGCAGTTTTGGGACATGGTAAGGATGGTGTTTACAAAATGTAAGGAAAATGAAAATATTATTATGTTAGGAGACTTTAATGGAAGGGTTGGGGTGAAGAGGTCTGGTTATGAAAGGATATTGGGAACGTTTGGTGATGAAAGTATAAATGAGAATGGTGAAGACCTTCTCACTGTATGTGTTGAAAAGAATCTCTTTGTGACGAATACTTTTTTCGTCATAAGAAGATTCACATGTATACATGGGAAAGAGGTGATGATAGAAGCATGATAAATTTCGTAATTGTGGATGAAAAAATGAGGAGCGCATTCGTAGATTCAAGGGTTTACCGGGGGTCCAACGTAGGGACGGATCATTACTTGGTCTTATGTCGAATTAATGGTCTTTTCAAGCGTTGGCGGCATCGAACATCTGTGTCTACCACTGCGTTACAGCGTATAAGAATAGAGAAGTTACAAGATGAAGATGTGAAAGAGAAGTATAAATGTAGACTGAGAGAAAATATTAGGTGTTTGAATGAGTTTTGTATGAATGATTTAGACTTGAATACTGTGTGGGATAATATTAAGAAAGGTTTGGTGGATGCAGCCACCGAAGTATGTGGTGTAAGAGAACAAATGAAAGGAAAAGGAATACGTTGTGGTGGGATGATGAGGTGCGGGTGGAAATTGAATCAAAGAAGAAAGCATGGTTAGATTTACTAGCAACTAAAACTGGTAATTCTGGTGGTATGAATGATGAGATTGAAAGAAAAAAGGCAGAATTTAGACGTCTAAATAAGAGAGTAAAAGAAGTAGTTGAAAGGAAAAAGAAAAAAAGAACGGATAAGAATGATAGAAGGATATCTGATAATTTCCAGGCTAATATAAAAATGTTCTGGAAACTCGTAAGGACTGCCAGGGGAAATACAAAACAGCATATAATTAATGCTATAAGAGACGAGAATGGATGTATTCTGAATGATGAAGTTTCGAATTTAAACAGATGGAAGGAATACTTTGAAAGCGTGTTTATGAGTGAAGAGTCGTCTGAATTAAATGAACAAGAAATTCCGAAAGAAGTGGAAAGGGGTATGGAGATAAGTGTAGATGAAATAATGAAAGCAATGAAAAGCATGAAAGCAGGTAAGGCAGCTGGATATAATAGAGTATCACTCGAGATGCTAAGAGCTGGAGAGGGAGTGGTGGCAGGCCTGCTGTACACCTTGTTTAATTTATGTTGGGAATTAAAACGGGTACCGGATGACTGGTGTAAAGCAGTTATAGTACCAATATATAAAGGAAAAGGGTCACAGCAGGACTGCAAAAACTACCGTGGTATCAGCTTGTTTAGTATTGTGGGTAAACTGTATGCTAAGGTGTTAATTGAAAAAGTTATGAAACAAACTGATGGAAAAATTTGGGATGTGCAAGCAGGTTTTAGGAAGGGAATGGGGTGTACAGATCAAGTCTTTTCCATGCGCATGATTGCGGAGAAGTTTTTGGCTAAAAACCAGAAAGTTTTTTGTGCGTTCATGGACTTGGAAAAGGCTTATGACAGAGTGGACTGGAATGTGTTATGGCAAACACTGAACTCATATGGGTTGAGCGCTGGTTTGATACAGGCATTGAGGTCTCTTTATAGGGATTCTAGTGCTTGTGTCAGGATCAATGGGGTCTACTCGGACTGGTTTGGCATCCGAAAGGGTGTCAGACAGGGCTGTGTGGCTTCCCCTTGGCTGTTCAACCTATTTATGGACAGGTGTTTGCAAACTTTGAAAGATGAAGAATGTGGGTTAAGAATGGGCGAGTTAACCGTCAAATGCCTTTTGTATGCCGATGATCAAGTCATATTTGCGTCATCGGCGGCTGAGTTGCAAATGATGGTTACATTAATGAACTGGGCATTAAAAGAAAGGGGAATGAAAGTGAACGCAAGTAAGACGAAAGTGATGGTTTTTGAAAGAGAGGAAAGCAAAACGGTATGTGAAATAAGAATAGAAGGAGAGTTAATTGAGCAAGTGGATGAGTTTGTGTATTTGGGATGTGTATTTAGCAGGGATGGTAGATATGATAAGGATATAGAACGACGAGTAAATGCAGGGAATAGAGTGAATGGGGCACTACACTCTATTGTGAAGAACCAGAATGTATCAAAAAAGGCACGTATGGTAATTCATAATGCTGTGTTAGTCCCTACTTTAATGTATGGTAGTGAAAGCTGGGTATGGCAGAAGAAGCACGAAAGTAGAATAAATGCTGTAGAAATGCGGTCTTTAAGGAGTATGCTAGGGTTGAATCTGAATGACAGGATGAGAAATTGCATGATAAGAGATAAATGTGGTATGCAAGATGATGTTGTGACCAGGATTAAGAAAGGAATGCTTCGGTGGTTTGGTCATGTAGAAAGAATGAATGAGGAAAGAGTGACAAAACAAATTTATATGGCAGATGTGAACGGCAGAGTCGGGAAGGGACGCCCTAGAAAAAAGTTTATCGACCAAATTGGCGATATTTTGAAAATGGGCCACGTTAAAAGTACCCTTAACCGACGAGCATGTATGCGTAGATATATGGATGTAAAGGAGGCGAAAGAGGTATGTCAGGATCGTGTCAAATGGAAGTCCGTGGTCTCTGCCTACCCCTCTGGGTGACAGGCGTGAGTGTTTATGCGTATTTATTATTTTGTCATATATAGATGGATATGCAAAATTTTTTGTTAGAAATTGTTCCATTTAACATCACACAACTTAACATCACGTCGGTACCTTCTAAAAGGTACACGTATATCCTCATTTCTGTCAAAGTTATTATATTGAAGTCGGTTGTACAAAACTTTTAATTTTACCACTTGTTGTTTTTAATGAGGACTAAACAAATGATAGTTTGACTAATTATGTGAGTATGAAATAAAAAAATGTTTGTTATCTTAAAATATCACATTGTTAAAAGTACTTTGCCCCCTTGTTTTTAATATTTCATTTTAAATTTAAATTTTAAATTTTAAACAGAAGAAGATAGAGATATGCCATCGCGGCGTTTTCTCTAGTAAAATTTTATAGTAGATAATTTTGATAAGATAACCCCAACGTCAACATCATCATCATTCCCCTTCAAGTCCACTGCTGAGCGTAAGCCATGAAAATTGATTTATTGGCGACTTGGTTACAAAATATAATTTTTTTATACTTATATAAAAGCTTAATTGGGATATATTTTATACATAAACCTTAGGTGATTTTTATATTATATAAAATGACGGTGAAAATCGCATGTAAAATCCGTTGCGTGGTTTAGGAGGAGTTAGTGAATAAACAGAATAGAAGAGATAGATATAAATAAAGTTTCTATATAAGCGTCACCGCAATAATAACATCCTCTCGTAGGACTTCTCTGTGGAATTGTTTATCATCGACGATTTTTTCGGACCTTCAAAAAACGAGCTTACCCCCTTTTTAAAGGCCTGAAACGCACCTGCAATCTCCCTGGTGTTGCAGTTGTTCGTGAGCTGTGGTCGACACTATCAGGTGAGCTGCACGCACGTTTGCCCCCTTTCCTACAAAAAAATCTTAGGCGCTTAGAAATTCAAAAATAACAATTAAAAAATACATAACAAATGAATGTGTTCTATGAAGCACTCAAGCAGTAGATCACGCGTATAATTGCTAAAGTTGTATTATTGAAGTGTTTCTGTGCTCAATGCTTCCGAGAAAAGTCCTGCGGTGGCGGCAATGATAGGAAAAGTTGGCGCGAAATAAGCAATCGCTCGGGCGGTATGACATGTGGCCAACTCGGGAAAAACTCGACTCGAATTAACTCGATTTGAAATTTTCGTAACTCGAACTTAACTCGACCTACATAATGATTTCATATATTTACGCAAATATTACACATTAAACGACACTGACAAGGAATTTTATTGAGTTTAATTAGAATTTTTAATTCCAGCCGTTTCGTGTGCTTTACAACACTGCAAGATTTCAAGAAACTGTAAGTTCGTTATGCGTAGATCGGATCAAAAATTAATATTCAAAAGCTGAAGTTATTCCGTGCCAACAATGACATCGGGACATCAAACACCTGAGTCCTTCCCGAGTTCAGTTTCTTTATTTATCTGAACTGACCATGGGTACTGTAAAGCCGGGCGCTTCTTTCGTAACTTCATGAATTAATTTTTTAACGTGTCAAACACTTAATTTAGCAAAAAAAAAATCCGAAATTATTATCATTGAATTAACTCCGGTTATACAACTCGAATTGATAAGGCGAAGGCGAGTTAATTGTTCATTACGAATTATTTATATATTTGTTCTTTTATCCAACTTTGTTTAGGGATGATTGTCAATACTAAACTAAGTAATTAGGATTTAATTGAAAAGGTATTTATACTATCTTTCATATCATATTAACCGTTTGATTCAATGATCGTTTTTCGTTCAATCCGCGAAGATTTTGGCAGCAGGGCAGTGCCTCTTTGGAATGAAGTGCAATATTTGATAGATTTTAGAGGTGGAATAAATAAGAAATATTAGTTGTATTTTATTTTTAACTGTAAAAAATGGACAAACCAAACTACTACGATATTCTTTAAGGTAAAATAATTAAAAAGAGTAAAAATGCGCCAAAAAATAAAGAGTACCTAACTAACGCATTGTTTTGTATATATTTATTTCTTTTATAGAATAAGGGTAACAAACGAGCGCACAGTCCATGTGATGACGTGGGGGCTGTGCCATGACATCTACATTCATCCTCGATTAAGAATCAAAACGCAGATGCGTTGTCACCCCTGAGTACTAAGATTGAATGCCTCGTTTCAAGTAAAAAAGGGCCCCCGGATCTCTACACTTACCATACGAAACACAACGTAGCGTTAAGCTGTTATTTTACGCTGATATTCTGTGAGAGCGTGATCCTTCCCCGGTCGAGACGACTCATTCGTGCTACAACCATATTATAGCTGCAGCGTGGCTCTACCACGTATTATATAGTACCTATAGAAAGAAATAGAGAAACTTTTATTTAAAACACAATTTTTCACTAAAAGTGACAATTTGTAACAATTATCTTCACCTCAGATCCGGCTAGCGACATCTGGAGAGCTGTAAAGTGTTAGCCCTCATTACCGCCAGGCCCTACTCGAGTTGGTGAGAATAACTAGAGCTAACTGTAGGTAAACGCAACTTCGAAGAGCCAAGCAGTCCTTTCGAGTAGCTCTTCGAGTTGTTCCGAGCTCTCGTAGTGCAATAGTTTAGTAACATGCCGCTTTGAATTTACTGCCTTAGCCTTAACAAATCTTTTTGTGCATTTCTCTATATCTTGGACAGAAACACGCCGTTTTGACAAATTTATATAATAGACTAGTTGCTAGGCAGACGTTGTTCTGCCCTTTTCGACGACCCTTTGCCATGTCCTATTAAAAATCCTTAAATTCGCAAAAAAAATTGTGGGTCACTCATGGGCAAAAAAACTATCCAATCTCTCAAGTTGGGCCAAACTGCACACGGTGTGCAAATTTGATTAAAATCGGTTAAGTAGTTTAGGAGTCCATCGCGGACAAATCGTGTAACAGTTATTAAAAAAAAGTTAAAGGATGACCACAAACTCGAAATGTTATGTGTTCAGATCCGCTATTCATCTGCTGCTGTGCACTACTCACACAACACACAAACACAACATGCAAGCATTTAAAGCATTTTTTACAGAATAAGGGTGACAAACAAATCAAAACGCAGATGCGTTGCTATCCCTGAGGACTAAGATGGATGGATTGTATCGTTTCTAGTAAAAAAGGTCTCCGCTTGAGCTGCTATTTTGTGAGATACCCCGTCCCACCTCGGTGGAGCCGACCCATGAGTGCTATAACCATAATATAGCAGTAGCATGACTCTACTATGTAAAAGCTTACTTTAAATGGTTAGCGGGAGTATATAGTAATTTCAATAGCATTATCACTTAGTATTAGTTTTTTAGGGTTAAGTTCTATCTTTTTCTTAGAGTTAACTCGAGTAACCTTTAGTAAGTGCAACTCGAGTTAAATCAAGTTGAAAAGTCGATTTGGCCCATCACTACGGGCGGCCAGTGTGTCGAGGAGACGCGCCGCGATGCACGCGCCGTCGGTTGCGTCCGCCCGCCCTCGGCGACTCTCCCTCATCAAGGAGGTTCGAGTATTTCTCTACTTATCGCAACTTTATTTCACTTGCTTTTAAGCAGCACACAACCGAGCTCATTATACATTTAAATCATTTCCAAACACATCGTTCACTTGTGTTGATATTCTCAAAAAGTTTCATGCAAGATATTTTGTAAGTTTTAAGTTGGGCTATGTTTAAATTGTAAGTGAGACCAACTTTATATTGCGTTACGTATTAAACACGTATTTTTGAAAGTAAGTAAAATCTAAGTTTTCGTTTATATTAATCAGATATTATAGCATATAGAAACTCACCGATTTATCCGAATTTTACCCACGTATCACGTTGAGATGCATCGCACCGGTAACGACTCCAGGCCATCTGGACGGCAGCCGGTGTGACTCACTACCACTTCTCGCTTTACAAGAACATATATAAAAACGCACTTTATGTTCTCCCGCTGCCAATTTCCTGCGTAATTACCGGCACATCACGGCTCTGAAGGGTGAGTAAACTACATCGCGCTACGTGTTTGTGTCTTAAAGTCATTTATAGCCGTTGACAAAGCTCTGTGGTGATGGTGTGTACGTTGTTTGAGTTAACAGTTCTGTTGACGGAAATAACGAACCAAAAAATGACTTTTATCAAAAAAAATATATTTTTCAATCTGTTGTCGGCGCTAAGATATATTGTTAAGAAGAATTAACGTCTCGATTTAAAATTAACTTTTTAACATTTTGAGTGGTTCAAGGAATATCAAAATCTCACTATAGTATTGTCTAAAATTGTTACATCAAAAACTTTATCCCTTATATCGTCACCCTTAGGGGCGAAATTTTTCTCCAAATTTATATGGGAGCACCCCTAAAGTTTACCCTAAAGTAACCTTTTAAAAAAATCATCATTTTTATAAGTGGTAGGCTCGACCGCGGAAGGACCACGCTCTCACAGAATACCAGCGTAAAATAGCAGCTTAATACTGCTGTGTTTTGTATGGTGAGTGTAGAGATCCGGAGGCCCTTTTTTACTGGAAACGAGGCATTCCGTCTTAGTCCTCAGGGGTGACAACGCATCTGCGTTTTGATTCTTAATCGAAGATAAATGTGGATGTATGTCTGTCTCGTCCATGCTCGTCCATAGCTGTCGTCATGATGTCTCGTTCATAGCATCCACGTACCATCAGGTGGACTGTATGCTTGTTTGTCAGCCTTATTCTATAAAAAAATAAAGCACATTTCCGTCCACAATTGACGGATAAATTGGTGAACATAAATAAAAAAACACATACAATCGAACATAGAACCTTCTCCTTTTTTGAAGTAGGTTAAAAAAGAGCTTACATTTGGAAAATAATACAATGGTGTACACTAGTGGTGCAATGTAAGCGTCGTACCAAAAGCAGAAGCAAAAAGTACACAGTTGTAAAAAGTAATTTAGCGGATCCGGAAACTGAGCAGATGCTGCTGAAAAAATACTGTTATGTAAGAAAATAACTTTATAAGCGGAATTTTATTTATAAATCTAGTGGTAACCGTGGCTTTGCCCGCGTTGAGTTTGAGTTTAGAACACAAGTACAAGTAAATATTTCAACGTGTGTTGTATTTTACTACGTTTTTATTATTAACTCGCTATCGTGTATACATCTGTTCGGGTGGGATATAGGAATTGATTTTAAACTAACTTTCCGAAGAGCTGGTGGCCTAAAATTTTGAACATAGCTCAGAACCCTACTACAGTGTGCGGTTATGAAAAAGTACGTGGTATATTTAAAAGTTTTTAATTGATAATTTTAAAAACAATTGTTTAGGTGGAAATCCAACAAATGAACTTATGAAAAAAATTTAATAAATACATAAACAGGTGAACAGTTCGAAACTGTTTGGTAGTTTTGATTGAAAACAAACTAAATATTAGTAATAAGAATTCTTTTATTGGCAAGTTCGGCAATAAAATCTCTCCTTAATCATCATCAGCCAGCTTCAACGGAGGCTAGCTATCTGTACAGGACAGGATTATAATGCACAAGTGTATGTGCAACATGCACAGGTATACTCTCCATTCCCACACTCTGTCCGATGGAACGGTAAACCGATACGACCGGAGAGAAATCAGGCGCAGGACCAATGGCTATATGTGATTTCGAGGCACGGGAGTGAAACATTGCCAATTTCTTTGATTCCGGGTTACTGAGAATTTCTCGACAGTAAAATTCGATAACTGTTGTTTTGTCCGATCCAGAAATCGTACCCGGGATTTCATGATTAGCGAAACTAACGAGGCAATCACTCACTAAGTATAAAATTAAGTAAGCGTTTTACTTTTCGGTGGCTTGGTAGTGTAGGACTGAATAAAAGCTTATTGCGTTACTTCAGATCAGTGTTCGATTCCGGAAGGAAGCAAATTATTAGTCCAGGTTCGGGTGATGGTCCATGTGCAAATTATTGGTATTAAACGCCTGTAAACAAAAAATATCGTTCGGAAAATTGCGACACATGTTCTCATTAGGTATATACAACCAGTGATGACTTACGTATCTGAGACATGGTCCTTCACTGCTGACCGTATGAGGAGCTACGGAGAGGACTATCCCTCACGGTTACTCTGCATGATAAACTTAGAAATAAGGATATCTGCAGTAGCATCAGGGTGACCGACATAGTCCAACGGATTAGTAACCAGAAGTGGCAATGGGTCGGCGATATAGTTAGAAAAACCGACAACCGATGTGGAAAAAAGATCCTCGAGTGGCAGCTTCGTACCGGTGGGCGAAGTGTAGGGCGAACCCCACCCCTAGATGGAGTGGGGACCAGGTAAGGCATGCAGGAAGTTGATGCAGGTGGCTCAGGACCGTGGCTTGTGGCATTCCCTGGGGGAGGTCTGTTTCGCAAGTGGACTTGTGAAGAGCTGTAATGATGATGATGAAAATGAAATGCCTCTACCATCCGGGAGAAATTACTATTATTAGTGTTTGTGTGAAAGTGGTGGTGTAAGAATATCCACTACCCCAAATTATATCGTGGGTGTCGTAAGAGAAATCAGATGGGCTGCAGCGTCTTCCTTATAACGACTAAAAATAAAAACACTGCGGTTGCCAACCCGCTTGCCAAGCGTGGCAACTATGGCAAAATCTAATATATATATAAAGGAATTTATGGGGGAGGCCTATGTTCAGCATGTACTTTTACAGGCTCTAATAGATATATGTATACAATGTGACCATTCATCGGTGTCGAAGACTTTGGGGGGTTGAAATACGGTAAATTTTATCGACAAATCACTATCCCTATATGTTTTTTCTCTCTCCACGATGAAATGGCAACCATTTTTTTTTTCGCCGCGAGGCACGGGTGCTTGTACTGATTCAGCCATAGCTATAGAAGTCCCAGGAAAACGAAAGAGGACTCGTTTGTTGCTAATAATGTAGACAATGAATCAATGATAACTAATTTGCCGTTTATTTTTTATAAAAGAGCATAAGAGAATTCAAAGCAAAAAATTATTTTTACCTCATTTTTTAAAATTATTAGCTTTTTCATAAAATCTAAACGGTGAAGCTACATATTTTTGTTTTTAAAAGTTAGTACAGAATATGTGCTTAAAAATAAGTCCTACATCTTAGCCCTAAGTAACATAGTTTAGAAGTTATGATGGTTTGAAAATGGCCCTTGAAAGCTTTTGCCCATGAGTGACCAAACAATTTTTTTTGCCAATTTAAGGATTTTTAATAGGACATGACAAAGGGTCGTCGAAAAGGGCAGAACAACGTCTGCCTGGCAAGCTAGTATATATATATATATATATATATATATATATATATATATATATATATATATATATATATAGCTTGGATAGCATGCAATTAATCCCCTGAGATTAATTACAGACAGACACTTCATTTTTATCTATATGTTAGCAGAACATAGTTCCATTGTCCAACGTACCTTTGTTATGTACTATTCCAACATTTTCCAACGCGAGGATATATTCCATCGTAGTTTTTCCGAACACAATTCAATAGTTTCTTGTAACAATACAAATTTTGTCACGTTTGATTCAGCTTATTTAAAAAAAATTATAACAGGAACGTCCGTACTTTTTCTGATTTTATAACTGCTGGAGGAATGCGTTTTACTTATTACTTGCGGCTGTCCAGGCTTTTCCTGGGTGAGATTTATTGATGTGGTCTTGTTTAAGATAATCATCAAATACGATTTTATTTTATCAATTTTTCGATTTATAAAAAAAATATCGCCAAGTTTTTCAGACAAAATATAGTTTAGATCACGTCTGGTATTGATTTCTGTTGGTCAAGTCTGGTCACAATCGGTGCAGCCGAAGTTCAGCCCGCTCAGCCAGACAGATTTACAGGCAAATATTTAAAAAAGTTTGCTCACGTCTTTATGGCATACAAATAATGATAAAGATATTAATAGTTACTTTGCAACCATCCGCTCAATTAAACGAAATGATATGTCTTACCTAGTTTGCACATCCCGCTGTCCCTCAATTGCGCGCACTAATCCCGTCACCACTAATCCCAGCACCACTACTCTCTTGACTTAACAGTCACAAATAATGTTCTTAGCTCAATGAAAGACAGGTATATCGATATTATGAACTGACAGTTCAATTTTATTTATTGTTATAGATGTGACTACAATTCCACCGGGTGGTAAGTGATTCGCTATAATCGCCACGCTTGAAAAGTGGATTGGCAGTCGCATCTTTGCTACTGTACTCTGTCGCCAGTCTGGGTATTTTACATTACGCTCACACAACACAACGGAAGCTATTACATTTTAACGGTACTTCCCATAGTCATCTCTATGAGTCTTACGTCGTTCTTACGTCTTTAATGCGTACAACATGAAATAGTGGATTACGCCAACATCACAGTGCTTACGGTCGGGAATTTAAAGTTAGCTTCAAGCACTAGCAACCCGCCCCGGTTTCGCCTGAATAGGGTTTTATATCTATATAATTATTTAAGTTTTAAAAGTTTAACATAAAATCTGCACGAAGTCCACTTGATGGTAAGTTTGTGCTGTGGCCCATAGCCATCTACATCTATTTTCGATTAAGAATAAAAATGCAGATGCGTTGTCACCCCTGAGGAGTAAGATGGAATACCTCGTTTCCAGTTAAAAAAGTCTTCGGTTCTCTACAATCACCATAAGAAACACAGCAGCATTAGGCTGTTTGTGTTTTGTTTACACTGGTAGAAGAGAACGAGCGTGGACCTGCCCCGGTCAAGCCTACCCATTTTTACTACAACTATAATATGGCTGCAGTATGGCTTTACAACGTATGTGAGAATCCAATAATGTGGTGTTATTTGGATTTATGATAATCAAAGACTATTACTACTATTAGTTATTTATATCTCACTAGTATGCAAATAAAAGCCAGTTATTTTAAATATTACACACGGAGATTGCAATTTTATTTTATAACGGTTACCTTCTTCTTTAGTGATGCGTACAGCAATGGAGTGGAATAATTTCTCGGCGCCTGTGTTTCCGTTCGAATGTTCGAATACTCGTATAATCTGGGCGTCTTCAAGGTAGTGGTCGGTCGTTGTCGTATAATTGACGGACGAAATGCAACCGTTTGGCCGACGACGACAACGGTTGCAGAAAACGGTCGTCGTTTCAACCGGTTTAAAGACGGCTTAGAGGACGAACCTTATCCAACATGGAATAGAATTGCGTTTTCGTCGAGTGAAATGGTAGCAGTTTCTTACGATTTCTGAAATGTATGAAATGGTTTACTAAATAATTCGTTTTATAGATCGAGTTTACTTAACGATGTATTGAACGTCCCTTCATACTTATCCAGGCTTAGGACTGGCTGGGACAGACTTAGCATTACCATTAACATTAGCGATTAACATTAACGACTGTATTTTGTTGACAAAAAGTTCACTTTTTATTGTAACGATTGTTTAGTCTCCGAATACGTTTGTAAACGAACGCGGAACCAGACTACAATATAACGCGGAACGTTAATGACGACGACGCGACGAGTGAAATAGATAGTTGAATCATTGCATTCTCGACTGTATTTTAATAAGCGTAAAATAAAAAATCGCACCAACTAATTTGAAGACTGATTTGTGCAACGAAGACTGTTTGAACCCAGTACCTAAAACGGTTTCATCGTCGAAGAACACAAAACAGTCTTTGTAAACGGTTCGTCGTCACAACGCCCACTTTTGTTTTTTGTTTGACTTTTGTTTTGTTAATTCACCATCTAAGGCGTTATCACCACTTACCTCCAGGTGGGATTGTGATCAAGCACTGGCTTATATTAAGTAAATATAAGAATATTTTTGAAAGGCTATAGTTGTCAGTGGGTGCAAATGGATTTTTTTATAGCATAGGGTGACAAACGAGCACACAGTCCACCTCATGGTAAATGGTTGCTGCGGCCCATAAACATCTACATTTATCCTCGATTACGAATCAAAATGCAGATGCGTTGTCACCCTTGAGGACTAAGATGGAGTGTCTCGTTTCCAGTAAAAAAGGGTCTCCGGTTCTCTACACTCACCATACGAAACACAACGTTAAGCTACTATTTCACGCTGGTATTCTGTGAGAGCGTGGTCCTTCCCCAGTGGAGCCGACCCATTCGTGTTACAACTATACTATATAACTGCAATATGTCTCTACCACGTATAAATCACGATGATGATAACGATCACGATCTGTGATAAGTGTGTTTCTGTTGTAACACACCGTGACAGTCTATAAAAGTCCACTGCTGAACTTAGGCCTCATCCATAGACTGCCCCCCATGCGGGGTACATTTGCTATTATAGCAAGCCTGACAAGCGGATTGGCAAACATAATTCTCTTTTATTCAGCTGTTATCAGGAAGATGCTGCTGCAATCTTCTTGTTCAGATTACTTCGATCGCCTGTTACGAAATCCACACAGGATGATAGGGGTTAGTGGATATCCTTATACGGTTATATAACGTAGCAATCGTGTCGAAGTTATACTTATTTGTATAGGGGGGATCGATGCCGTAGTTGCCGTGCTTGGCAAGTAGTTGGCAACCGCAGGTTTTATTTTTTAGTTGCTATTAGGAGGATGCTGTTGCCCATCTCCTGTTTTGTTTTTCTCCGGCACCTCTTACAGCACGGTCACACGGTTGCACACACGTAAGGAATATTATAAAGTCGTGGATAAAATTTAAGTATGACTATTTTTGGACACAATAAAGTACCTAACGACGTAATGTGGTCGTTTTTATTTTTAGTCGTATAAGAAAAGGAAATGGACGGTACTCGGAATCTGTTTACTGCCGCAATTCCATTTTAATAGTCTACTTTAAGAAAAAGCTGTTTATGCTGTAAATTATGCGAGTGTTTTACTATAATAATGCTTCAAATTTTTCTTGTCTTTTATGAAATGTTTATACAATTTCTGTGATATTCCGGAAGTCAGTTCTATCGAGATAAGAATGGCTATACTTTTAAAAATGATAAGGCCCCGGGCGAGGATTGAAATCACAGCGTACCTTTTGAGAGCGGTTGGAAAATCAGTTTTTAAAGTCTTTCAGAAGCTCTTTAATTTAATCCTCAATGATGGCACTACTCCGGAGGCGTGAAGAAGAAGTACGGTGATCTTTTTCTTCAAGAAAAGTTACAACGGTCTATTGAAAAACAAAAGATAGATTTTTTTTAGTCGAGTCTACGTGCTGTTTTCGAGAGTCGTTACAAATCGTCTTGCACATATACTTGACGACATCCAGCCTACCAAACTAACTTCGAAAAAGCCCCCATGAAAGCTGTATTTTGAAAACATACATGGCTTATTTAACATTATCATAACTGTGAGACAGCGGATCATTACTGAAAAATTTTAATTAGGTTTACAGCGTTTATAAATTTAACTTAACTGAAAAATAACCCTTTTTGTTTACCGGAGACATCTTTTTTGATAATATTCTTTACTCGCCCTTTAAGATGGAGTACTAAAGATAAAGGCGGGACGGCTCTTGAATGATATGTCTACTGTCTAACCCTCAAACGGGCTTAACTTCGCAATGAAGTGTTTCGTTAAAGTAAAAAAACTTTCTTCGTATACGCTCACAAATCGCATGTATAACATTAAAATAATATAACTGACGTGAATTTCTTTTTGGCCGAGTAAGGACGTACTCGTAAATTTATCGATGTCATTATGTTTGCGACTTTTTCAAATCGCACGATTTTGTCCCAGATAATCGGTTCAGAATAAATTACAGGGCTTTAAGGAGAATATTATTTACGCTCGAAATATCTGTGCATTATTATGACATAACTGAACTCAATATATTTTTAAGCCGAAATGTATATTGTAAATTGTTTTGATATTTACAATGGTTTTTCTCGTTCCATAGCTAAGTATTCAGTCATTCAGTGAGGAAACGCAGCCAGCGTTCTTGGCACGATACCGCGGGTAGTTAGACTGTATGATAGTTTAAGTTTTTAGTGTTGGTTTTTATTATAGCTTATTAATATTGTATATATTCCAATGTTTACAATATAAATACACGTGCAATTTTTAAAAATTATTTACATATTTTTTATATACTTACCACGTTTTTTTCTTATATTGTCAGATCAGATTCTGAGCTATGTTCAAAATTTCAAGACTCCAGCTCATCGGGAAGTCAGTTTAAAACCAATTATTAAATTCGATCGGAAAGCAGTTACACGAAAGCCATTTAATAAAAACGTGGTAGAATACGTTTACTGCAAAATATGCTGTAAACTTTCAAACCTCATGTTGATTGAGAAATATATGTACTAAGGGATACGGCCTTATCTACGCCTTATTCACCTAGGAGTTTTCTTTGATTGGCGCTAAGGCATCCTTAATGCTCTTAGTTTTCATGGTGGCACATTTGGTAGGTAGGTGGTAGGTTTGTTATGTGAACTGTTGGCGAATATAATAGAAAAGAATATTTTCTTAATTTAATATTACATGAGTTTATGAACTTACCACAATATATTGATATATATATATATATATATATATATATATATATATATATATATATATATATATAAGAGTAACAAACAATAACAGTAGTAGTAGAAATACAATTATTAATCTATGTAGTCTTGGTCAACAGGAAAGAAAAATATGTGCAGGTGAGCGTAAGTTTTTCTCTGTAAGACGGTTTTCCCCCTAGTTTTAGGCTAACCAATCTTTAGATGAGTCTTTGAGTCTATTTCACAAAAAACAGCTAAAAACGCTCCTCGAGCCCTTTTCAAAGACCCCAAACTCGGTTTCCATAGCCCAATTATATGATATAGCGCATTTGATAGAAAGTTGATGCCGTGGCCTTCAGATCTATCTTTGATTGAGAATTAAAATGCAGATGCGCTACCGCGCCTTAAGGACTAAAATGGTACCAACAGAATTTGGCGTTACTTTGTGGAAATCCATTATATTAAAGACGTAAAAATAGGCTAAGATCCACATAATAATTAAAATAATGTGTCTCACCTAGTTTAAAGAGCACCTGCCGCTCATTGTCCCCGTCACCACATATCCCAACACCACTACAATAGGAAAGACACACCACGATCGATAACACGACACGTGCCTCGAAATAGGCATCATCAGGTGAACTAATCTTTTAACATCTTTTAAATGGAATCATCATCTTTCATCATTATTACAGCCCATGGCAAGACAGTGACAAATATATACTAATAATAATATATAAATATAAAATTATATATATACACTAAATCCCTGAACATAGCTCACCGCCAACCCTAGGGAATACCACAAAGGTAAGATGGATGCCTCGTTATTAATAAAAAAAGATCCCGTTTTTCGTTACTAACCTTACGAAATTATACTGTTATTACGCCGTGGGTGAACCATTCGTGCTGCATCTATAATTTCATCAAAAAAGCTTGATTATGTACGTATATACGTGGTAGAGCCATGCTGCAGTTAAATTATGGTTGTATCACGAATGGGTCGGCCCAACCGGGGAAGACCCTCTTCCTTAGAGAATACAATCGTGAAATACCTTCTTAATGCTGCTGTTTCGTATAGTGAATTTAGAGAACCGGTATTTAGATCGAAATTTAGAGATCATCTTAACCCTCAAGGATGACAACGCATTTTAATTCTTAATTGAGGATAGATGTAGATGCCTATGGGCTACATCATCCACTTACCATTAAGTGACGTTTCTGAGGATTCTCGTTTGTCAGCCTTATTCTATAACAGAATGCATTGAATTAATTTTATTTCAACAACACTTTTCCTCTTACCAAGACGCGACATGGATATGAAACAAGCGTGAACTGTTACCATTTTTGTTTTCAGATAAGTTGTACTTACATCGTAAGCCAAGTTATTACAATTCCGCTCATAAGCTACAATCTTCCAGACGATCATTTTGTTTACAGATCTGAGCAAAAATAATATATTAAAAAAATGAAATTCGATATAACACTTAGTACAAGTAATTTAATTCAACTAATGAATTATAGCACCGCTGATCTAATTGCTCTAATTATAATGAAATTACTCGACGTTTTGGGAGGGGAATGGCGCCGTTTTAATGTCATATGTAATGAATAACGTGTTTTAATGGAGGTGAATCGTAATACATACAAATTTTATTGTTATTGATAGGTATGTATGTTGCTCGTAAAATTTTACTTTTATCTTTTTTACTTTCTACCAGCAAGTAAAATCGGTTAAAATTATTTTGACAGCTTAATATACTTGTGTCAGCCGTAGTAAAACCCACCAGCGTTACCTGGTCAGATCGTAATAAACACAAATTTAATTTTTATTGATGGGTATGTGCGTTGCTTGTGATATGTTAATGCAAGGTTATTTTATAATGGAAAATAATTAAACATATTTTTTTAAATTTCCTGCCAGCAAGTAAAACCAGCTAAAATTATTTTGACAGCTTAATATACTTGTGTCATCCGTAATAAAACCCACCAGCGTTACCTGATCAGCAACTTAATCAAGGATTATTAGAGAACAAGTAGATATTTGGTCGGCTTGATAACGTTATGTTTGAAAAATAAATAGCCATAATACAAAATTATTATTTGGTCCGCAGAATTACACAATCAGTTGGGTTAGGTTAGGTTTCCTAGTTTTATTTTCTTTTATTTTTCGTTCATTTATTCATTTATTTTCAAATAGTAGGTAAAGTAGTGAATCCATAAATGAATACAGCATAAAAATTGCGCGCTTTTATTGTCTCAGATATAAAGTTAATTAGCAAATCAAAATTAATTTTACAGCTCTACAAAATTTAATAAAATCCCCAATCAGATTTGCTGTACTATTACAAATATTGCTGCAGATATTTTTAATTTCCTATGACATCAATTCTAAGGCTGTTTAATAACACATTACTTGCTGATCAATTTAATTATTTTTGTTGACCGCTTGAAGCGGCTCACTTCACGTTGTTTGCTCACAAAACATATTTTGAAGCAGACCAAAATCGCTTTAATTAGCTGACGGTTTATATTATAGTCTTTTACAATTATAAAAATGGTCAAAAGTAATGTATAGTTACAGCCTTTAAACGTCTCACAGCCGGGCCCAGTCGTCCTCTTAATTTTGAGAGGGTTCTAAGAATGTCGTATATTCATATAACTTCTATGATTTAACGTAAAGCAACTGTTATGGGAGTAGGCTCTAGGCAGATTACACCTCTTTTCTCAGCGAAGCCGACTATCTCCAACGTCGGTCCCCTTTTTATATTTATGTCTTTAGTGGTCCCTACCACGACGGGGTACGCTGCAGCTATATTATGGTTGTAGCACGATTTGATCAGCTCGACCGGAGAAAGACCACACTAACAGAATATCAGCGTAAAATAGCAGCTTAATGCTGCTGTGTTTCACGTGGTGAGTGTAGAGACCCGCATAACCTTTTTATTGGAAACGAGGAATTTATCTTAGTTCTCAGGGGTTACGACATTTACTGCAGTTACTACATTTACTGCATTTTGATTTTTAAATTAAAAAATGTAGATGTCTATGGACTACAACATCCACTTACCATTAATTGGACTATGTGCGGCTTAAGTTAGTGATTATGCAGCGCAGTACATCACCTACTTTTACGAATATAATCACTAGCGAAAATTTCTGTTCATAATTATACGGGTAGGTAACTTAGTTATAAGGCGATCATAACAATTTGCCTAATAGATATTTACACAGTGAACACTTTTCTGATGTGTACTATATAGAAGCAAATATTAAATATATGTATATCTAACTACGGTTCAAAATTTCAGTTGTTTTTGAATTTATGGCTTATCCTAACACACTTAAGTTGCGAGTATAGCCAAAAGTATTAATTTTCGGGATACGCCTAACTCTCCAAGCCTCGTTGTTGCAAACTGTGCCGGTGTTTTTTTTGTTAGTACTTTTATGTCCTAATATTAAAACTTCTATGTATAAAAACAGTCGATGAATGCAGGCAGCTCAAAACCATGGCTTGTGACATCGCTGAGACATATATTGAGCACAAAATTTTTGAAGGGCTGTAATAGTGATGACGATGATGTTATAAAACAGTACATTATGGAGAATTTAAATCGACATAGGTCCCTTCTACTTATGAAAGATCGCAGTGCCAGATGTATTTCACAGCATCAAAGCTGTTCCCCGTTGACGGTATAAGTACTTTACGTCGGACATATACGAGACGATATACTGCCATGTATTGGAGGCTACGACGTCTTATATGTATTCATTATTTTTTTATAGGATAAAAGTGACAAACGAGCACACAGTCTACCTAATGGTAAGTGGATCCTGTGGCCCATAGATATCCACATTTAACCACGTTTAAGAATCAAAATGCAGATACGTTGTCCCCTGAGGACTAAGATGGAATATTAATACTCGTTTTATACATATACTATACTTAAGCGGTCGCTTAGGCCTCGTTGGCGAGATCAGTACTCGAGACTGCTCGTGAGATCCCGGATCAGGCCAAAATCAGTTGTCGGGTTTTTTGATTAAGATATTTTCATGAGAATCACGGAATTATTAAATTGATGGTGTTTTATCCCTATGGCTTAGAAAGCGCGTAAAGCTTATGACAATAATCGATCGCCACACATTTTAAGACATAAAGTAGATGTTATGTACACAAAAGTTGGCCACCCCTGAACTATAGTAATATTCTTGAGAGACACGGATACAGGAAGCAAGATTAATAGATGTCAGTTGAGCTTCCGATTTCCATCCCAAAAGCTTTAACCTTCGAGAAAATCTCGGTTGTTAGGCTTAGGTACTTACTTCACTTTTGATTTTTTCAATGTGGAATAAATAGGAATTTTTAGGCAATTTCATAATATGTTAGTCATAGGTATTACAAACATTTATGTATTATATATACCATATATATATATATATATATATATATATAAGAGCATTATATATATTGTGAAAATATCATCATCGTCGTTAAGTACTAAGTAAGTATTTAACAAGTATACTAATTATATATATATTTTTTTTTTTTTATTTACCACTCGACTTGCTATATGCTTACAATATTTTAAAAACTTATTCCTAGTGTACTTATTACTAATTATTTCATTA